>CM037792.1:8011174-8061174 GCA_021229015.1 Solen grandis | reverse complement strand
AAACAGCAACAAATTTCAGAGTGCGCTTTTCAAACATTGCCGATTTTTTTTTCAAAAAGTCTGGGATTCAACCACAAGGGAACGTGGCACAGAAAGGTCGGGGAACCTGTTCCTGACGCCTCCCGCATCGGGAGGACATCCCCGAGGCAAAAATATTTGACTACAGTTGTATTTGCAGGCCCGGTTCTAAAAAATAAATAAATAATAATAACGATGGGGAAAATAAGGGGTGGGGCAGACAGGGACACCGATATTAATGATAATGGGAAATAGGGTAAGATATATGAGTTTCTCGTGCATTTCCAATTTCAAACTGGCATAAAATATGTAATAAGTGTTTTCTGGATCCCCCACCCTCTAAAGAAAAAAAAGTGGCTTGTCTACACTATCAATTAGTGGATGCATTGAATAATCAACATACTGAGAAAAAAAATCAAATTTTCACTTTGAACATATTTTGTCAAAAATATTGATGGGAATATATGCTGATATTAGGATTAAACTTGTTAAACCTGACTGTCTAATTGTCGATCTGGAAGCAGTCTTCACAGAGACTTGAAGTTTAAAGGGAAAAAAAATAGGGTCGGACGTTTGCAGAAGGCGTGGACCCTTTCTGCATGTCGACTTTTTGTAGATTTTTAAGTTTAATTGACACATTTTGTTTTTACTAAATGTTTAATCAATGACAAAACAAACAATAATCAGTACTAATAGATATTGGATGAGATGAGAGGCCCGCTTAATAACATTTTCATGAACTCGTTTAGTATAATTTGATAAGAAATAACAATTCATGTCGGATTCTGTATATAATATCCTAACTAATTAATATCATATTGTTATTGTTGAATCTTATGTGTCACGGAATGTATATGTCACATGTGTGTGATATATCAGACCAATTTTTTTTTTAAGTTTACAAGAAACGTATATGTCACATATGTTGTGAAAACTACAAAAATATTTTTGTTAAACTCATTCCAGAAAGAGAGTCCACATAGAGCTACCTTGAATACAGATACACGGGTGCTCTATTCGAATAGGTCCCTCAATTAGCATGAATGGGGCTCTTCGACTGCGCGGATGCAGAGACGGACGGATAGATAGTCATATTACTACATGGCTACTGCATCCTGAATGAATATCTCGTGCCTGTGTGTTTGTATATATGACGATGAACTCATTACGCCCCTTCTCCATCCCCTCTTCGAAGAACGTGGGTATATTGCCAGATATTCGATTGAATAATCGAAATCCCGTCATCGTCCGTTTTCTTCTGAGCAGGGGGAAATTGTGGGTCTCATATTAGCAATTAAACAAATTATAAAAGACCCAAGATGGACAAATGCATGGCTCCGTTTGAGCATCAGTAGTATTCACTGGTATGATTTGGTTGACATCACGTGTTTGCGCGCTGTCACATGGCGCGCTGTCAAATTGAAATTGTAGTTGCAAGATATGTCAGAAGATAGCTTATCATAAACCCTGGATTGCAAACTATGACACAGCGTCGAAGATCCACGAGCGCTTATCCCGTTCCTTCATACAGCGCAGATGTAATATAGGCAGCCGTGGGTCTCCGACGCTATGACAATGCTGTTTAGTTTTTTTACAAGTTTTACTCATATGAATGTTATATGAATAATGTCGTTCTTTGAATAACTATGTCGTCACTTTATATTATGGTGGTGCCCTGTACGAGATCATAAATAAAGAAACTGTTTTCAGTTCCCTGCTTTTAAAAGCTATAATGCGTTTAATTATCCTTTTAGAGTTTCGTAATAATTCCTAAAGTTACTGCCCCTTTATATTGGATCATTCATACTTACGCAGCCTACGCGGAATGGAATATTGTTAACGGATGTTAACTGTTATCATAAAGATAAAAATAAGGTGTAGTCGATAACAATATTCCATTCCGCGTAGACTGCAGCAGGTCTCATACGTACGGAAGCTTGGAGGTGACATGGTCAATATTTTTTATTAACTTGTGGCCACAACATAATTTCCGAAGTATTTATTTTTAACTTGTGGCCACAACTTCGTTGAAATTAATAAGTCTAATTAATGTGATAAACAGACATGATGGTAAAGGTAGTAGTGTATTAGACCTTTTAAACGACCATAGACGCACTAGCTCTCAACTACAATAAATATTTTGTATGTTGAAGAATGTCTCGATACAAGTTGAGTGCGCTGGATGCATTCTTGGGAGGTGTGAGCCTATTTTCCGCCATGAAACTAATACATATCTCATATATGTCACTGTCACATGGAACGGCTGTCCTGAAGATGGCATCTTTTTTGCAAGTGTTAATATTAGTCGTGGAAACTGGATGCAAGTAATTAGGTGCGTTCCACAGACTTGGTAAACTATACATCAAAGTTGGCCTTCCATACGGAGCTCTAGAATTTCTTGATGGCCGAATACGATGATTGTTCCAAATGTCTTTGGCCAGATCAAGCTCATTCTGTAAAAAAAAGTAGAAAATGTTATCTTCCTATGATGACAGAGGTTGTCCTGTGACCATGCACAACAAAAAATCAGACGTCATAGCTGTGTCAACACTGTTCACTGCTCGGACAATACACTGCAAGAAACAAGTTAACAATATCTGTCTAATACACTAGTCCAAAGACCTGCATTTAATATAGAACTTAAAACTGGTCATATGATCACATAATTGCCATTCGAAAGTGATATAGTTGGTAATGAATGACCTGGCGCATCGCCGGTCTGAAATTATTGTTAAAGACGACATGTACTCGGTATTTATAACGGTGCCCCTGCGCCAAACTTTTATAACGCCAGTGTAACAACGTATTATAAATCAAATGAGACGTAATTGTCTTTTTTTCAACAGACAGTATATGTATCTATGTTTGCATGGAACTTCTACATCAATATAAATCACTGATGGGCATCAGTTTCGTGCAGTATTTTTAAAGCAGAGAAGACGGATACAGTATAACGAATTCGTTCAGTGGAAAGTAAATTAATCAAAATGATAATTAAGGCTGTTGATGCTGGGATTTCATGTGATTGTTATAGGGGAAAAAAACTTGACTGATAGCTTTGCGGTACATCTACATCTCATTAATTGTGTGGTAATTCGTCACTGCCTTCCGATAAAGGACCCAGAAGGGTCATTCGGATTTTCATGTTCTATCCGATGACTCCGTGCATTCGGGGTTTTCCTTCACCTGTAAGTAATTAGCTGGTAATTCGCTATTTGACTGAAATTCTGTCAAAGTGACGGTAAACTCAAATAGTCAAGTCAAGTCAGATAAAGGGCTCGTAACATACGTTTTCTTTAATAGAATCTTTTCAACACTTCTGAATCGTCTGATCGGAATCGGAAGAAATCAAATGAACACTTTACAAACGGACTGAACAAAAGTATAAGTCATTTATTACAGCATATTGGTATCTAAATAAGATGATTCATACCACATAATTATAACATATGATAAAGTTAACGATCAGAAATAAGCAATATAATGTTTATGCCAAAATACATTAAGTGTTTAAAATCATTCGCTGACATATGTTTGGCGACAATTTGCCGTCTCCTGGATGTCAGCGTAGCATTGTCCGTCAAAAAATGTGAACATTTTAAACAGCTGCTTCAGAATTTAAAATGCTGACTTAAAACAGAAATCGTTTACATTCTTATCATACGGTTTCTCCAAGAAAGCTCTCTGATCTGAATATAAGCTGTTTCAATGTCGGCTAAAGTCACTTACGGCGTTGGACGAGTTAAGTACTCCAATAATTCTGCCGCGAAGTTCTAATACAGATATAACAACTAAGACAGATAAAACCAACAGTAGAAAACATCTGGATAGTCACACAGTTAAGTTGAACTGACTGTATTTAGAAGTCACCCTAATTGTGTGGCCAATCAGAAGCTCTGAAAATTTATCAGCGATTTATTTCAATAGAACACCTTTCTATTTTCTATTGTAACATGTACAAATTAGATGATCACAAGATCAAGTGTTTCCATAAATTTAGAGTGACTTTTTTAGTCGGATAGAATCTATTCAGACATTTATCTCGCTACATCTTTTATTGTCTTTAGATGATTCTATCCTATACTTATACTTCGATTATACTTGTATTTACCTGTATTAATGACGAATAGCAGAACCGCAAAATAGTTTTGTCCACGAAGTCACCAGAAAAGTCTCATGTGTCTTGTAAATGACTGAACTTTTCAATCCAGTAGTTCATATGTTCCCGTCGAAAGTATGCCCACCAACATTCAATCCGCTGGTTTGCTGTACTTGTTCCTTCAATATATGATCTTTGGTTGCTCTTATCGTCTCTCCTTAAATATTGCTGAAAATCTCGACCTCTAACATGTTCTGTGCCATAGTCACCCCGTAACCACAGATACATCCACGAATACAAATGCCGAACGGTCTCAATTTATCATAACCATCCACGTGCCATATGAAATTTGAACCTGGTGCATAATACTGCCTTCTTTGTAGTCGTCTTGCTGACCTCAGAGATGATCCAAGAGGGTCCAAAAACTTCAAAATTAAACGAACATAGTTCATTCTAACATTAAGTCCATGGGTCTGGCAGCGTACATACATGATGCGATAACCATGCTGATGTCCTGGTTCCTGTATCTGACTGTGAATAAAGTCAACTACATGCCTCAAATTACTGTAATTTCTCAGACCAAGTTCCTGTGCTTTTAACAGTCGTATTAATTGTCTCAGTCCAACGCAAATACCATGCCTCTCTTGTAAGACCTCCAAAATAATATTATATTCCAAACCCAGTTGAAAAAAGATCTCGTTCCATATTCCCTATATAGTATTTAGAGATGGCCGATACTTAGAAATTGGAAAGCTCTGATTGGTTAACTTATCTCGAGGGAACAAGATATTAAGTTGTGATCACAATTAGTTAAGTTGTGACCACAAGTTATTATCTTGAGGGAACAAGTTATTAAGTTGTGGCCACAAGTTATTATCTTGAGGGAACAAGTTATTAAGTTGTGGCCACAAGTTGTTATGATATCTTGAGGGAACAAGTTATTAAGTTGTGGCCACAAGTTGATATCTTGAGGGAACAAGTTATTAAGTTGTGGCCACAAGTTGATATCTTGAGGGAACAAGTTATTAAGTTGTGGCCACAAGTTATTATCTTGAGGGAACAAGTTATTAAGTTGTGGCCACAAGTTATTATCTTGAGGGAACAAGTTATTAAGTTGTGGCCACAAGTTATTATCTTGAGGGAACAAGTTATTAAGTTGTGGCCACAAGTTATTATCTTGAGGGAACAAGTTATTAAGTTGTGGCCACAAGTTATTATCTTGAGGGAACAAGTTATTAAGTTGTGGCCACAAGATATTATCTTGAGGGAACAAGTTATTAAGCTGTGGCCACAAGTTGTTATCTTGAGGAAACAAGTTATTAAGCTGTGGCCACAAGTTAGTTAAGTTGTGGCCACAAGTTGTTATCTTGAGGGAACAAGTTATTAAGATGTGGCCACACGTTAGTTAAGTTGTGGCCACAAGAAATTATCTTGAGGGAACATTCATTCATTCATTCTTTATTTCCCCCATTTCTGGAGATATGAAGAATATATACAATGTGAAATCAAAGAACATATATACAAAACAAATAAGTAGTTACAAACACAAATACATTCGCAAATATTCAGAAAAATGCATGATGAAATAATTAATATTGCATATGGACAATGTCAAGTTATACATATTACTGATCTTGGTATTAAATGTGAGCATAAGAGCAGCATATACGCTCTGTATAATATCAAACCTTACAACAAAAAAAAATCGTCTTTGAGTCAAGTTACACACCTGCGTATGATAAATGTATATTTCGTCACTCTAACCATGCAAACAGGCGTGAACAAAGCGAAATGATTTAGATAAGAAATCATTGTTGTCTGTGTCCCCCAGGGTAGGAGCGATTGGAGCACCTAGGACCCGCAGAGAAAAGTTTACATTGTCTAATGATAGCAACTGGCTAACTCCGTATTCTAGTAGCATATCCTGTATGAATAATGATCTAACGTGATCCGTTGCAGCACATTCACTTAATAAATGGACTAGTTTATTATGTTGCATATTCAAGCACTTGGAACACAATGATTCTTCTTTAAGAACGGGTTCACACCACGCCTTTGCCACTGTTCTCCTCACCGTTCTCGTGCAGCTGTACTTACAAACGTCATATATCACAGCGCGGCATATAGTAGGACAAAGGTTTCTGAAAAAGGCAAAGTCGTCACAGTATGACACCCTGTAGTTCCACTCCCGCTCATCTGCTGTATAGACGAGTTTTTTAATGAACCTTTTCCATGCATACTTTGTCGGCATACTGGCAGGATTAATCAGTACATTGTTTATGAATGATTGTAAGCCGTATCTATGCAGCAGGTTACAGATATCCGGTATAAACCCATATACAACGGTGTTTGCCCCTGATAGGAATAACGAGTATCTTCGTAGAAAAATGTTCCTGCTGGTACTATTTGTATTTAGGCACAATATTTTATGCAAAAACATAAATTTCTTAATAATATCACAAATTAATTTATGCAACCCTACAATTGCCTCGCACATGTCAGATCTTGTGCTTGCTGTAAGCCCTTGAATCTTTTTCACTACAAAATGCTGGAATCGGTTGATTACCTTTATGTATGAGGGCGGCAGATTGCACCACAATTCACAACCTGAACCATATAATGCGATGGGCTTTACTATTTTACTGTACAGATCAACTGATATTAATGGATTAACGCCGTCGGGATTAACACCTAGGGAGGCCATAGCATAAAAGGAAGTTCTGGCTTTTTGCAATCGATCTTCTATGCGACCAATTAGTTTTAGATTAGAGTCATGTCGTATACGTGATCGACTTGAGTGATATCCTGTCCCCATATAATATACCTATGGGCGGGGCGATGCGTCGCTTTGTGAAAACGATTGTATTTGATTTGTCTATATTCATGTCAATTTTCCATGTGCGACAATATCTGTATACAATGTCCACTAGGCGTTGAAGGTGGAGTGGAGAATTTGCTATGAGGGAAATGTTATCTGCAAAAGACGGGTTACCTCCCTTTACCGAATGAACTGTACAACCATTTTTGCTGTTTTCTAGAGAATTAAGTAATTGGTCGACGAAGACAAGGTAGAAAAATGTAGATAATACCCCACCCTGGCGGACTGATCTCACGACGCGCAACTCGTCAGATGTTATACCATGGATCCGAATTACGCACTTAAGTTCATTATACATATCCGCAACGATCCTAAGTATTTTCCCTGTGAAACCTAGTTGTCCTAATTTATACATCAATCCTGCGTGCCATACCGAGTCGAAGGCAGCCTTCTGGTCAAGACACGCAACATAAGCGTTGCTACCATTTTCGATTTGATGGTAAATTGTTTCCTGAAAGTTGAAGCATGTAGTAATGCAGCTTAACCCTTCTTGAAAACCTTGTTGTTGAGTACTCGTGAAAGTCAAGCAAAACGACAGTAGGTATCCCTGTACTCTCTGCAGTAATATTTTCTCAAACAGTTTGCACAGGCAAGATAGTAAGGACACTGGTCGATAACTATTTGGGTCGGTTTTTGACTTCCCTTTACCTTTAAATATAGGGATCAACACGCTTGTTTTCCATGTTGCTGGTAACCGTTCGTGGTATATTATAGAGTTAAAAAGTGTGACCAGGGAGTGAGTTAATATTTCTCCTCCATATATAACATGTTCATTTAGGACGTTGTCGACGCCCGGTGCTTTGCGTCTATTTAGACTTTTTATTACACTCTTAACCTCCGTGTTTTTTATTGGGGCCATCAGGACAGGGTCCCTGCATTCTGTTTTGAGAAATCGATCGAGCCCCTGTATAATATCTCTATCCCCGATTGTAATAGTGTGCTCAGTGCTGAATACGCGTTGGAAGTATTTTCTGAACCCAATGACAATGTTATTGTCACAATAGCTTTCATTTTCAAACACTATTTTATTGACAATAGTATTCGTTTTTCCCGAGCGCTTCTTAAGGAGATTCCAGAATCGCTTATAATCAAGTTCTGCTGTTCTAGAAAGTTCGTCGAGCATTTCCGCTTCATTCTCATCGACGGTACGTCGCTGAATTTTTCTAAAGTTAGCCTTAGCCTGCTTATACCTGATATATGATTGATGTTCAGCTCCGCGAGGCTGATTTTCATTTATCCACTCACTTCGCAATTGTCTCATTCGGTCATGCGCAGTCTTAACGGCCGTGCACCAATACGGCTTCGCTCGACCGTTAAATTTAGTGCGTGGTATACAACGGTCAGCTGTCTTAATCGCATGTACTATTATGTTATTCAAGAGATCCGGTTGGCACTTTTCACTATCATTGTTTAAGATACAGTTTAATTCCTGTTCTAAGGCGATTTGGTAAGAGAGTAAGTGATCTTGAGTGCATTTCTCCCAGGATAGTGTATATTGCGGCGGTTTAATTGTATTGTACCTACATTCAGCCTCATACTAGGTAACACTTATCGGTAAATGATCGGAAGTAGACACTTCGGAGCAGTCCACCACGTGAAATGATCTGACGTTACATGAAAATTCGCGTCATAATCACGTGATCAATAGTGGTTTGGTTAGTTACGTACGTAAACTCACCTCCTTGTCCAAACGCATATTGTACAGACATAAGCCTATTTTTGTTTAGCATTTTGGTAAATAATTTGGATTTCGCGTTTCCCATTGTACCGCCCTGCAGGTATTGACCGTTAAAGTCCCCGCCGACGATTACGTTACCCATCTGGCTATAGTGGCTAATTAGCGATTCTATGTCGCTTAGGACAGATTTATACAGTGCTATATTCTTACAAGCTGGGAAGTAAGTACAAAATATGTATAGGGGCACACTATTACTACAATGAATCTCGATACCTATAATACGCTCACTTTCAACTGGAAGCCTGCCGATACTCCATTTAACTTTTTTTCTTGAACAGTATGGCAGTGCCCGCTTTACCACATCTTAATGGGCCGTACTGATCTAGGCTGCTGTCAAATGTTGCATATGCCGAATATCTTTGATTAATACTTTCAAGAAAGATGGCTGACTTTGAAAATAATTTATGTTCGGAAATTAATGCAACATCAGTGTTGTTGTTGTCTAGATATTCTGATAAAGAGAAAGCAGACGACATAATGCCTCGACAGTTCCAACTTAGTAAATTTATCAACATTGTCAGAAAGACACGAAGTAAATGGGTACTAACTAGTATGCACTTCATTTTAACCACTCGTCATCACTATGACCCATGTCTTTCCACGAATTGTAGTTTTTATCGCCATTTTTAGAGGGTTCTCTATCCCATATACCATCACAATGACGCTCATTGTCGTAGTCTCTGTGGTCGTCGTCCCTCGATCCGTAGTATCCCCTACATCTGCTGCGGTCGCTCCTCTCAGATCGGAAACCATGTGACGACCATGTGTTGTGTCGGTATCGGCGCTCGTGTGCGCTCCCACTCTTCTCTTGACACCCACTTGCGATAGGTAACTCCAGCCGGCCAAAAAGTGTCGTCACTGATTATGTGCTCTTGATCTGAAGGCACATTTACCTTTGCCGATGATCCATTTCGACCGCAGAATAGTCTCAAATGTGTGATGTGTCATTTTTTTGTGAAGTATCGTATATGTCGTTTCTTTGTGTTTCTGTCTATATTACGACGAAGTATGACACATTGCGTCTCTTTCTTACCGAGATGAAACCATTGTCTCTGTGCCTTGTCTCCGTATATAGCTGTTCAGCAGTCTCGGCTGTAGTTTGTTGCGCTTTCTGTGGTTCGCTTATCTGTGCTGCAGATGAAGATGTTGGGGCCACAGAATATATTTGAGTGTGTTGGGGTTGTGTATTATGGTCAGCGTACACTTCGCTATCCGTCCTTGGAGTTGTTGGGGATGCAACACTGGCGTATGTAGGCACATGTTGTTCTCCAGCAGCGGCTAGTTGCTCCCTGTCCGCCATCGATTGAGCTAATTGAGTATGTGCTGCGCACTGTCCCGTCACGTCAAGTAGTTTCTGATTCATAACTGCTATCGATGATCCGAGTCGTTTTATATCTGTCTGTATTTTACTGACATCGGAAGTTGTTTCCGGTAATCTAGCTAATATGCTCCTTATAATTTTGGATCTGTACATGTCCGATTGATTGCTGCAAATAATGCATCTTTGCCTGCTGAACGATATTTTTACCAATTCCGCATTAACATTGGCAAGCATTGCAGTAATGTCAGGCGTTAATGATCGTGTCCTTTGTCGATGTCTCTTCAATAAGCGTAATATCTTGGGCACTGCTGATACTGACGAATATGCTATTTAGTTCATTTGACTGATCACCATTGAGGTACGCATGGAGAATATGGCAATCGGTAGCATATTTCTTTTCCTTGCTTGCATGCGGGGAGTTACGGCGATTCACTAGTCGAGTTCGCGGGCAGTCCGGCAGCAATCGGGCGCGCTCGGCGAGACGATGCCGATACTCATCTACGCCCAGCAAGATCATTATCAAGATCCTGAAAGAATTGCTGAGGTAGAGGGGCCTGAGTCAGCTCTATATCCTGTTCCTGGAAGTCATCATCATCATTATCATCATCGCCAAGCATACTGCTGGATAGGCTGTCAGTCCTTTCACGCCTGATCCTAAGCAGCTGTTGATTGACCAGTTGTTAACAAGTTATTAAGCTGTGGCAACAAGTTATTATCTGTAGGGAACAAGCTAATAAGTTGTGGCCACAATTTAGTTAAAAAATAAACTTCAGAAATTAAGTTGTGGCCACAAGTTAAAAATAAAAAACTTCGGAAATTATGTTGTGGCCACAAGTTAATAAAAAATATCGACCATGTCACCTCCAAGCTTCCGTAATTGTTACATAACATTTTAAGTATCATTTTTATGAAACTAACTCCTAAATATTTTTCCTGAAAGGAATAAATACAAACAGTAGGCCGATATATTATCATGTTATTTTTTTTTAATATTTACGAATATAATAATCTACATGTATGTGTATTCATGATCTCTTAATATAGAGACTCTGGTGTATTTTAAATTTATAAAATCATGAACATGAAATGAAAGAATTTGAAAATTTCAATCTGCCGTAATTTGGGACAGTGCATATTTTGGGACAATGTATATGTAGGTAATGCATGGTCACTAATTCAAATCAAATCCAGGTAATCAGTCATTGAGCAATGTTACTGAAAAGTCGATGAATACGAAATACTAATGCACAGAAAACACAATTTATGTGCGAAATAAAACGGATATTAAAGATTTTATATTAAATATTAACATCTTTTATTACTGAATATTGTTCCTACCTAATACAGCACATACGCGGTATTCCCTTATTTGACAAAATATGTTTAAAGTGATTTTTTTCCTCAGATTTAAAAAAACTGTCTTTTATAATGTTGTGTTTAAAACTGATGACTATTTAAATCATTCACTAATTGACAGTGTACACAATTCACATTTTTTTTTTTTTTCTTTTTTTTTTTTTTGGGGGGGGGGGGGGCCAAAAGCACTTATTATTATTTTTATGCCAGTCTGCCCCCCCCCTTTACTACCGTCAATCCCGAAGCTTCTCATGGGAATGCTCCGTCTTTTTGGCTGAAACATTTGATGCCATCGGGAGAAAATATGTGTATTTCCACGAGTTGATGATTTTTCTCCAGTGGGGACCTAGGCATTAGATCCATGGTCTTCAAGTTTTTTAAAAAAAACAATAACAACAAAACAACAACAAAAAACATAAAAAAAACTCCACTTTTATCCCAGATACCCCTCAGAATGCATCTCCGTCACACTAAAAACCTTTTTTTTTCCGGGGAATGCATGCCCCCGGACCCCCCTAGCACTCACATCACATTCAGACTTTGGTCCCCCCCGGTTGAAAAATTCTTGAACCGGGCCTGGTAGAGGTATAAAATCTTGCATGCCGAGGGTCCCGAATTTGATTCCATCTCGGGGCAGTAGGATTTTACTTGGTTATACATGCAGCCAGGGCCGGCTTGAATCCATGAGTGATATAAGTAATAGAAAGAAATGTAACTCGGTAAAATATAGAAATAGTTTGACCTTGAATAAGTTATGTTGGTTTGTTGGGTTTAACTTCCCCACCGACAGTATTTCAGTCATTTAGAAACGATGTCTACTGGAGACATAGTGCTTCCAACTACAGTATCACGCCGTTTACATGTGGCATGACAGGCCCGGATCCAGAAATTTTCTGCTGGGGGGCGGGGGGGGGGGGGGGGCAAAATCCGAATGTGATAGGAGTGGTAGGGGTTTCGGGGGCATGCTACCCCGGAAAAAAAGTTTTTAGTGTGATGGAGATGCATTCTGAAGGGTATCTGGGGATAATAGTGAAGGTTTTTGTTGTTGTTTTTGTTTTTAAAACCGATATATTTGAAACTTGAAGGCCTAGGTCCCACGGGGAAAAAATGATCGGTGATGTGGAAATAAACATTTTTTTTCTACCGATGGCTCCCGATGTTTGAGCCAAAAAAAGACTGAGTAGTCTGTTGAAAATGACAATTATTAGGCTTCGGGATTGGTCCGTTGAACATTCACTGTTGTTTCGGTTATGACACAATAGCCTTGAGTCCCGATGTTCGGAAAAGCACCGGGTGACCTCCTCCGATGATCGTCGAAGGTGCCCCGGAGTTTCACTGAGTTTGTAACATCATCGGGGAAATATCCCCGTAGATTAGGGGATCTTGCGAACCATCCTACGTGTCTCGGGGAAGATTATTAAGAGTATTAAGAGTATGAAAATGTGATGGTGGAATTAAGCGACAAAGTCAAGAGAAGACTTTTGGGGGGTTTAAGGGGATGCCCTAAGCAATGTCCAATGGCCTTTTTGACCGTCTCAGTCTAAGACTGGTCAAAACAGAAACTAATTTCTTGCCATTTTTTTTTTTTTTTTTTTTTTTTTTTTTTTTTTTTTTTTTTTAAGATCGGGAATGTGTCACAGAAAGGCCGCATTATATCCCCGAATGCCCCCCTGATACTTCGGCGAGACATCACAGACGCATCGGGGATTCATCGGAGGAAAAAAATCGCGGAAGCTTCGTGAATGCTGACCGGAGCTTCTCTGCGGATATTTCCCCGGCTTGTTTTCCCGATAAAACATCGAGAACACATCGGGAAAATTTCAATGAATTCTTTTTGCAGTACACCCGAGGCCTCCCGATGACTCCACATGGCTCGCGACACTATTTCCATCGGGAGTGCGTATGCATCTCGTCCCCGAGGCAAAAAAATGCCAAGTGGGACCGAGCCTTAAGCATTGAGCGATATAATGTTATCTTTTACCGGCGCAAAGTCATGTTATTGAATAACTGCTGTGCAATCGTATAAATTTGATTACAATTGCATTTACAGGCCCCGATCAAAAATAAATAAAAATAAAAATAACGGTGGGGGAGATGGAAGCGCTGGTGGTGGTGGGGGGGGGGGGGGGGGGGGGGCACTGATATTACTGAAAGGGCATTACTTCTTCTGAGTAAGAGAAATACGGGCTTATCTTGTATTTTCATTCACAAACTGGCATAAAATATTTAATAAGGGTTTCCTGAACCCCCACAAAAAGTGACTTGTGATCATTAGTTTTTGACTCAACTGTGTAAAAGACAGTTTTGTCAAAGACTGAGAAAAAAATCAATTTTCACGTTAAACATAATCATTTTGTCAAAATTGTGGAAGGGAATAGGTTCGACCTTAATGATATTGGCTGTCAAATTGTCGATCTGGAAGCAGTCTTCACACAGAGATTGTCAGAAAAAAAAAATGAGGCGCACGTTATAGGGTAGGTGTGGGCCCCTTTTGAGTGTCATTTTTTTCTGTGTGTACATTTTTAGTTTTAGTTGAAACATTTTGGTTTTTCTAAATGTTTAATCAGTGACAAAACAAACAATAGATAATAGTTGAACAGTTTATTTTCCGACAAAATACACAATTCATTTGAATTTCTTAGTATTTAAACTCCAGAGATACATTCTTGGACTGAATTTGCCGATGCAACATTGTAAATACGTATTTCACCAAAATGCATTTTGATAAACTACAAAACGCCTTCTTACTTTAACGCTCGCAACTTTACATTGTCCGACCATCATGATTCGGCTCAGCTTAATCCAGGTTTACACGTTTGCAATGTTGATAAATAAGCTCCGCCCATTTCCCCGCCCACTACATCATCGTAAATAAACATAATTGTCCGCTCACTTTCGGTATTTTCCGACAACGACTGGCAAATCTCCACGCAGTTATCTCCCATGTACGAATAAGGGAAGTGTTGCAGCGTGTAGGTCTACACATTCAAGGTAAATGCATTATGAGAATTAAACAGTGTCACAATTATTTACTAAGAATCATGTGTTTCAGTTGCATGAGTGCCATTGTATGCAGGTATTGAATCAACATAAGAAGATATAAAAAAGATTAGTTTTTGAAACTTACCCCACCTACATTGTAAAGCCAGTAATATAAGCGCAGCATGGCGTAAATTTATATTTAGATATTTTATATCCCTGGCCAGGATTTTAATTTTGATGTTTTTTTAGTTGAGCCACCAAAGCCACGTGATATGAGAACCCACTTCACCACAATTGAGCTTTTTTCAAAATTTAATATCTAGCCACTTTCATAAAAAAAGTAGATTTTTTTATTCACAATTTTCAGAAAAACAATGCATAATTTTTTTCACAAACAGAGCTGAGGTGTACCGGACTCAATTTTTTTGAAAAACAATTCAAGAACACATCCAAAATTAAGGTGCCTTAAGTAGTCAATATTGACTGTTGGCAGTATAAAGTTCAAGTTGAAGTATTCATTAAGTCTTTAATCAGGAGATGTTCTATAAAGATATAAGATATCTCCTGCTTTAATAAAGATTGATCCTTTGCTTGTCACTTAGTATATTAATATTTTAAATGCAAAAAAAAAACTGTCTGACTTCCAATATTATTTTGAATCTCTGTGTTTGTTTATATACATACCTGCAGATTGATTAATTTCTTTAAGAAAATACACTAAAACTACATGCCATCAACTGTCTGTGTCTTAATCCAACTCTTAATGTTGTTTTTTTTCCAGACAGTAAAAATTACTGCTTGACTATAAATCAAGATTTTTTATGCAAAACAAATATATTTATAGAAGGAATAAGTCAAATTGATATTTAAGGTTCAGTTAAGTTGCTGCTTTACTATTGTCCTATTTTCAAGTCAAAACAGATGGAAGATTTGCTACAGATAGATCTATACAATAATTTTTACAGGCCAAATTCTGGCTGCTGCCTTTCCCAGTAATATTGAGTAACATTTAATTACTATATCACAAATATAACCTTAATACTAGGACTGGATTAGAAAAAAGAGAAAAAAATCTATGCAGTTTCTAATGTATAGCTTTCATTTCTTAATATTCACTTATAACGTTAGTAAAATTAAAACCAAAATTATGAAGCTTAAATGTCTGTACATAGCAACTTCCCTTTCATAGATCTACATAACAATTTTTCAACCATATGTTTTTTTCGTTTTCATTTTACCATGTATATATTAAAAGAGTCCAAAGGTAAGTATAATGATTAACAATTGATGTATATAAAATTATTGTATCTACATGGTATCATTTTCAGACTCAGGTAAATACGAAATCTTTCTGTATTTACCGATTTATCATGGTGTAAGAGTTACCTCTCTTTATTTTCCGCTCGTGAAATTTGGCTCCGCCTTTAAATCTTCGCCTATTTCCGTGATACTGCCATATATGGAAGTTGCAAAATCGTCTACAAATGTTAATCGCGTAGAAATGTAAAAGTCAAGTATGCAGTTGTAAACCTGAGGGTGTTATCTGATGCGGCTCCATTCTCGAACGTCGTGATGTACGGCGTAAAACGTGTCGTGTATGTCGTTGTTCATTTCGTAAATTTGAGTTTGAAAAATTATAAATATTATTTGCATGTTATCTTAGCTGCATGTTACCAAATTACATTCTAGAAGTAAAAACGTTACTAGTTAAATCGAGATAATCAAAACGCACAATACGAGCACACTATGTACCTCTCGGATAAACGTTTATACTTTTACAAATCTGTTTAGTTGAACCGAAGTATAAATTGTCATGATTACAAGGCTGGATTTTTGGCACCGAATAGCCTCCATATGAAAGTTCATCAACCTGGCAGTTAAATTGTCCGCTTTTAATTCAAGATTTAAAATTTTATAGATGTAGAGAAAAGTGAATTTAAAATTTCGTTGATTAGATTTAGTCAAATTTATTTGTTAAATCAATAATTTCTTTGGGCTCTAGTGAAAATATTTCGATAGCAATTACATTTTAATGTCCAACTAGTTGTTGTTTTTAGTGGCCTAAACATCACCAGTCTAGAATAGTTTTACTGATATAAAGTTTTTGTAATGCCTATTTTTCTTCAATCATTAGATCGCTCGGCAGACGAGATGTCTTTAGGTATCACTCGACAATAGCCTGTGAGTCAGTGAAGGTGTCAATCAATTTGCATACACAGTACCCTAAACACATGCTTATCATGGATGACTGCCGATTCGGATTACCTACACATTAACAGCAGGGGGCCATAAGACAATAGGAGTCTGGCTGGTCAGGTGGTTATGCGGTTGGTTCAGTATGGGGGCCAACGAAGGGGATTTCCTCTAGACAGCTCAGACATTATGTAATCAATGGATTTTATAGCCTAGAAAAAATGTATAACCAGGGAAAGGGCGGGGGCGGGGGGGGGGGGGGGGGGGGGCAAGGCGAATCCGGGCCTGGCAATATACCACACCCAGTCACATTATCCTGACATCGGGCCAACCAATCCTGAAACAACCCTTAAAATGCTGAGCACAAAGCAAGGGAGCTATATATCAGTACATACGACTAAGATTAGACCTGTACGTCGCGACCGGGGATCTTCATGACTAAGTGTTTCTCGCGGTGTCGGCAAGAGCTGCAAAACAGTACATTGATGGGGCAATATTGATAGAATTTCTATTATAAAAAAAGAACACCCGACTGCGTGTTCTTCTTTTTGAAAGGATATCTTATAGTATTACTGCAGTATAGTACTTATACCACTAGTTACGTCAGGTTTATTTTTAGAAAACTTTTACCACTTTTCTTGGCCAGTCGTTGCAATATTCTGAAATAAAATTAATTAATTATAAGAAGATAATTTTTATCTTATTTTTAAACTTAATTCTACATTATTATAAGAAAACAAAAAGAAAGAAAAAGGGAAAATAATATACATCACGTGGTCTGTACCTTATTCGCTGTTGAAATCAGCCAGATGTGTTAATGTGTTGTGGTTTCAACTTTCATAGTTTTCTCAAAACAATGAAAATATGCTGTGAGTATATCAAATAATATAATCAAGATGACTTATGGTAATAATTGTAAAATGACTGTTGAATTGTAAGTCGAATTAGTGTGTCTTGTGATACCCATCTAATACCCATCTTTCGAAATATTTAAGATAGCAAATCATTTTCAGCGGAAAAAATACATGGTCCAATTTACCACTTATAATTTACAAATTTATTTGTACTGTAGTGAAAGCAGCTTCATAAAACATTAAAAAAATACTTTCATGTTTTATCAAAGGATTCTTTTCTCAATGACATATTGTTGATATGCAACTTGTAAGTATTTCCAACCAAGTATTTCCGACAGTCCTCTATAACATCTCAAAGAGTGCATAGTCTGTTATTTAACGCCACATAGATAACCATTTTTATAGCTTATGTTCTTCAACGAAATATCACTGGACAAGTTGTTTTCGCAAAGTTCTGAACAACCTAAGGCTAAGGAAAACTCATTTTTTAACAGTTTGTGTGGAATTATAGCATATTCAATGCTGTTTTATACTTATTTTAACAATATTTCCTATTAATTGTAGGTATATTTGTCATGTAAGGTGGATTTGGTGTAGATTTGGGATAGATTTGGGTGTTGGAAATGACTTTAAGTTATGTTCACAATAGCTGCCTTTATCTGAAATTTCTGAACAGCCTAAGGAATTTTCTTTATTTATACTGACGAGATAAAGAGACGCGTCATCGATGCTTGGCGTTATTTTCTTTACATTGCTTTAAATTGTAGTGAAATGTAGTAAATGTATCTGTGTTGTGACCAACAAACACGGCAATCAAAAACTCGTACGATTCTGTACAGCCAGTGTCTGCTCATGCTTTCCTCGTGAAAACCGTGCATGTCAACTGTGTGGTTTTATTGAGTGAATTTTACACAAGTACATCTGTTAGTCGACAAACAACCATAATTACAGAGATTTTCTGACTAAACATCGGTTGTTGATAATGCCGAGGCTAAATTTGGAAGAGAGAGCTAAAGTTTTGGCCATGCTTGAATGTGGGCGAACGCAAGGACAAGTTGCTATACATTTAAACGTCTCTCGTTCGACAATTCTGCATCTTGTTCTATGTGTTAGAAACACCGGAACATTTGTCGATAGGCCACGTTCAGGTAGACCACGTGTAACGTCAGTATAGAACAAGACAATTATATATGTCAATGCCATTTGCGTGACAGATTTGTGACGGCTGTGTAGTGGTAGGTAACTGTGGACGCCCATTAAGTCGACATACAGTCAGAAATCAACTTAGAGAACAGGGAATTACCTGCCGTAGGCCGTACCGTGGTCTAGTTCTAACATTACACCACTGTCACCAAAGTTTAATTTGGGCCTGACACCATTGCGGCTAGCGTTGGCAGAACGTAGTGTTCAGTGATGAGTCGCATTTAAACTTGTGGAATGCCGAGAGACGTATCTGTCTGAATCACGAATAATGAAAAATTGTATACCGAGTTGGAATGAGGCATTTCTTTTTCTCATCAGTTTATATTCTGTGTGGAGTTATAACATATTTAATGCTGTTTTATACTATATTAACAATATTTCATATTAATCATAAATATATTTGTTATGTAAGGTGGATTTAGGGTAGATTTGGGTGTTAGCAATTATTATTTATAACACAAAACACTCATAGGGATTCTGCATGCAAAATATTATATTTTCTGTAAGTTTTTGAACATTTAAGACCCATTAATTGGGCGGTTACTCTGTTCTAGGCGTGATATCGTGTTGGGTGGGAAGGGGTGGGGTATATAATGGGCGTGGTTATGAGAATTAGTACAAGGTCCGCCCACAGAGCCGAGTAGGCAGACGGACCCTAATAACAACGATATCGTTCGTTAGAATTAGTACATGGGTAACCCAACCCAACACGATATCACGCCTAGAACAGAGTAACCGCCCAATTAACAGCCGGTACCCCTCCCCTACAATAAGCCAATCACACTCAACGGAAATTACATTAAACAACACTACCATTACCAATGATAATCATTCCATTCAATTATGATTTCGTTCTTTTTCCTCCCACTATACTTTCTTTCTTATTTTTGAGGTATTTTTTCCCCAAGTCCCAGTGCCTTAACTACAGTAAAAGGACAATTGGTTTTACATTTTTATATCGCCAATGATGCCGTTAATTGTGAAGCTGGTGCAATTAGTTCGATCCTCAGTCGTTCTGTAAGCCTTTAGCATTAAGTAATAATGAAATGAGTATAACGCACAAAAGATTTTGCGTCACATGTGCGTTTTAATTTTCAAGAGAATGATTAATTTTGCAGCATTAAAATAAAATTGAAGAATGGAGTAGGTAATGAAAAATGTTGATGTGAACAATATTCTTATAGCTTATCAGAATTTTAATAAGTTTTACTTCTACACAAATCTAAGACTTATCGTGCTATCAAAATGAACACGTTAAAAATTGTATAATCAATAGAACACTATTCATGGATTTAATTCTTATGCGTCGTCGATAGGGTTCTACGGATAATAATAATAATTTCTATTACTTTCAGACATCTTTATACACTGAGCATGAAACCAAGTTTCACAACTAGAACAACGGATAGTGCCAGTTTCGCACTCAGACTTGCATGAACCACACAGATAGCTAAGCCATCTTAACTTAGGAAAGGGTACCTCGGACAGAGAGTGACAGGCAGAGAGCAGAATGTCGAAAAGAACTTTTCTTCACATTTATATACAGATTGCGGAATGCTGGAATGTGTCATCCTTGCAATAAACAAGGAAGTCGGCAAAACTGGTTTCTTTAAAACAATGAAAATAATCCGGGGTCCCCTCAACACCGGAATCATTTCCTGTCTAAGGTACCCCTTTAACAAGTCGCCGAATTTTTTGACAGGCCATTGGACGATGGTACGAACTAACATGCAAACATATTCACATCTCTCCCCCCTCTCCGACCCACCGCTCCCACTTGTATATCCGTGGTTCACATATCTTTTTTTTTCAGCATTCCGGCTTTCTGTCTCTCGAAGTTACTTTTTTTTTAATAAACCAGTCTGCAAAATTACCCACTAATACATTTACATTTCATTCTGCTATATTCGAAAACCAAAGCCACTGTCTTAAAATTAAAAATTTGTATTTTTTTTCACGTCCACAAAAATGTATACTACCGACAGCATCCCCCACCCCAATAACAAAAAAAAAAGTGGAATGAAATTTACCATTGTTTTCTAGAACAAAATATTTGGCCATTCAATAATTTATCAAAATTAGGCATGTTAGAACAAATTGACTGAATACCTTACTTTTTCTTGAGTTCGTTGTAAACAAACTCGACAGTATAACAATAATAATAATGAAAAAAACAACAACATATACTTTCAGAAAATGTTGCAAATGATACTTTTGAAATTGAGAACAAAAAGGGAATATATAGTTATTATAAGACATAAATTATGCACCTATCGAAAAGAAGCATATGTTGGTTAGGTTGAAAATATAAGTCTCCCAGGGGTACGGACAATACCCCCTCCGGACAATTCCCCCTTAGGACAATACCCCCTCGGACAATACCCCCTCGGACAATATGCCAGGGTGGACAATACCCCCTTCATATAAAAATTATATATTTATGCATTAAAATATTTATTTATGATATACATGAATAATAAAGCATTAAATATTGTGAAATTTTGTTGCTTTGGTGATTGAAAAACTAAAATAAGTGCAGGCATAAAGTGTTTGCAAATTGTGTTAATCCTTGTGAATCAAACTAGCTGTTAATTTACGCAATATTTGATTTGTACCTTAATTACCAAATAATTATACACAATTATTTAAAAAATTAAAAAAAAATGTTGTTTGCAGTGTTATAAGTGTAATGTGTTATAACAAGAATAAGAAAGATGTAATTAGAGACATACTTTGATGTATTAATCATTCAATTAATTATAATTATAAAAATAATCAATTACTATTTTTTGACTTTGAGCAGGCTGTGATTAACGGTATTCGTGTTACTTTTGGACAGCATGTGAACCACCGTTGTTGCTTCTATCATCTCACTCAGAACACTTGGCGAAAAATACAGGCTCTTTCCCTCGTTGATCTCTACAAGACGGATGATGAAGTGAAGTTGTTTTGTGGTATGTTGGACGGACTTGCCTTCTTGCCTGTGGAAGATGTTAGTGCCGGGATGGACTTTCTTAAGGACAATACTCCAGAAGGTTTGGAAGAACTTGTGGATTATTTTGACAGGATTTATGTGACAGGAACTTTCCGCAGACTGCACGCTATTCAACTGCAAGGTGATGCTGAAGTCAATGTGGTACGTGTCAGGAGGATCCAGCCACAGTACCCGCCTCCACTCTGGAACCTCCATGTGGCAACCTTGAACAGTGAATCCAGGACAAATAACATTTGTGAAAGCTGGAATCATGGATTTCAGAAGCTAATCGGATACAACCATCCTTCAGTGGGGATCGCCATTGAGAGTTTTAGGAAAGATTGTGCACTTGTGGAAACCGCTCTCTTCCAGAATGCCAATGGCCAACCACCACGCAAGAGGGTAAAGACTGTTACGAAGAACCTGCAGGAGCGACTGAGAAACTTGTGTTCTGATTATCAAGCCCAGAGTAAGACGATGGAAGAGTTTCTTCGAGGGGTCGGATGGTGTATCAGGTGGAAATTAAACACTATGTAAAGTAAAGTATGTGCGTCTGTGTGTGACAAAGTTGTGAAAAAGATTCATACAACTTATATTCAAAGTTTTGAAAACTTGTGCTGAATTAAATGTGTGCTTTTGTTAAATATGAGCTTTTATACATGCATCTTTGATTTATGTTGAATGTTATTAATAACGCTATTTCAAAGAAGAAACAATCTTGGTAAAATTGTAGACATGTGCTTTAAATGTTTTACAGTTAAGTATGTGCTTTTATCCATGCTTTTATCCATGTGGAAATAAATCATTAACCTTTGATTGTCTTAAGTTATTTTCAAATCCCTATATCATCATCAATTATTCAATGTCACCCGTACATTCAATGATTCTATTATGTATGCAGAGAGAGAGAGAGAGAGAGAGAGAATATCAATTAAATTTATATTAAATGAAATCATAATTAGTATAATAAGACTACTCCCATGTAAAAAGATACTTTCCATATCAATAATTTAGTCTAAAATTGTATATAGACATGTTTTAGTACATGAGTAAACAAAGGGAAATAAACATTAACTAATTTTCATATTTATTTATTATTAACTTTATAAAATGACTTTAAAAAACATTGAGGGGGAATTGTCCTAAGGGGGAATTGTCCTGAGGGGGAATTGTCCGAGGGGGTATTGTCCTAAGGGGGTATTGTCCGGAGGGGGTATTGTCCTACACTCAGTATCCCAAGTACACCACAATCATAAGAATTAAACTGATGACGACGACGCAATGATTGATCTGTTGCATAAAATACTGTTTATGCTTGTGATGATGATTGTGTCATATATATTAGACATATTTGTTGCTGTTTGAAATAATTGTGCAAGTCATTAAAATCTTAGGCGACGCAATTGATGCGTATATTGCAGGTTCCATAGTGATTATATTCAAGCATTTGTTACCTTGACATATAATTAGCACGCTGCCTTGCAAAAGTAAATCTTACAAAACATATTATGGCTAAGAATTTCTGATTTTTTGCTGATGACAACGAAATTTCGTAAAAGTTACCGCTCTTTTGATCTCTAACAAATGTAGGCATATCACCAACCAATTGTCAATTGTCAATAGCATGCAGTTCGAGATAAATGTTTGATGTTATAATTTTCAACTGAATAATATGTCCACGATTGATTGCTAAATATACCCCTTTGATGTATATGATCGTTTTTGATTTTATTGTGATACTTTAATTAGCTGTAATTACACCAGTCGATATTAATTTGCTAATTTTGAGAACGTGTTGACATGTTTGAGGGTAAGGCTGCTTATATATCTGGACGCAAACTCATTTCGTTGCCATTGCTTAATGATGGCTCAGGTTACTGTATTTGGAGATAGTTTTGTGCGCCGCCTTGGCGAGTTTTCCGAGAGTAGGGACCTAACTATGGGATCTGCCACTGTAAAGTATGTTGGGAAAGGGGGTCTTCGGGTTCCAGACATTCCGGATTCTATGTTACGCAAGGTTGTCGCCTTGCGTTCAAACGTAGTAGTCATTCTTATGGGAGGAAATGATATTTCAGAATCATGTACCGACAAGGAAATACTACATGGTCTCCTAGATCTGGTTAAATATTTGTCAAGCAGCGGAATTCATCACGTGCTTGTGACCGAGATTCCAAGGCGGTTTTCTTTTTCCAAATCCCCAGGTTTGACGTCGTCAACAATTTGCTTTAAACAACATCTCCTCATGAACCGCTGAAGGGATTTTGACCAAACTTCACAGGAATCATCCTTATGATACACTCTATCAAAGTTGTACAAATTATTCAGATTGGTTAAAAAAGTAGGTCACAGGAGCTAAAAATAGATTTTAAAAATGCAAACTTTGAAAATCTTCTTCTGCAAAACTGCAAGGCCTAAAGCTCAGATATTTGGTATGTAGCATCATCTAATGGTTCATTACCAAGATTGTTCAAATCATAGCCCTACGGTGATAAATGCCCCCGCACCAGGGGTCAGTTGTTTTACATAGAGTTATATAGGAAAATCTTTAAAAATCTTCTTCTATGAATCCATAAGGCCTAGAGATTAGATATTTGGTATGTAGCATCATCTTATGGTTCATTACCAAGATTGTACAAATCATGACCCTATGGTGATAAATGCCCCCGCACCAGGGGTCACTTGTTTAACATAGAGTTATATAGGAAAATCTTTAAAAATCTTCTTCTATGAATCCATAAGGCCTAGAGATTAGATATTTGGTATGTAGCATCATCTTATGGTTCATTACCAAGATTGTTCAAATCATAGCCCTATGGTGATAAATGCCCCCACACCAGGGGTCACTTGTTTTACATAGATTTATATAGGAAAATCTTTAAAAATCTTCTTCTATGAATCCATAAGGCCTAGAGCTTAGATATTTCATATGTAGCATCATCTAATGGTTCATTACCAAGATTGTTCAAATCATAGCCAAACGGTGATAAATGCCCCCGCAATAGGGGTCACTTGTTTTACATAGAGTTATATAGGAAAATCTTTAAAAATCTTCTTCTATGAATCCATAAGGCCTAGAGATTAGATATTTGGTATGTAGCATCATCTTATGGTTCATTACCAAGATTGTACAAATCATGACCTTATGGTGATAAATGCCCCCGCACCAGGGGTCACTTGTTTTACATAGAGTTATATAGGAAAATCTTTAAAAAATCTTCTTCTATGAATCCATAAGGCCTATAACTTAGATTTTTGGTATGTAGTATCATCTAGTGGTTCATTATCAAGATTTTCAAAATGGTGGCCCTTTGGAGATAAATGACCCCGCACTAAGTCTTCTCTGAAACCATAAGGCCCAGTGCTTATATATTTGGTGTGTAGTATTGTCAGGGCTAAAATGTTTAAGATTGAGTTATATCAGAATTCTTGTCTGTTTAAAAACCTTGTAATCAGTTGTAGCAATGGTACTCAGGTGAGCGTTTCAGGGCCATCATGGCCCTCTTGTTGTTTTTTTTGCTTTTTTATTCTCATTTCTTTTTTATTTTTGCGAACGTGCTTCTAAGGAATGTTGTTAACATCATTTTTTTTAACTTCTATTTGTTGAGATAAAATGGCTATTAGAAAGTGTCTCTCTCTCTCTCTTGTATAATGTTGCCTTACAGTGTTTTATTTGTGTTAATCGAGGATAGTTTCCAATATTTATGTGATAGTGGAAGAAACATCTCAATTATTATTACACTGCTTAATGATTTCATTGATACACCATTTGTCATGCATTATTCTATAGATTGGGAATAATAATTCATCACGAACATTGTGTTAGTTTCTGGTAACAATCACTTAGCCACTGACTGAAGTGTGCTCGAGTCCCGATGGGTTTATCAATTTTCGTATTAAGAAGCTTTCCAGATCGCTGGTTCTATCCCCATGCCTCGTCTTTCTCCACTTTTTTTTTCTTCAGCTGTGCGTTGCTATATTACGAAAACACTGATTCCAGCAAAACAACAAACTAATTGTAGCTGATACACGTTCTAAAGAAACTGCGTCTGTTTTGTTATTTCTATTGGTTTGAGAAACTTACACTGTTAAGTCTATAGGCCATCAAATGCGATTAACGCTCAATAATTACATGTGGACCATACGGAAGATTGATTATAACCAAATATGTTGTCCACTTTTCTTCCGAAAAGAAATAAATGCAAATAAAAGCAGGAATGTGAATTGGTCATCAAAAGTAAAAGAAATATTGCAAAACGCGGGCTTCAATGATGTTTGGTTATTTCCATAGTCAGTGAATGTAAATGCATTCATTCCTGTTTTATTTATGTTACTTATTGGCATGAAAATGTAACACTATGTTCTTCCTTAGACCTATATAAACAATTGAAAGTATCATTTGATAGGGAAAACTATATGAATATCATTAAGAATGTGAAATTTAGAAATATATTAGCTAAGGATTTCCATAAAATTTAAGAGAAAAATGTAATCCAAATTACTACTCACGATCACCAAGTAAGTTTAAATTTTTAGAACTGCTAAATCAACGTTGTATAAATTAGCAATTCTTTGTACTAAAGGGTTTACGCTTAAAGACAACACTATTATAAGTAATTAATTACCATATTAGTATAAAATAATTGTCAATATTTATATGTATGGATACTTAAAGATTTGTCCTTATGATAAACACTCTCACAACGCATATTGTATTTTTTTTTGTTGTTAAAAATATAATTGAACTGAAAAATACGTATTTATTTTAAATGAAATGAGCTGCATATGCTTAATAAATGTAGGTTATGCTATGTCTAGATAAATACTTTACTTACTTACATACATACACGTAAATCTTTTCATCAATCCTTCATCCTTGCATAACATTAAAGTTTCAGCATTTGATAGACATAAACACCGCACTTATAACAAAATCTTAGTTTAATATTATGCAAAGCGGTCAACGAATCATGACCACCAGAGTCTTACGTATATCGGAACGTTAAAATTAGATTTTTTGACACTAACAAATACCAACAGACACTGTCCATTTTTATTCATTGTAGTTTAAAGTAATAGTAGTATCTTTATTGACATCTTATCCTTGTACAAACATGAAAACAAAATCAAAACATAGTTTAAAATAAAACAATGCCATTTCATATGGAATTATAAGAGTGAATATTTACATGCATAAAATAACATGTATAAATATAAAAAAAAAACACATTAAAATAACAACATTAAATAATTTAAAAAATATAAACAAAGCAGCATAGACGCCTTTAAAGCATCAAACAACACATATGATATCACAAGAAGGAAACTATCTGTTTCTTATCTAAAATCAAAACCAGACCCTTCACAAATGATATGGGTGAATTACCACTCACGCATTTATTTCGCTAATGCAAACAGAAAAAAAATGTAGGAGTCAATTTTCCGCCTTTCCATATTTAGGCCTCGTTCGCGGTGCATTTCATCCTTAAAACAAAACCTGGACAAGAACCATAATCGAACTATATAAAAGGCAATATAATATTTTTCAAGCCAAATTCAGCCACAATGCTATCTCATAGACTGTTGTGAGCTCATCAAAAGTGAGAGTAGTGTTAATTTTTTTAATTAAAATTAGATGAAATGTTCTTACTTATTTTGATTGTTTAGTTTATTATTTATTTATTTATTTATTTATTTATTAGTTGTTTAATTTAGGTGACTGTTTTGATTGTTTAAGTATAACAAATTTGCATAAATTATAACATCTGCAACGCTGGCAAGTAAAATGTTTAAAATATCTCTCCGCTAATCAACTCATCCAATGGCCGTTTTTTTCCGTATTGCAAACATGGCGTTTAAAATTGACAATAGATGCTCTTAGATGCTCCATTACCACTTATTATCGATATCGCACAGCACAGCAAGGTGTTATCTTTCAACTCAGCGTGAGGTCAAAGTAGGGTACACCATCACCACAGGTTGTCATTATACAGTGGTAATACACAAACATGAAGCGATTAGAAAAATAGAACTTTTATTACGACTTTCATACTTAAGATATATGTTTCCATAAATAATAATATTATATATTTACTATATGACATGAAAATTATGAATACACAAAAACTTTCTATCTGAAGTCGATCTTACAAGGAAATATAGAAATAATGATTCGATGGTGCATGTGACCATATATAATATCGCACACACGGCAGGGTGTCATCTATCGACTCAACGTGGGGTCCAAGTATTCTTCCTCAAAACAATTGGGGATCAGCGTCCAGTAGCAATACACAAACATTAACAGAACACCATACAAGGAACATGCATTGACTTCACGCGAATTTAAAAGTAGTAATAAGTGGATACAAAAATGTGTGTCAGGAGATTTATCTATTTAGTATTTTTTAGCACAGCAGATAAAAGTAATATGTATTGTGTATACGGGTTTCGAAGAAATATGCTTGTGATTCAAATCTGGACTGTAGTTTTTCGATAAGAAAAGGCTCTTCTCATCATGACAAATTATCATTTGGAAAAATCTTACATATTCACTAACTTATCGGGGCCGCCGTGGCCGAGCGGTTACAGTCGTGGACTACAAATCTCTCAGCCCCTCACTGCTGTGGGTTCGAATCCCGGTGGGGACTTCGGATTTTTCATGTGAGGAAGCCTTCCAGCTGGCTTGCGGTAGGTCGGTGATTCTACCCGGGTACCTCTGTGTACTCGGGGTCTTCCTACACCTGTAATTAGCTGGACGTCGCTATATGATTGAAATACTATCGCAGCGACGGTAAACCCCAATACAAAAAAAAACAAAAAAACAACTATACTGTTATTTTATTCTTGTCAAAAAATATTAAAGACTGTAAGTACAAAAGGCGCTTTAGTGACTACCCGGTTGGTATATAGTTGACATAGCCTATTATCGTCAATAAATGAAATAATATTCATTATCGTCATCGTATCATCAATATAGCGTATGGCTAATAATGTTTCTAACAATATCCTGGTGTTACATTCATTTTATAATCAGGGTTCATTGAGGTTTGGGTGTACCCTCACTCTGTTGATAGAGGAGTTTTACTCCAATATTGAGTCCAAAACAAAAGCACCTATATATACGAAATTGGAGGCCGGGACTTGACTTGTGTACATCATTAAATATTTACATAGAAATAAAGACATCACTTGATCAATCGGCATATATCAGGATGATATTAAATATCAAAAATATATTAAAATTATCTTCAAATTAAATATCGAAATTGGTCGTCATAGTAATGTATCACATCATGAGAGGAAATATACTTTAAGTAGATTTAAACGATATAGAGGATAAATTCCATTTTATACTTAAAGGTGCTATTTATATGAACATTAGAGAGAAATACATTAAAAATGTTAATGCTCGCAAACTTGTATGTCAAAATATATTATGTTGATGCAGAACTGTAATAAGTCAACATTAAATGAATTAGCTGTATATTGTATTCAGGCATTCAAAATAGGAGATTCACTTTTGTAATGCCATAATGCCATATATAATTCCACAGTTCTTATACAGATATATACATTTCTTTTTCACCAAGAGAAAACATTCTCACAAATTTATAGCCTAAAAAAAAAGTGTTTGCCTCTCAGATGATTGGTATTTATACTGTATTGTTTATTTCTACGTTTATTGTATGTCATTTGTCTTTTATATTAAATATTACTCCTTAAGCATTAAAAATAAGTTCTGACGTACTAGAGATTTTTTTAATAATTTTCACGTGTATGTAAATCTTACGACTCACCTATTTCAATAGACTCAGTACACTTTTTTTTAAAAAACAAGTATTATTACACCAAATGCATATTAAATATGCCATATATACATATACATATATACACATTACTCCAATACTAGATTATGGAAGCGGAATCTGGGGATACCGTAGATACCAGGCGATGGACAACGTACAACACCGGGCAATAAGATACTTCCTCGGGGTACACCGCTTCGCACCTCTACTCGGTATAACGGGAGACGTTGGATGGTTACCCACACAATACAGACGATGGGTTAATATGCTACGTTACTGGAATAGACTTGTTCGTTTTTCCGATGATAGGTTAACAAAAAATGTTTTTAATTTTGATTACAATATTTGTAGAAATAATTGGTGTAGTGAAATCAAAGATGTAATGATTAAATTGCAATTATTCTATCACTACTTAAGTAAAACATGTGTTAATCTTTCTACTGTGTATAATAGTGTATTACAGTATCATGAGCTTCAGTGGAAAGCGGACATGTCAAAGGTGTCAAAACTTCGGTTATATATGACAATTAAGAAAAGCTTTTTACAGGAGGACTATACTAGGATTGACTTAAAAAGAAATGAACGGTCTATACTTGCTCAGTTCCGATGTGGGATATTACCGCTACGTATTGAAACGGGGCGGTATGTTGGGGAACCGCCGGAGGAAAGACTTTGCAATTTCTGTGCTACATCCTCTATAGAGAATGAATTGCATTTTCTAATGGACTGTGACTTTTATAATGATCTCAGACAAAATATGTTTTATGAGCAGTTAAACTCTGATAACATAGCAACTTTAAGTAAAGAAGAAACATGTCATTATTTGAAATAACTTTCCAGAAAATTGCCAAGTATCTTGTGTGCGCATTTCTCAAACGTAGAAATCATCTTTACAATAGACAATGATCCATTATACTGTTAGATATTAGCATTGACTGACTTTATTATTATTTCATCTTATTATAAGTGTTACTTCCATATATTAACATGTATATACTTTTATTAATGCTGTGTCACGTGATTACCTATCTTCATTTAAGGTGCATATTATAACATGTTTAAATTAATGTTTGGTGACTTGTAGACCCACTGGGCCGGGTGCTTATTTATGTGATATTTATTGTATGTACTCATTATATGTATTAGCACATGTCACGATAATAAATAAATTACTTACTTACTTACTTACTTACTTACATATGGTAAGTGCGTTTCGGTGATTACTAATAGCGTTTCGGTGATTAAGCGTTTCGGTTTTTCTATGGACCGACCACGCTTACTCGCAATCAAACGGAAGTGAAAAGGATTATTTACCGGAAAGGATCTTACAACCAAAAGGATGGAATTAGGCCGCAATGACAAAATCTAATTAAACCACAATGCAAAGTCTGAGTTATCCCTGTAAATGGTTTTGAACCTAAATGTCCAAAACTCCATATTCAAAAACTTTCTTATGTAAGATTCAGATATGAAATGAGGTTATATTAACCCTCTCATTATAAAAGAAATGCTTATTTTGCGAACAATTACTAAATGTCTTTGAAATACACAATACCTTCATACGTTATATGCAGTTTATTTCTTCCAGATTTCCTACCATGTCCGCATTTTTATCAAACACAGAATATATAAATGTGCAAGTACAAAAAATATTGCTTTCTCCTTTTTTTTTTTTGCAAGGTAGTTTCACATATTCAAACAATTATTTTATAAATACAATGACATTATTTTAAATTAACTAATAATTATCATAATTCTTTTCTTATTACGGTATCTTTTCAGCATTTAAAATAAACACTAGATAAAAATATCCTGAACTTGTGAAGAATAATGCATAAATATTCAAAAACTTTCTCATATAGGGATGCTTTATGTCATATGTAAGATTCAGATATGAAATTAGGCTATATAAGCCACTGGTTTTTCCCAGACTTTCTAGCTTGTACTTATTTTTTTATCGAACACAGAATATATAAATATACAAGTGTAAAAGATATTAATTGTTATCATTGTTTTAATTGTGCAATATTTTCTGTACTAATTGAAAGACCCAATGGCATCATAAGTTATAATCGAGTTTTTTTTTTCTTCCCCTTTTTCCTCTTTGTCGAATACAGAATATATAAATTTCCATGATATATGATATGATTCGATCCATTTAATTTCGAGCCCCTGTGACAAATATAACATCCTGAAACTTTGATGTGCATTTCGTGTTTAATGGGTCAAGGCAAGGTCACTGTTTTTAACTGCTTACAGTTGTAAAATAGATTTTTAAAAACTTTTCTTCAGGAATGAGATATAAACAGAGTTTATCAGCGCAATAGCTCAGCGGTAGCGTGTCCGCTTTGCATTCGAGAGGTTTTGGGTTTGAATCTCCTTTGACCGCGTTTACCAAAAACATATAAATTAGGTACAAGATGCATCTTTGCCTGGCACTCGGCAAAATGGGATTGATGAAGTCGGAGAACTCAGTAGTGGTTCTGTGTTCAGGAACTTGTCTCCCGTGTATCGGTGCTATACGTAAAGGACCCAAAAATACCAGGAAATACTAGGATATCAGAATTAAAGCCTGAACAAAAAGAAGTTGATTTGGCACTCTCGGGACTTTCGGTATTTCTTCCTACAGGACACTATTATGTTATCTCTTCATATACGGTTACTTCCCCTGGTTATACCTAACGATTTGGTAGGCGCCGATTTGATTGGCTTACACAAAGGTCAATCTGAGACGACCTACTACACGATGTTGTCAGATTCAGTAAGTGACTGTGAATCTGATTTTAATGAGATTGGCATGTTATCGTGATTGTATATCATAGCCTCAGGTGACATAGAGGAAACGTATTCCATCGAGGCCCATACAGACTGATTTGAACAGAAGTTTCCTCTATTTCGCCCAAGGCTCAGCGTCAGATATTGAATGAGCGCTCGTGGGTTTCCGACGCTGGCCCCAAGGCTATGCCGAGATAACATGCGTTTACTGATTTAACTCAATGGCGTTCAATAATAATCTATTTGGAAAAATAACTATAAAAAAGGACTAAATTGACTTAACTTGACTTGATTTGACTTTTTGAGTTTACCGTCGCTTCGACAGTATTTCTCATATAGCGACGTCCAGCTAATTACAGGTGGAGGAAGACCCCAAATGCACGGAGGCATCCGGGTAGAACCAACGACCTAGCGCAAGCCAGCTGAAAGGCTTCCTCACATGAAAAACCGAATAACCCTGCCGGGATTCGAACCCACGCGTTGAGGGGCTGAGTGAGTGTTAAAGTCAGCGCATTTACCCTCTCGACCACGGATGCTCCAGACTAAATTGAACCTGATGACTTTTCAAGTCCTGGTCACATCTAGCTTCATCAATATTTGGAAACAACACAAAAACTGTTGATTGATCCCTATGAACACATCATTCTATTACTCAACCCAAATTCTGAAATTACCTAAAAATCATGTGAAACAAAATGCTAAGATTGAAAAATGGTCAACGAAACCAAATTTAATGCAGGTACGTTAGTTAATGTTGTATAACCCGAGTCTTATCGAAGCACGTGCCATTTTTGAAATCGACCACTGTCATATTGTTCAAATTGTTTCGTTGAAAAATATCGCAGCGACTTCATATTTGCACGTTATGGTACTTCACTCCATTGCAGAACTTAATGTCAAAATATATGCTAATTCCGAGTAAATATAAGCTGTTGGGGGGTCTAATGGATATAGGTCATTTTTACTAAAAATAGACTTTCGTTATTGTTTATTCATCCATACAAAACACTATGCGGGGGTATAAGTTCTTGTTTTGTCTTAAAATAAATGTGATGCACTTAAAAACAAAGAATGTTTCAATTTCACTTCATGGTTTCTTATAACTAAGCTGAGGCTACACACTTTTACTATTTCTATTTGCTCAGTCGTGTTACGAGTTCTGTCGAGTGCAAAGTATAATAGACATGTGTAGATGTACGCTCCACGATGCACCTAATTTTGGAGTTTATTCGAAAACAGAATGTTCGATACTGTAATAGCGAGGAAGGTAAGTTTCAACCAAAATATCAAATAGCTTTAGTTTAATGACACGCCGACATAATTACAGTCAATACTGGATCTTTTTGTCCACTCCAGATTAATTCAACTCTGAACAATGATGGAAGAAAAACTGAGATTGAGAATCACCGTCAGTACAAAAAATGCTCATCGAGTTATTGAAATATTTCATTGAACGTGTGAATATAGCATAGCCATTGAAGAAAAACTATGCAGTCAGACAGGGATTGAACCCACGACCCCTCAAATGATTTCAGTAAGAGTGATCAACAGACTCTTTTTTTAATGATCGCCTGTTTGAATGATTCATTAATACTTCATGGAAGGCCGGGAGGATAGATCACAACGCACTTGATGACCCCACTATATATTCTATATAAATCCGCCATCTTGAATGAGTGAATTATAGCGCAGTCATGTTACATACCGCTCTTGTTCTATTGAGCAGACGACGTAAACGGTACACTTTTTCACAGGTAAATGAGTATTATATTGTAAGCAGACGACACTTTCTCGAGGACAGTACACTTCGGTAGCGTTTAAAAGGTTTAAATTTACCCTTCCATTACGGTAAGTCGTTGTGGTCGAGGGGTTAAGTACTTTGGCTTTACTAATTTGAAAATTATGAAACTATCGGTCCGCGTTCGACCCCGCAGTAGAGTCAATATTTAGGAGAGAAAAAAAAATCGCGTCTGGTCCAGACAATAGTTAAATAGATACTAAATTACTAAAAAGGCTATACAATGGGTTTGACCCATAAATAGGGGTGTAGATATTAAAATATAATCAACAATACATATACTAATAGTTTAATCTATAATAAATGTAACCCATATAAGAAATGGTTCAATCTAATAGAATAAAAAGGCGTGAAATTCCGCATTTCTGCACAGAACGGGATTTATCATAGCGGCGAAACGACGTCACTTTGCATTCAAGAATTTCAAAGGTGAGAAACATTTGTTAAAAAAGTCTAAAAATTGTAAAATGTGCTTTTTCGGTCGAGACTACAGAGAGTAAATGGAGGTGTCGTTAGACCAGCTTAATACTGTGTTGTACAGTATTAGGAACCGCTCTCTGTCACCATGAAGCGTTATAGGCAAGTATGGTTGGAATTTCTCCGTCTAATGAGAGGACCTGGCCCTCAATGTCCGCTATTATCATTAGATTGGGTATACAAACCAGCTATGTATACCGAAAGGGTGTCAACCTAACTGCTTGCCTCTACCGCTATCTCGCATATTGGTATTGGAAAGAAAACAAAACAGGGTTTGGTTACAACTTTTATTATATAATACAAAGTTACAAATTATAATTACATGTTAAAAGTACACGTTATATACAGTTTTCATTCAATGTCACTAGCTTTCACCCAGCTATTAAATTTAGTAGGATAATATTTCCACTTCACTAGATATTGTTTATTTTGTCCTTTCCCTCGACTTTTCAGAACTTTGTCTATTTTCCAAGTCTGATCGGGATCTACATCCACTTTTTGTAGTTCGCTTTGATAGAAGGTGCCTTTGATATCCTCGTTCATCATATCCTTCAGTCTATACACGGGAATTGTGCCTCAGTAGTAACGTTTTGACACTTTAAATAACTCCCCAGTGTATGTTTCGTCGTAGGCGCGGGTAAAGACTGTTTTCAAATGGGATATCCTCACATGATCACCCACTTTGAACTTAAACCGTTTATGATCAGCTTTGTTTTTCTTATTGGATTTTCTATCTTCTGTGCGTCTTGAAAAGTAGGTGGACAAGCGTACTTCTTCCTCGTTGGACTCGTTAACGTCCGACGGTGAGGTCCCGATGGTTCTATGATAAGTGTGATTGTAGCTGTCAGCAACCTGCTGTAAGATCGGTAGATACGTATAGTCTTCAGTATAGGTAAAATAACGGTGTATTTTGGTTTTAATGGTCTTGATAGCCCTCTCGGATATAGATGCTTTCGTTTCATTTTGTGTAGGAAAGTAAAGTATAGCTTTCTTTTTCATCAACTGCTGTACGACTTTAGCATTAAACTCTTGCCCTTTGTCCGACACTAGCCGAGCTGGAAATTTATGTGATGTCTGAAATATGTCTTGAAAAGCGCGCAGCCAGACATACTTTGAGAACACGTCTATAACGAGTAAAATGTATTTGCTTCCGCTATTCCAGTCGGCAAATTTAACCATGTCGATTAAATCGCTCATCCACAGATCATCCTTTCCGCTAGTGACATAGTGATTCCTTTCGAACTTTCTCCTCACGGCTCTGTGAAGGCTGTAACTCTCCTGTTTATGTAGGAACTTTCTAATGTTATGCATTCCTATCCTGTATTTTCCTTCATTTTTCACTATTTTGTAAAGTTTTTGTGGCCCTGAATAACTAGCTGGGTGACTGGGATCATAGTAGATTGTCTTTAAATAATCTTCCCAAGGAGCCATGTTTACTGTCCAGAGTTCACAACACAAATAAACAACACAAAATAAGTAGTCTCAATTTATACATTTTCTGAGTCACTTTCCTCCTCACTGACGTCACTTTCTTCATCGCCACTGTCATCATCATCACTGAACTCCATATCAAACACATTCTGAAACGATTTCTTATGTTTTCTTAAGGCTGTCTTCACGGCAGACGCGCCCTTCGAAATGAGTTTATCTATTTGACTCATAATTTGCCGGTGGATGCCGCTGTTTTTGAGTGGCAAAATGTAGTCGGCAATTAAAGTTGTATAGGTATTGAAAAAAACCCTTTCATTGTGTGGCCGTATGCGCTCCTCCGCAATTTCCTGCGCATCATCACTTTCTTCGCCGTTGTCTATGTATGTATTGTATATTTTTTCGAATTTTTCGTTATTTGAAATTCTGGCTCTCTTCCATAATTGGATATAAGCCACAGAATCGTCTTGTTGACTATCGCTCAATTCCTCGTGTTTTCTTTTCTTCTAGTCCCTGTGTTCGGGACACCAGCCACTTTTGACGTGTCTTTGCACGTCGTGAACTGTGTCAAATAACTGACCACAATCGTCACAAGCGTTTCCTTTCTCCATTATTGCTTCCGAAATATTTTCTAAATTATACTGCGTTTTTTCTGAGTCTACGATGTGATCCGTTTGCGTTCCAACTGCAGAATGATGGCTAGTAGAAGAAACGTCCGCTTTTATAGTTTCATGTGGAGTCACGTGATTCACTTTCTGATTTGTTTGGTAGGATTCTAGCTCAATACATTTCAGTCTTTGGTTTTCCGGAGTAAATGGTTTTAAATCAACCAAGAGATGTCCGTATGGATACTTTGTAGCTTTGGCAAATTGTTTTAAAAGTATGTCACTTTGTCCGGGGTACATTTGCCTGGCCAGTGTCATCACTGATTGTTTGTCTACTGGGTTATTAAACAAGACTAAATAATGGCAATTTCGTCGTTGTGTAGGGTCCTTGTTTCCAAACAAATTTTGGTTGATAGATATCACAGATAGAGATCTGTGGTGAGAACCTTCAGTAAATAAGTCGGTGATACGTTTGTCTTTGCCCGATTCAGAGAACAAGTCGTCTAAAACCAATAAGTTGTTGATTTGTGGGTCAAAGAAATCATCGTCTTCCAAATCGGTCGGAATCCCCTGTATGAATTCTACTTTTGGAACTACAGTATTCTGAATCATTGTGTATAGCGGTTGCCATCTTTTATATAGCCAAACAATTCTTTGAACGCTCGGCTTGATCTTTTGGTTCTGTAACACATCTGTAACGAAAGTAGTCTTTCCACATGCTGAAACATAAATATAGGGATTCATTAGTATAGATTCTTATAACAAAATTGAATAAAAACGACACAAAATACAATGTAAAATATGTAGATCTGTATAAGGGAAAATCATTAAAAAAATGTCAATTTCCACGATGTATATTCAAATATGAATTAAAGCGAAAGAAAAATGGAGAAAAAATTACCTGTGGGTCCCGATATCATCATGGTGAAAGGGTGTAATAACTTTATATTTTCCTCTGCTTGGGATTGTGGTGGCATCCTCTGTGGTGGTGATGACCCTCCTTGAGGAGGAGGTGATGGTGTTTCCTGAGGAGGAGGAGTGGTGCACCGGTGCTCCGGTGCACCAACATGCACCCCCGGTGCTCCAAAAAGTGGTGCCCCGATGCCCCGGTGCTCCGGTGCACCAATATGTGAGCCTTGCGCTCCTGGTGCACCATCAGAATTGTGTAGCTCAGTTTGTTTGTTCCCTATCATCATTTCAATGTGTTTTCGCTCCCTATGTCTTCGCAAACTGTATCGACTGCTAAATGACTGACTACACTCTGGGCAAGTTATGAATTCCATGTTGATTATCCAACGGCTAACATACAAATGATCTTTTTTTTTCAAGACACATTTACTTTTATTAACATCTGTAAAGTTGACCAATCACATGTTTTAGACTCTTTGCGCATGCTCAAATTGTTCTATATAAGTACCAGTAAACTGAATTTCATTTTATTTCCCAGCTGTATCTCTATGAGTAAACATTGATTTGTCAGGATATATATATCAAAAGGTATTTTAATTTTGTAGTCTCGCCTGGATTTTGTTTTGTCTCATCTGTTGATTCTAAGACATTTTCAGATTATTCTGTGATGTTTCATGATATAATGGATAGTTTGGTAAAATGTTATGCTAATTTACTTGATTTTAGTTAAATATATTTTATCAGCTATATAAAGTCGAGACTAATACAATACTTTTATTCTACATTCAGAATTCACCATGGTTACTTACCAGTGCGAAGAATGCGGGTCCAAATTCCCCAAACTGAGTCAGTTATTACAACATCGTAGAACCGAAAATCACTGGAAAAAATATATGTGCGAAGTTTGTAAGAAAGTGTTTAACAGGAAGGAAAATTTAGAGAGACATCAGAAGAAACACGATAGTGAAAACAGCCAACACTGTCCTGAGTGTTTGAAGCCGTTTATAAGTGAAGAATCTATCAATCGACATATGGTACAGCAACACGGATGGGGGTCTGTTGATGGGGCGGCGAAACGCACTTTGACAGAACAAGACGACGACCATGAAAATAAGCGACAAAAGTTAGAAACAGAGGATGGTGTTCACTTTGTAATGAATAAAGTCAGCGAAAGGAAAATTGAAAAATTCAGGACTAAGGCAACCTATTATAAAATATACGTTGATGATGTAGAAGTGAGAGATCTCCCAAACATTTTGAAATACTTAAAGACTCTTTTCCAATCCATAATTGATAGAATGACTACGGAGATACCCTCACATGATTTAGTTAGGCTTTCGATTGACAATCCAGAGCTTGATTTCCCAATTGTGTTACCATTCATGAGACGATCTACTTTGACTGTTGATCGTATTGTATCGGAGATTGAGAGGGTGTTACAGTCTTACGAACAGTTTGTTGTTGATGAAACGTTTGGTATGGAGCTTGTTCATGTACAGGCTGTTTCCGGGTCAGGTTACAAGATGCGGCCCATAGTTGATATTTCAAAGATGTTAGATATGAAGAAAAGCATTATTCAAATAAAAAATAAGGATGATATGTGTTGTGCGAGAGCTATAGTGACGGCAATAGCTCGTCATGAAAACCACCCACAGTGGAATAATATTAGGTTGGGTAGATATCTTCAGCGCAAACTTGCCGAAGATTTACACCAGAAGGTTAATGTCCCAAAACAAACGTGTACCATTGATGATGTTAAGACGTTCCAATCTGTATTACCAGATTATCAAATTCACGTGCTATCCAAAGAGTACTTCAATGCAATTATCTACACTGGGCCAGATGGGGGTGTCCCGATCTATTTGTATCACCATGACGGGCACTTTGACGTCATAACAACAATGACTGGCTTTCTTAAAAGGAGTTACTATTGTATGGAGTGTAAGAAGGGTTACGACCACAAAGAAAGACACTCCTGCAATAACCCATGCCGTTACTGCAGACATTTACACACCAAAAAAGACGAAGACTGGAAAATGTGTTCAACGTGTAACTGTAAATTTATAAATCAAGAGTGTTATGACCTTCATTTGAAGAAGTCGGAAAAGGGAAAATCAACATGCGAGTTGTATTATAAATGTCAGGACTGTGGACAACTTATAAACCGTTCAAAACACAAGCACGCACATGTGTGTGGAGAGACATATTGCAACACCTGTAAAGATTATGTGTCAGAGGACCACCAATGTTTTATGCAAACAATAGTTGACGAAACAAAAGGTGTTAAAGACAAACCAAAAGAACTCAAATATATATTTTTCGATTTTGAATGTACACAAGATGCCCAATTACAATGCAATGATGGATACACGCCTGATGAGAAAGGAAAATGTACCCATTGTAAAAGAAGCATATGTGGCTCTTTTGAGCATCAACCAAATCTATGTGTAGTGCACAAAGTTTGCGGGAAGTGTATACACAGTACAATTACACCTGGGTCTAAGTGTGACCGCTGCGGCAATAATGAAAGGGTTTTTCATGGTTCTAACACCACAACTGATTTCTGTGAATGGTTGTTCTCAGAGGAAAACATTGGCGCCACAGTTATTTGTCACAATTTTAAAGGGTATGACAGTTATCCTATACTACGGTATTTACACCACAACTGTATCTTACCCGATGTCATTACTAATGGAACAAAATTTATGTCCATTAAGATCGCTGTTCGCAAAATCCGCTTTATAGATTCACTCAACTTTATTCCAATGGCATTGGCAGACATGCCAGACGCCTTCGGCGAAAAAGAACTAGCTAAAGGTTATTTCCCACACCTTTTTAATCGACAAGAGAACCAGTCTGCTATCCTCTTCGAGTTACCAGCTATTAAGTATTATAACCCAGATGGGATGAAACCTAAAACGCGAAAGAAATTTACGACTTGGTATAAGGAACACCGGAATCAAACATTCGATTTTCAACAAGAATTGTTAAAGTACTGTCGTTCAGATGTCGATATATTGAGAGAGTGTTGTTTAACGTTCAGAACACGGTTTCAGAACATTAGCAAAAATGAAAAAGGTGTAGGGGTAGATCCTTTTGAAAAGTGCGTGACCATAGCGTCAGCGTGCAATCTTGTTTTTAGAAGAAACTTTCTAAATCCCGAAAGCATTGGTATCATTCCCCCTCATGGCTATAGACCCGAAGCAAAACAGTCAACTTTGGCGTATCAATGGCTAGCCTATGAGTCGCATACGAAAGGTCTAGCAATACAACACGGACGGAATGTCGGGGAAAAACATATAGGGCCCTTTAAAGTGGATGGTTACTATAAAAAGGGTGATGAGAAAAATGTCCTGGAATTTCATGGTTGTTTCTGGCACGGTTGCCCAAAATGCTACTCTAAGACCACAATGAATCCAGTTACTGAAACGTCTATGTCTGATCTGTATGACAGGACAATAGAAAAGAAACAATTCATAGAAGAACAGGGGTACAACTACATTGCTATGTGGGAATGTGAGTTTAAAACTATGCTGGAAAACGATGCAGTTATAAGAAAATACATCGAGAATTTAGACATCGTATCTCCACTCGAACCGAGAGATGCTTTCTATGTCTAAATTCTCGATGTATTTTCTTATAACTGCATCGTTATGACCCAGATACGAAATCAGGAGGTGTTTTTACTGACTATGTAAATACATTTCTTAAAATTAAGCAAGAAGCTAGTGGATGGCCAAATTGGTGTCAATCGGAAAACGAAAAACAGTTGTACATTACGCAGTTTTATGAGAAAGAAGGTATTCTTTTGGAATATAGCAACATTGAGAAAAACCCGGGATTGCGTTCTTTGGCCAAGTTAATGCTCAACTCCTTTTGGGGCAAATTTGGTCAGCGCACCAATTTAACGCAATCTTCCTACATGAAGGACCCTATTGAGTTCTTTGATATTATGACAAGTGACCAACAAGTTGTCAAAAATGTCAGATTTGTAAATGATGAATCGGTTCATGTTGATTGGGTATATCGTGATGATTTTATAGAACCGTCTGGTCGTACCAATGTCGTCATTGCTGCCTATACAACAGCACAGGCACGACTTAAACTGTATAGCTACCTTCAACAGCTTGGGGAGCGTGCTCTCTATTGTGATACTGATTCAATCATATTCACAACACAACGTGGTGAATGGAAGTCACCTTTAGGCGATTATCTTGGAGATCTCACAGATGAGGTCCCTGGCAATACCATTACGCATTTTGTCACGGGAGGGCCAAAGAATTACGCATATAAAACTGAAAACTGTGACAAAAATGGTAACTCTTCCTTTTGCAAAGTAAAGGGCATTACAATGAATTCTAAAAACAGTTTGAAAATTAAATTTGACACAGTTGCTTGTTTGGTAAAGGAAAACAAAGGCTCAACTGTACCGGTCGTTGACACGAAAATTTGCCGAGATCTGCCAAATACAACACTTATAACTAGACAGGAAACTAAGGACTATAGAATTGTTTTTGATAAAAGGGTGATCAGTGAAGCGTATAACACATATCCATATGGCTATTAGTTGTATGTTATGATTACTCACAAAATATTGTATGTATACATGTATAATGTTCCTGTATATACTTAATGAATCTGTGGATACAAGTAAATGTAAATAGGATGTTTATTTAAATACATGTTTTGCACAATTAATCGATGTTATTGTCAATGTACTCTCATAATATGGAATAAAACTTGTTTATGTATTACACTTTGTTTGTTCTTTATTCTAGCTGTTTATAGGTTATATAAACAACAAAGAAGAAATGGGAAACCACGTAAATACGTCTCACAATAATGAAACATACACATATTGTACACCATACATGCATCATAAACAGACGTTAATATGATCCAATGTATTATATAATTGTGAAATTTGTTACCTGATAATGAATGTGTTCAAAAGGTTGTTAACATGTATAAATAACTAGTAAAATCAAGTGTCGTCTGTTACACAGTGGCTATAAATAACTCATAGCCCGTTGGATACCTGTAAGATGCGTTATGCTTGAACGACTCTGAAAATTCACTCATTCAAGATGGCGGATTTATATAGAATATATAGTGGGGTCATCAAGTGCGTTGTGATCTATCCTCCCGGCCTTGACTAAGTGCGTTGTGATCTATCCTCCCGGCCTTGACTACTACTGCACAGCCAGACAAGGATTTTAGGAACATACTAGGGTGGTCGAGCTACCAAACCACTGAAACAAATCTCGTACTAGATTGTCACATTTGGAATTTTCCCGGAATTCAGGACCAGGCAGGAAAGAACAATGTTCTTGACAAACCAAAGGCTGATAAATACAAAATGTACTGTAGTGCCCCACGTTTGGCACCAAATGTAACCAATAAAAAGGATGTGCAGCTAGACCGGGATCGAAACCAGGGCCCTTTTCTTACAGCGCAAGAGCTATACAGACTAATCTTAAAGATTGCTAACACAAATCTCACACTGATCAGGGTTACTAACGAGCTGTTATTATTCCGGTTCCACGTGCTTCCAGCTCTTTGATTTGGAATAATAATTGTAGAGTTATGTATCAGAAAATTGCACCATTTTTCTATGTTAACACTATATATGTGTGTGTTATGGGGGTTCTGCGATACACTCATTGTTTTTGACCGTTTTGGGTCAGATGTATATAAACAGACTTTTTCGATGCAAAATCAACAGATTTAACCCCCACATGAGTAGTGTTTGCTTCAAATTTTCTTTTATTACCATATCCTAACATTAACTTGAGCTCTTTACTTATCTTTAGTTCGTTTACAGTAATCAAAGATGCAATTCCATTATTTTCATTTACAGACAATGTTATATTTGAACTATTCAATATATCTGCAATTTGTTGAGGACAGATATACTCGGAATAGGAACAGCTTTTGATGCTCAAAAACAATTCCTTGCAGATGTTGAGGATGTTATTAATAGTCCTGTTGATTTCCAAGTCAAATTACAAGATATCAAAACGCATTGAAGTATGCGCGAAGTAAAGTTGATTTTGTTTATGGAATTGGGTTGTATATGTCTCCAAGCAATATGGAATTGCAAAAAGGAACAATCCAAGATTATAACAATGAAATCGTAGTAGCTACAGACGAACAGGAAATTGGTTTGAATTATGGTGTCAATGTAAAACCTGTTCCACTAAAGCAAAATGTAGAACTCAAAGGAACACCGACAAAATAAACACCAACAAAACATGTAAAACAACAACCTGTAGTTCAACCAGAAAAAAAAATTGCAACACAACATGAAGAAAATAAAACAATAAGTCTTACCGCTTTACTCATCTATGAGATTTATTAATATACTCATTAGCAGCTGCGTATAACAACCCTATAACAAAGAGAAGTAATGCCCATAAATGTTCTCCAAACCAGTTAACATTCTTACCAGTTGTTGATAACAACCAAGATACAACAGAGTCAATTATACCTGGCAAAGCAGCTGCTGTTTTCCCTGCAAGATTAGGCAATAGCTTTCCGAGGTTCGACAGTTGTTTTTTTACCCAGTCCTTCACGTTTTCACCTGATGGCGGTTTCTTTGGAGGTGGCGGTGTACCACCAGGTGGAAAAACAGCTTCAACAATAAAACCGATAATCATACCAACAGCTGTCAAAATACTGACAATGGTTATACCTTGTTCTCCGAATAATGTTCTCAATCTCTGACCAAGTGTGGTGTCTTCTTTCAAAATCTTATTGAAGGATTCCTTTATCCTATTCACCTGACTTCTTAGGTTTTTTTTGTTTATGTTTATCAATTCCAATCATGCACTTCTCTCTGCTTCCAAATCTTTTATTCTACCCTCTGTTTTTTTATGTACTCGTAGTTCGTTTTTGTAAGTTTATCTTTTTTCATATGCCAATTCCTTGTTTGTTTCAGTAAGTTTAGCCAACTCATTAGCAATTTCCTCTTTCACAGAAGTCATTGCTTTCATAACGCCATCCAATTCTCGTTTTGTCTGTTTGTGTTTGGATATTATTTCGTTCCTCTACTTCCCAAAAAGATGTTTCAAGTGTTTTAACTGCAGTTTCAGCTATGTTTGTTAAATCTTTTATTTCTTGTGGTATCTTGCAAGGGTATATTAGCATTCGATAATTCATTGTTGGTATTTTCTATTGACGTAATCTCTTGTTGTTGTACTGTACGTTTTTTGTCAGGCAAATTTAGGTAAGTTCTTATTGCTGCTGCTCCACCTCTTGCTTTACCTGACGTCTGTAGCCAAAGAATTCAGAGAGCGAAAAGCAATTCCACCTCTTTTTGCCATCATATTGATTTCTTTGTCATCAACAACCCAATACAATCTTTTTCCGTCTTCTGATATTTTAAACTGTTTTAAATCAAGCTGACTAATTCTAATATTATTTCGTTCCTTAACTGAGTCATAGAATACATCAACAAGTTTGTTTTTCAAGTGTAGGTCTCCCTTATTTGTTTCTCAAATCTTTGAGATGCTCACTTGTATTCATAATATCATCAACTGATTCATTTGGAACCATTGGCAAATTCTCATTAGTCATCTTCGTCATATTCAGGGTCGTAAAGGTCCCTTCCACCTTCTGCCATTATTTTTTTTATTATGAAATAATATTTTTTTGCCTTATTAAAAAAAATCATGTCATCATACGGAGATAAACTTGATCCCTACAGAAAGAACCGCGAGGTGTGAAAGGAATTCGTCAAAGTGTTGTAATAACAAATATCCCCAGCACTATTGATCAGAACCAACAGTTGTGGTCAGGTTTCCCAATCTCAGTAATAACGATGTTATTGTTCCAAGAACTGCACGTCTTGCTTTTGAAATTGAAATAAAAAGCAAAGATGCAAATGCAACTGTGTATCAAAACCTTGGTAGAACAATCGTTAAGAAAACAACAATAAGAATATCAGGTAATGAAATGATGTCAATTGATGATAGTGATATTTTATCACTGTTATGTTGTTGATTTGTGGAAGAGTCCGACTGAACGCGTTAATATGGCCTATCAAGGTATTGGTAAAGTCAATATGTTAAAACATAGAGTTGGTGCTAAAGATGCATCAGAAGACAAAGAAGACAAAGCGAAAAACCTGGTTAATTGGACACTGACAATACATAAGTTCTTAAGAAAGGCCAGGGGCAGCTACATAAGTGTTTCAGAAAGGTCAGGGGCAGCTTTTATCCAGTTTTCAAGCCAAAATTCAACATTCTGTTCACCTCAGCAGCAGTTAACACCTCAAACAACCAATAGACCATTTCATCAGGGGTTTGGCAATACATTTATGTGGTATACTTTGTGACAAAACTGACTAATCTGTGACTGGTGGGAAATCTGATGCATATGTTTACTACCCAACTGAACACTGTGTGGAACATGAAGATTGACTTGGTGACAGTCAGAGAGGACTTCTTGACTTAAAGAACGTCTGATTTCAGAGCGAAATGGTCTATATTTATGTGCCTGTCAGCCAATGAACGGATGCACAACAATCACTGACAAACTTGTTATACTATATTTTCTCTTTTTCTTATATTTTTATTTTGATGATTTGTTGTGTTTCAATTTTACCCTCATAAAAAATGACATTGCTTGCATTTCACAACATTTCAACTCAGATTTCTCTTAACTAAAAGTTCATAAGGTCTAAAACTCCCTTATTTATTGATCTAGTTTCTCATGAATGTTCTTATAGCAAATGGTATTTAATCTCATACTCTGAAATGTAAGAAGAAACTCTGAAAAAAAAAAAAGTTTTGAAAGATTTGTTTATTGAGGAGAAAATATTGGAGACTGTCATTCCAGATTGTCAGTCATCCTTTCTAAAGTGTAAGCACATCAGTTTGTTTCCAGTTTAATTTCAATCAATCAATGAATAACTTTAAACGATGTATCCTGATCATAACCATTTTTAGTTCAACATAGCACATCAAGCTATATTAGATTGTCAAAATCTTGGCCCTATGGTGATGTCTTCAATGCCTATACATCAAGACCCCTCAGGTGAGCGATATAGGTCCTTGTTTTTATATCTGTAACCCTTTTTGGACTTAGAAAAACATTAAAGTTTTGTTTAATAATTATGCTATTATCTCCACTTTAACTCAATGGATGTCTTTCAAACTTCACGCATGCATTACATGCATCATCACACCAACTAGTAGACATAGGGACAGTAACTTTTACAAATACTTTTTTTTGCAAATTTATAGCACTTTTTGGATTTAACTTTTAAAGTTTTATTTAAAGTTTTATTTTACATTGCTGTTATCTTCTCAATTGATGTCTCTCAAAATTCACACATGTGTTTATCAACATCAGACCAACCAGTAGAAACAGGAATGTATGTCCAAGTAGTTACAGGAACAGTAACTCTTAAATATTTTTACATATTTGTTGGGTCTTTTTGTACTTAAAATGCTAAAATTTGTTTAACATTACCTTTTTCTCCAACTTCTTTCCATGGATGCCCGTTATAGCCCACACATGAAATTGCATGCCTGTGTTGGAAGTCAGACTGTCATGAATTATAAAACAGTTATGCCTTTTTTTTCTTTTTTTTTTAAAGAATCTTGGTTAAAGTTTTCACACCACCTCATTTTTTCACTTAACCCTTTGAGGTATTGAAACTTTATATGACCTCTATTTGTACATGTCAAGAGTACATAACTCTGTTCTTTTGACAAAATTATGCCCCTTTTCTGACTTGATTAATCTTTTTATACTAACTCACTTTGTCACTGAATTTTTATGTTTTGTTTCAAATTTATTCACTTATTTAATATATTTTCATAATTTTAATTTGTAATATTTTCATTTCAAATATTCACCACTATTCTCAAAAAAAAATGTGTTTTATAAATGTGATACTAAAATAGTATATTATACATTGTATATCTGAATCATCTTGAAACAAATTTTCTATGCATTCCTATTTTCTTCATGCTGTATATTAAAATTACTTCTTGAAAAAATTACACAAAAATAAGATTTTCTTTACAATCTTTTACCACTGTAAAACTTTATAAAACCTTCCAATCACCAACCATTTTTTAAACTAACTTATGTAGTGCCAATAAGTAACACTTATCAGTCAGAGACTTTTAAGTAGTCCAGTAACTTAACCAGTAGAACAATCACCCTTTAGGGGTCCCAGGCTGAAGTCTTGGTCTTGCTGCACTTTTTTCTCTCTTAGTTATTTTGCACAAAACAAGTGATCATTATAGTATCTCCTTTTTTGTTTATCAGGATCACTATCAATTTGACCTCTGTTATTCTGCAACAAATCCCAAATTTGCAGGGAATATGTAATCGTTATCGGTGTGAGACTTTTGTAAGTGGTCTCGGGTTACAGTCCTGGTCGGGCTGCACATTTTTCACACTTTCTTGCATTGAAATTGTGTGTGTCCACTAAATATGTATATTAGGCCTTTGTTTTCATATTTAAACATATTGTGTGTCTTTCTTCATTTTAAGATTCACTTCAAGTCTTGGAACTTGTTTTTTATTTATTCAATTAAATATATATACTTATGTAAACAAGTTCACATCTCAATAAAAATTATGTTAAAAAAAAACCAATTTGTTTTCCTGTTAACCCACATAAATTTTATTATCAGGCAGCCCTTTATACTTGTAGGAAAATGACATTACTCTACTACCGTATATTACGACACAAAAAGATAACGAAGAAAAAATCTGATACGCTATGGAACATCAACTTGAATGTCCCTGCACGAAGTATAAAAGGTATCCTGATGGTATTCGAAGACACAGAAAGAACCAACACTGAAACATATTACAACCCGAAAATAGAAAAAGTAGAGATGACTATAGAAGGTGTTCCAAATCAACTATACAGTCAAGGAATGAGAGCATATCAACAGTGGGATGAGATTAACAAATACTTTGCTCTGTCATCAAAGAGAAATAAGGAAACTGATAAAATTGTAAAAGATTTATTCTTCACTAACACGACATTAGAAAAATATCTGACAGACAGATATGCATTGTGACGAACAACCGATGATAACACACTTCACGGTTCTGGAAGAACAGTAGAGAATGCATCACAATTCAAATAACCAAGGAACAATAGGTAGATGAAGAAATCAATGTGTATTTATATGTCATACAAGACGCACAGATTAATTTTGAAGATGGTAGATTTAAGGAAGTATTTTATTATTTTTTTATACCATTATAATCGTAAACCCAGTAATCAAGGGTGAAGAGAAATTACAAGAACTGTTGAGAATGTTTTTCAATAGATATGCCGGTTCTCCTACTCTATACATCATTGATGATTGCAGTGCTACCAAAGAACAAAGAAACGAGAGGCCCGTGATGGCCCTGGATCGCTCACCCGGTATCATTAGGCTATGTAAAATCAAGTGACCCCTGGGGCAGAGCCAATTTTGACCCTAGGGGTCATGATTTGAGCAAACTTGGTACCAAATATCTAAACTCCAGACCTTGTGGTTTTTGAGAAGAAGATTTTTCTAGTTGTTTTTTTCCAAAATAAGTTTATGTTAAATCAAGTGATCCCTGATATCTAAATATCTAAACCCCAGACCATTTGTTTTCTAGTTTTCTAAAAAGAAGAATTTTCAAGTTATTTCTATATAAGGGACCCAATTTTTTTCCCTATAATTATTAGCCTATGTAAAATCAGGGACCCCTTTGGTGGGGCCAAATTTGACCCAATGGTCATGATTTGTAAAAACAATGCTACATACCAAATATCTAAACCCCAGGCCTTGTGGTTTCTGAGAAGAAGATTTTTCAAATTTTTTCTATATTTGAACAACTTGGTAATGTGCACACCAAATATCTAAACCCCAGGCCTTGTGGTTTCTGAGAAGAAGATTTTTCAATTTTTTCTATATTAGCCTATGTTTAATTAAGTGACCCCTGGTGCTGGGCCAATTTTGACCCCAGCGCCATGATTTGAACAAACTTGGTAGTGATCTACTAGACAATGCTGCACACCAAATATCTTAACCCCAGGCCTTGTGGTTTCTGAGAAGAAGATTTTTCAATTTTTTTCTATATTAGCCTATGTTGAATCAAGTGACCCCTGGGGCGGGGTCAATTTTGACCCCAGGGTCATAATTTGAACAATCTTGGTAGAGAGTCATGAGATCATGCTACATACCAAAAATCAAAAGGCTAGGCCTTGTGGTTTCGGAGAAGAAGATTTTTTAGAATTTTCATTTTTAAAATCTATTTTTAGCTACTGTGACCTAGATTTTTGACCAATCAAAATAATTTTAACAACTTTGGTAAAGGGCCCCATAATGAACATTCCTGTCAACTTTTATCAAAATCCAGTGAGTAGTTTAGAAGGAGATGTTGTTTAAAGAAATTGTTGACAACGGACGCACGCACGGACGACGGACGACGGACAAAAGGCGATCACCAAAGCTCACCATGACCACGTTGTGCTCAGGTGAGCTAAAAAGACATGCTGTCAGAGTTGGCTTATTCTGGCAGACATGCAGAACAATCAGTGTGGGTTATTTCACAGATATATAATTCAGTGTTGAAAG
>CM037792.1:7991540-8011074 GCA_021229015.1 Solen grandis | reverse complement strand
CTTTTAAAATTTTCCTTTTACTTTTTATGGTATCTAAATTAATTTAAAATTTGTTTCCTTTTTTGGTGCTTGGTAGGGGGCCCTGTTATTTAAAATATATTATTATATTATTGTTTCATTTGTATTTAATGCACATGTCACAAATAATAAAATTTTTACTTACTTACTTACTTACTTACTTACTTACTTATCAACGACACAATTTTAAAACTGAAGTTCAAATAGAATGTCAAATTTCACATGTCACTGAGGCTAATTAAACATTTGTATTTATATGCAAGAAAGCTACATTTACTAAAATACTATCAGATAAATGCCAATTTAATAATCGGGGAATAGCGTCCCTAGACTTAGACTTTCTGAAATCTGACACATTGTACATAACATAGTAATAAAATTTAATTTGTAACTACAACATCGTATATAGAACAAATTTTAACTATGACAAGCGGGTTTTAAATAACAATTAAGTACTACATGTAGTTGCTGTCCTTTATGCTGAATGATATTTACACTATGTAAGACAATGAGCCACATGTTATTGTTCGTTTGTTGGTTTAACGTCCCACCGACAGAAGTTCAGTCATTTGGGAGACTGTGTCTGCTTGGAACAGCTGTATTGCTGCCACACTGCAGTATCATGCCGTAGACATGCGGCATGATACCACACTCAGTCACATTATCCTGACACAGGACAACTGTCCTGACACATCCTTATTTGCGGAGCGCCAAGCAAGGGACTATAACAGTACCATCACAAAGATTTTTGGGTATGTCGCGACCAGGATCAAACGCACGAACTGCCGCTCCCGAGGCGGACGATCAAAACCATCGGCACCATGACGGCCCAATCGTGATCGAAAAATTTAGTTGTCACAGTTTGATGGGATTTTTTAATTCAACAGTTCGATTCAGAGAAATACCTTAAGGAAATGCGAAGTTGGGGCCCTGACACCAGTTTAAGAACCCTAATGGCCCTTTTCAAATGACTTTTTCCAAGGTGTGAAAATTTTTGGGTTGGTATTTTCTATTTAAGAAATAAAATGTCTCGTTTTTTTTGTTTTTTTTTTCTTTCTTCTTTTTCTTCTTCTTCTTTTTCTTCCAGAAAATGTATGTTTTGATATAACAAAGGAATTATTAATACAAAAATTTTCCAACATTTAACCTCTAATTTAATCTATGTTTTTTTTGTAAAGTTTTTTAGTTTTTCCTCGTAGCTTTTTTTAAAACACTTATAGATGTCGCTTATCCGACTTTTAAACATATTATATGATTGCATTACCCGAAAATTTTTAAAAACACTAATCATGTCGCTTTATCCACATATTTAAAATATTAAGCTGCCCGCATTATCCGGACTTTTTAAAACACTTTAAATCATGTCGCATTATCCGACATATTTAAACATATTATATAGCGCATTACCCTACTTTTTTTAAAATATTATAGTGTCACTTTACCCGCCATTTTTTAAACACACTTCATGTCGCATTATCCGAATTTTTAAAAATTATACATTCGCTTATCCACTATTTAAAACTTATATCATTCCTTTTATCGAATATTTAAACAAAATTTATCTGTCGATTATCCAAAATTTAAACTGTTTCATGTCGCATATCCGAATTTTTTAAAGTTCTCTCGCGACTGTACCCCTAAAAAGAGCGTAAAAATTTTAATTTAGATAAATGCGAGTTTTTTATTTGACTTTATTCCAAAAACAAAATTTAAGAAACATTATTTTCAAAAGAGCAAGTATCAATCCACTGATGTTTGAAGCTATACCTACTCCTACACCTTAACGGGTATTTATTAATTACATGCAATTACATACTGGGTTGTGATATAACAATGGTTTATTAAAAGGGGCTTTTGTGTACCGGGGTCTTCCTCCATCTGTAATTAGCAAATACTCCATCTGTAATTAGAAAATAAATCCATCTGTAATAGCAAAAATTTTTTATACCTTCATAAAATTTAAAGGTACTTGACCAGTTGAAATTTAAACCCTTATCTTTAAACTTTTAAACTTAAGCGAATATCCAGAAAGTTCGTTAATTTCCGCAACCTGCGTACCCACTTTTCCATTTTGGTCAATATGAGCATTTATTTGCCTTGCTTGTTAGCAAAGACATCGTACAACTTCCAAAACATGCGACTTTGTCGAAAACACTTCTTTAACAGAGGCTAGAATCGTATATACCATTAATTTGACTCATGCTTTACTTTTCTTTTCTTCCTTTCTTTCTTTTCTGCGTATTGTCCATGTTAAATATTGAGAATCCGTTTTCTTACTTTTACGGACCTTAATATTGTTGTTTTGTATTTCATTCTAACTTAATTAATATAACATTAATTTTGCATAATTATCATATATTGTACTTTGTAAACAATAAGAAACAAGTTGTTTTGTTTTGTTGTTGTTTTAGTGGGGGGGGGGGGGGGGGGACCACCGCGAGCCAGTTATCGTTTTCGTAACATTTCGGATATGTTGCATATGGTACACAGCCGAGATTATCCGTTCGTGTACACGTTATATGCGGGGTTCCAATCAGAAATAGACTGCTTGTTCTGGAACTCTCCTTTGATTTTATACATAACCGGAAACCATTCTATTACGCAGTACAACATTTCGCGCGCTTTTCATTCTGATACTCGGCTTTATATTGATAATATTTACATAACCGGACACCATCCATTTATTAGCATTATTAGCCATCAGCTGAAAAAAAAAACAAATAGGCAAGATAAAAATGGAAGAGAATAACAACGAAAAAATCAACCAGGTAAACTTGGCAAGCCTTCCTTTTAAAAAGGAAATTTTATTTCTTTTCGGACAGGACATTTATTTCCGACACATTGTTTTCTTTTGGCTTTATGTTCTCGTAATGTCTTCACCAAATAGTTCAGCCGAGCTTTTATAGTTTATATATATATATTAACATTCACATGCACTGGGAGTGCACATTTTTAGCTCAAGCTGATATGTGGTCATGTTAATAAAACACATATTTCTCAAGATTGTATTTCAAATGTATAATATTATCATCAGCAAGTAAATTAATGCATTTTATAATCTAAGTTTCATGTGGGCATGTTCACCGACTTTACAGCTTTTACCCCTGGTCATCGGGCTACTGGTACGTATCTATTGCTCTCCCTGTGGAGTCTTTCACTCCGCTTATGATAGCCCACACCATGGCGCCACGGAACTATACCGCCCTCTTAGGTACCCAATTACACCTGGTGGAGTGAAAATGCAGAGTAAATTTCTTGCCCAAGGAAATTAACACAGTCACTTGTAGAACTCAAACCCGGGACCCCTCGATCCCGAAGCGCGTGTCCTACCACTGGATCACTGCTCCCCAAGCATGCATTCGAATCCTAAAACCGTAATTGTACAAACTCTTTGCTAGATTAAGATGTTTTCCACCAACAGTCATATGGGTCGTTGCTGTTGATTTTTCTGCACGCTTCATCCCCAAATTAATTAACCTGAACGGGATGAACGGCATGCTTAATTGCACAGGAGTTTGAATAAGTAATATATAGTAAAAGATAAGCCTCGTATATAATAGAATATATACGGGGCTTATCTTTTACTATATTATACTTATTTATTGATAAAACTTCAAACTCCTGTGTTAATTGAAGGCGCGCCATGTTTCGTGCAGATGTTTTGGTCCGTTTTTGTTTTCTTTGGTGACTATAGGAATTCATGTACACACTTCATCTTTAAACCATTTGGCTTGACTCGCATGAAATATCAAAGGAATGCGTTATACCCGCCTTAGAGATTGCTATGCATACTATATAAACAAAAACCATTGGACTAAATTGCATTCAGCTTCAGGTGTGTGTTTTATACAAGATTTAGCAGTGCAACTTTCTGACATTTTTTCACAACCGGGAATACAAATAATAAATTGAATTTCTTCTTAAAGCAATGACATAAATTCTTTGTCCTGACTCTTATGAAATATCACAGGAATGCTTGATACCTGCAAGGTTAGTTAAATTTTTTTCACAACTAGGCACTTGGTCCGTTTTTCTATTTGGTCCCATAGAGATTGCTATGCATACTATATAATCAAAACCATTGGACTAAATTGCATGAAACAATGTGAATTTCTTCTCAAAGCAACTGGCAAACTTACAATGTTTATTACAGATGCAACGAGAAATAATTGAGTATATATGTTTTACCAGTTTACAAAATTATCGCTTTTTTATACCGCCATTTGTTTATTCCCGAAAACGTTTAGCATTACTTTAAATAGTAGCATTGTGCTCCATGTTATTGTTGTTTTTTTTTAATAAAGTAGTTTTCCCTAAATTTAAGGAAAAATAAGTATATTTGGATGAATGTACTGTGTTTACACTTAGTTATACTACACATAACGGCTTTTTATTATGCTTTTAGTTAAAGTTGAATGTATTTGTACATTTGTGCTAAATTTGATTTCTAGAAATTGAAAAAAAAGGTGTATAAAAGGTGTTCATGTACATAGTACAGCTTGATTCAGTGGTAGTGCGCATTTTTCAGATGTGATTTTATAAAAATGTGTGTGTCTTTATGCCAATTGTCCTTACGTAAAAAAATGTAGTGTTGTAAATTATTGATCCATCTAATAATATAATAGTATCACTTGTTTTCATTTTATCTGTTCCATTCTTAAGTCTTTATATCTACTACCCACTTTGTCCTTAGAGTCATTAGTAAACAATTTTCAGTAACCAGGGTTCCTTTAATGTCAACTTTTCAAGTTTGAATTATTCATATTTGATTAAAAAACAACATTAACAATCTTGATGAAATTACTTTTTAACGTGAGAGTGACTAAGCAAGGCCAATCAGAAAAAGTGTTTTGTTTATTGCGACAATACTATATAAAAAACACATCAACAAAACAAAACAAAACAAACAAAAAAAAAAACAAGCAAAGAAAAAACATTAGAGTCGGTCAGTAGATAGGGATTTCTTTATTATGAATATGCATTATTATGTTCAGGCAGATAGAATAAGATCTTGATTTTTAAAGCAATCCAGTTAATGAATGTAAAAGAAAGCTTTCTTTTTGATTTCTTTTATCGGATGTAAGACTGATTCACTGAAAATAAAATGGGCAAAAATAAAAGATAATCCTCATAACATGAATAAACTTGAAAGTGGCGAATCTTTCATTAAGGAATGAAAATTCAAACAGGTATTAAAATGGAAATGTCCCTCTAGAGTTGGAATTCTCATTGGACCATTTTCAAACCATATGATGCCATTCTCCTTTGTTTCTTGAACAGTCTATGGAATAAGCCATAACTTTCCACAAATTCTGAGATTCGGATAAAGGTACACACTTTCTTGCATGATGGTGTGACCAGCCGGGGCTTCTGATAAGAATACCAACTGATCCTCTCTTCCAGTCAAAGTCATTTTTGAAGATGTTATCAGAAGTACACTGGACCATGATAATTCCTGAAATCGGTGAAATTAAAAGTTATGAGGAAACATTTAGAAAAGTTATTTTTCCAGTTTCAATGTTATGTTTCTCTCAAAATAAAAAGTGTTTGAAATTAGTGAAAAGTCATTGATAAATGAATCAAATATCAACAGCCTTAAATTCTCCAGACACGAGATTATTGAAAGAGAACATTTTCTAACAAAAATAGTGGTCGTAGTGGTCCTAAACCAAGTGCCAGAGTACCATAAGACTAAACAAACATTTAAGGTTATTTGATTTTACTTGGTTAACTTCAGCAGCAACCAGATTCAAAGTTCAGATACAACCAATTCTACAAGTATGTGCAGCTTACTGCATTTCAATTAGATCGAATGGGAAGTCATTTAGGAACTGTTGTCTATACTGGACGAGACACTGTTGTATACATGAAGTATATATCGCATACAAGCTCTTCGTACAATTCTGGACCACAGTTTGATTTCCGATGAGTCATGTTATCTGATCATGTTTCGTGGACATCCTTGATTGCCCGGTCAGATATTCATTCACAGGCTTTTAAATTCCTGTTAGTAATGCAGTCGCCAACACATACTTTCGTCCGTTTATTTCCCTGAATTCACACCAATTTTGATCATATCAATATTTTAATGAATGCAATTAATTTCCCTTTCCATTTATAACATAATATGAGTTGCTTAGTAGGTTATCATGAAATTTCTATCTTTCTCTCTCTCTCTCTCTTTCTCTGAATACCACATATAGACGTCATGCGACTATTGTCGGTTTATAGCTGTTCATAGTGATTATCTGTTGCAAAATATGTCTCCGACAATAAATAAAATTTGCCAGTGCTTCCTAAGATTAACATTAATCGTGAAGTCAAATGATGTCACGGCACCATTTATTCGTACGCAAGGTATCATTCTAGAATTTTAAGTTTATTTCCCTATTTGTGATTTGTATAGTGGTTTTATATAAAGTTTCATGTTCAACCTCTAATTTTCTAATCGTTTTTGGGCATACATGTATTTGAATTTTGACCTTTTGCTTAAATGTTACACACATGCGTTAAGTGTGTTATGTTAGCTAGGCCCCTTATATGGTTACATATGTGAAGATATGAGTAGTAGACTGTGACTGGTCACATGATATGTCTGAAAAGAACGATCTTAATTTTAAAAATATCTCACTATTTTTCAGTTTGATATTAAAGTGTTCTTGAGTGAAAAGTTGAAACTGCTTTATCAGTTTTATATAGGTACACATATTCTAGCGTGTATATTTCATTTGCAGCAGCATATTTTTATATAGGTACACATATTCTAGCGTGTATATTTCATTTGCAGCGGCATATTTTTATATAGGTACACATATTCTAGCGTGTATATTTCATTTGCAGCGGCATATTTTTATATAGGTACACATATTCTAGCGTGTATATTTCATTTGCAGCAGCATATTTTTATATAGGTACACATATTCTAGCGTGTATATTTCATTTGCAGCAGCATATTTTTATATAGGTACACATATTCTCGCGTGTATATTTAATTTGAAGCAGCATATTTTTATATAGGTACACATATTCTAGCGTGTATATTTCATTTGCAGCAGCATATTTTTATATAGGTACACATATTCTAGCGTGTATATTTCATTTGCAGCAGCATATTTTTATATAGGTACACATATTCTCGCGTGTATATTTCATTTGCAGCAGCATATTTTTATATAGGTACACATATTCTAGCGTGTATATTTCATTTGCAGCAGTATATTTTTATTTTTATATAGGTACACATATTCTAGCGTGTATATTTCATTTGCAGCAGCATATTTTTATATAGGTCCACATATTCTCGCGTGTATATTTCATTTGCAGCAGCATATTTTTATATAGGTCCACATATTCTAGCGTGTATATTTCATTTGCAGCAGCATATTTTTATATAGGTCCACATATTCTAGCGTGTATATTTCATTTGCAGCAGCATATTTTTATATAGGTACACATATTCTCGCGTGTATATTTCATTTGCAGCAGCATATTTTTATATAGGTACACATATTCTAGCGTGTATATTTCATTTGCAGCAGCATATTTTTATATAGGTACACATATTCTAGCGTGTATATTTAAATTGCAGCAGCATATTTTTATTTCATCATCTATTTTGTCAAATATATACACGACCAAAGAAGTCTTGCAACTCTACGGGTTTTGTTAATTTTATTTCAGCTTTCATATCAATCATATATAAACTTTATATATTTGAAAGATTAACTCATAGTCATGCAATCAATTATTACTGAATTGGGTCTGATTAAAGATCTTTTGTTACTTTAAACCCTGTTACAATCACAATGTAATATAAATCCACAAATTCTTGAGTTTCAAAAGTCAGAAAAAAGTCACAATTTCTTTGCAAAGCATGTAAGATTTCATGTAACAAATCACTACTTATCACTGCCTTTGTTATCCCTACAAATTTGTAACTTTTCAACATCATAAATAAAACTCGTCTACCCAATACTGACTGTGTGTTGGACCGCAAGAATAGTACCTGGGTTACTAGATCTGTGAAAGTTGTTTTCTAATGAATGTATGAAACTATTGAAATTTCAATGAAATTGAATAAATCCTTAATAATTTTATTTGCAAAATAAAAAAAAAAAAAAAAAAAAAAAAAAAAAAATGTTTCAGTGTTGTTTTTATAGTTATCACCTTTTCATGAGTCCAACTCGCTTTAAAACCCCCATTTTCTGACTTTTAATTTACAACCCTTATGTCCATTATTGCCTTAAAACAACAAATTATCCACTCGATTTTACCACAAAAGAAAGACCAAAAGTTATATCAAATATTGTTCTTTCATTTGGTAAATATTTATCATATAATTACTATAGATTCTGAGATATAAGCTAAAAAAATCTCGGTGTTGCAAGACTTTTTTTTACCGAGTACATATAAACAGATAAATTTATAGTTGTTACATAGTGTAGCAATTGTTACAATTATATCTAAACAGTAAAAGTATGATCAGATATTAACCTGGATAGATTCTGTCCACTATCATCACAAAACGAATACAAAGGAGAGAGTCATTGTTTGTTTACAAACCATTATCAATTTTCCAGTAAGGATCTGGAATTTCTTAATTTATGCCATTCCCAGCAAGTTGACTGACCACATGCCATTCCCGGCAAGTTTACTTACCACATGCCATTCCCAGTAAGTTGACTGACCACATGCCATTCCCACCAAGTTGACTTACCACATGCCATTCCCGGCAAGTTTACTGACCACATGCCATTCCCAGCAAGTTGACTTATCACATGCCATTCCTAGCAAGTTGACGGACCACATGCCATTCCCAGCAAGTTGACTGACCACATGCCATTCCCAGCAAGTTGACTGACCACAGGTTATTTATCCCGGTAGGGACTTGCTGGGAATGGCATGTGGCATCAGGGGGGCCGCCGTGGCCGAGCGGTTACAGTCGTGGACTACAATCTCTCAGCCCCTCACCGCTGTGGGTTCGAATCCCGGTAGGAACTTCGGATTTTTCATATGAGGAAGCCTTCCAGCTGGCTTGCGGTAGGTTGGTGGTATTACCCGGGTACCTAGGTGTACTCGGGGTCTTCCTCCACCTGTAATTAGCTGGACGTCGCTATATGATTGAAATACTATCGCAACGACGGTAAACCCCAATACAACAACAACAACAACAGGTCATTTAGCATCAAACACTTCCCGCTGTGTTGTATAGCGGTAAATGGACCAACCATTCTGAGCAGCTATTGGGGGGCTATAGACTGTAAATATGAATATTGTATATTCCAGTCTCTGATTCAAACATGTCTTTATCTTCTTTGACATGCACATTTTGGGAGAACATCATTTATAAGCTTCATTTTGATCAAAATCTGGCACGAAGGAATGCGAATTTGTGTGGTTAATGTTTACAGAAAGATACTTATGTAAATCTTGTCAGATTTCTATCCACCTTTAACAGATCGTTATTGAAGACTTGGGTCAAATATTTTCTTAAAAGAAAATAAATATCCTATACAAGTTGTAGTTATTAAGTTGTTTTATATTAACATGTAAATATTGCTTTTGATTTTTATTAAAAAGCGTAACGTTGTTCACTTTCGGTGTTCCTAGCTTAAGGTTATTCTTATAAGCATGTTGGCCCTAGCAAGCAACCCATGAGTTCTCATAAACACATTTCTAGGAAAACATTCCATGTTGTAGGAATCTGGCGTAAAGAAAATACGCATTTCAACTCAAGAGACTTATTTTTCTTTTTTAGTGCGAGTCGAATTACTTTATATTATCTGAATGATAAATGTTTTGAAGTTTTTTCATTAGTTTAAGGTGAATCTTGTTACAGTTGCCACAACATATATATATATATACACTGTTTATATTTCATTGAATTGTGCCGGAGATGTGTTGTTATTGGATTGATATCACATAAATAAACATTCTTATGATCAAAATTTTGAAAATGAGTATTTTGATTTGATTGATATTTTCCAAGATATTCTTAAACTATCTCAGAAGTTTTCAGCTACAAAGTACAGCTTTTTAAGGCATGAATTATTTTGGGAAAAAAAAGATAGATATAATTGAGAATGAAATCACATAAATATCTCACAGAAGACATTTCAGAAGGATTCACCTTAGTGGCAATTTGTAATGTTATATATTCACTGGGAAATATACATATAAATTAAATTTCGGCATCGTAATTTCGTAATAGAAAATGCACACATTAGTGAAAATAACGACACACAACATATTTTAAAAAAAATTATTAAGCAATTGAGTATGAAACTAAAGATGAAAAAGAACTCATAATAAAATCATAAAGTCTTTTAATTTAATCACTTGACAGTAAATGAAAATATGTTTGCGACTTAATGACCGTATTTGTATTAATGATCTTATGTTATACATGGATAGCTTCATGACGTATGCAGTTCAATTGCAGGGCAACAAAACAAAGAGGGGCATTGCGACAAGTATACAGACGATATTAGACGGATTTGAAACCGAGTACAGGTGTTACATGTGACTCTGAGGGAGAATGGCGACACTAGCAATATGTTTCTGCTTTCTTTTGAATTTGTTTATCGAAAGCGTTGGTCTTCAGCTGAAGCACATAGTTTTAAATCCAACATTTAGGATTCGAGAAGGTCAGTACGCTGTTGTTGAAAATATGACATTGCTGGGGTGTTATTTTTTATGTAAACATCGGCCAAGATGTGTAGCAATTTCACACGATGCATATCAACAGATGTGTACATTTCATGAAGCAATGGATTATATGTCAACTTGGACAGCAGAGCCTGGCAGAAGTGTCGTTGTGAGGCAGGTCCCAGGTAAATGTGTGCAGTGAATATAAAGGATATATTCAGACATGTACTTATCCATAGACTTGAATTTTATATTTTACTTAGAAAGGCTTTAAGTCTGACGAGGTGTTAACACGAGAAGAAGAAAATACAAAAAAAAATGTCTTACAATACCTTAAGGATACTGAATGTACCATAACAAAGTATCAAATTGTTAACAAAAACCACATGGAGAGGTTAAAAAAAAAACAGTACAATATAGAATTTCCAGCAATAACAATGGTTTTCTCTGCAGAATTTCACCATATGTACTGGCGGATATTTCTTAATGTATAACTTTTGAATTCTTTTAAAAAATTTGGTTAAATATGAGACATGAAGTAAAATTTATCATCACAGTAACATCCTTCAATTTACATGTTTCCTCCATTCCACACATTCCAGTTTGTATGATTCACGTAGATTGCCTTTAATGTTCTATTTTGTCTAGGTGAAAGAGGTTGTTGCAGGGATAACATGTTTTAAAACTTAGCTTTATTATCTTGGTTTTTACATTTAGCGTTGCAATGCCTTTGAAAAGTGGCATAATGCCACATTATTGTATTGTTGTATTGGGATTTACTGTCGCTGCGATAGTATTTCAATCATATAGCGACGTCCAGCTAATTACAGGTGGAGGAAGACCCCCAAGTACACAGAAGTACCCGGGTAGAACCACCGACCTACCGTAAGCCAGCTGGGAGGTTTCCTCACATGAAAAATCCGAAGTCCCTACCGGGATTCGAACCCACAGAGGTGAGGGGCTGAGAGATTTGTAGTCCACGACTGTAACCGCTCGGCCACGGCGGCCCCCTGGTGCAACATTAAGTCATATATTCATTAATAGTGCTATAGAAGTACCATTTAACGACTTTGGTCGAACCTTTATAATACTCAATACGTTCATATCAGACCGGTTTTTTTTTCTTGTTTCTTTAAATATACAGTGATGTACATCAGTGACAAAATGAACTACTCGGCTGCCCAACACTATTGTGAGTCTGTTGGAGGTCGGTTGTTAACTTTGACAGAACTGGAAGAAGCCAACCAACTTGGAGTACAAAACTGTGGGTGAGTTTTATGTATGCATGGAAAAGTTAACCAATCCTAACGAACAAAGGTTCATATCTTTGTTCATGTACATTTCATCTATTGTCAAAACACCCATACAGCCTGATTTCATGTCAAATGACACGGAACTTTTAACAGTAGGTACGAGAGGCGCCGTCATCTTTTATATAAGAAATGCTGCAGTAATGTGTTCATATATGTTATACATGTTTACCCAAAATGTTATATTCTTATACACTGTTGTTAAGGTTTGAAGATATATATAGCTACATTATATATGTAGATATGACACAAAAATACAGTCATGCCGACAGTAAACTAAAATTTGTGTTTTACCTTCAGCTGCGGTTGGCTGGATACCATGATTATTGTGATGCCGAGGATATTTCCCCAAAAACCGTGCGGTAATGGTAATGTAGGAATAATTCCATGCAAATCGAAACCTGTCGCAGGTGCTTGGTGCAACATATGAGGGCGTTATACATCATATAGATATAGTGCTTATATAAATAAAATAAGAATTCTATTTATTGTTCAGAACAGCAGGTGTCAGTCCACTGACTTTTTAAATCAAGACTTATTCTGCACTTTAAATGGATATCAATATTTTTTATTTTCAAGTTGGATAAATTAACTGACATAAAAAATACTTGAAAATCTATAAAGTTTTGACTGTATAAGAATGATGGTCACACGTTCGTAAGTTTGTTCTGCTGTCACACTTTTCATACATTTCTTTGAAAATAAGTGCTCATTTACCTTTCTTGTAAACAAACTTACAAGACGACTTCACAAAAGTGATGCCATAAGAAATACTTCATAAACGACAGCTAAGATCGAATATACTGTACTATCATTTCACTTATATTTTACACTTATTTTTTTTTTCTTCTGCTCATCGTCAAAAATAAATATCTAGAATCCATTTTGATATTTTCATAAAGCTATTTTTTATATTTTCATTATAACACATTAGATCGGCACAATCTATATTCTAAACATTTTTATATAATTATATATTATATTTTCCTTACAATGGAAAATGTATCTTTTTCATATTTTTTTTCTTTTTGTATTATTCTTTTTATTCTTAATACATATTAAGAAAAAACGTTGAAAGAATATTTTCAGTCGTAGCTAGTGCTTAAATTTTGGGCTCAAGGCGGTAATGTGTTAAACATGTTATACATTACGGACCGTAAATGTTTAAGATACTTACCATCTGATGTCTGATACAATAAGTTTCAAAAATAAAATAGTATTATCAGCATTCAGTATCCTAAAGACAATTCTGGATGAAAATTACAAACTATGGTCCGTTTTTGACGAAAAGAATTTAGCTAAATTTCTGAAAGCAATGATATACTCGGACACTTACGGAACTTTACCTTACAATACTTTTGAATATCTAAAAATCTGTACAAATCTAAATATTTATAATCTCTGGATTGTTCGACAATAGTGAATTCGGTAAAATATTAAAAATAAATTCACTTATTCATTTTTATTGTCACTTAATCGGGTATGAGTTCTTTCAAGTTCGAGAAATAATAAAATGTGTCCGCACTTAAGGCCCCAAAACAGTGACCTTTGTACGTGAATTCCTTGGCCAAATTCAACATGGCTCAAGCGACATTCTTTTTTGTGTGTTTGGGGGTGGGGGCAATTGAAACAAATATATACATACTGTGTTTAATATAATATCCATTATACGTGTGAAAATAAAATGTGGTTTTCAACAATAAAGGTAGTGTTAGTAGTTCTTTTGAATATATCTTGATATTTTTATTCAAGCTTCACTATAAAGACGGTCTTTCGGACATCTCTTGATGTCTGTTGTATCATAAGTAAAGTTTTATAGTCTGAGACAACGACAACTAATTCTAACATTGATACAGGAAGAATTTTCTTTCATTAAAATTCAGCATTTGTCTTGTGCGTTGTTGAAGTGGAAGCCCAAAATAGGTCTACTAGAGACATATAATTGCTCTACAATACAGTTCCATGCCGATGACATGTGTCATTTTACAAAATACATTCAAAATGGATCTATTCTAGATTCATACATTACTCAAGGGATCTACACATACCTTTTCTATTATTTTTTTTTGGTATGACGCAAACGAGCATCGAATACACGGTCGCATCTACAAGGGCCGCAGTAACAACTCGGCCACCAGGGACAGTACTTCTAATATAATAAGTTTGCATGCATTCACATATCAATAATATATGATATTACAATAGTAGACAGATGGTGTATGATCAGGTAGATAGTTATTATCATAAAATGATCAAATGAACAGTCACGTCGCCGAGCGGTTAGAGCATACGCCACGTGAACTATCGATAACAGCTTTTTATTATTCTCTTTCACAAAATAAATTTTGAAAAGAAATATGTGTGTTTATTCTTTATGTATCATAAATGTCCTCATATCACCAGTTAAGCTTACGGTTGTGTGTATTTGTTTATACCCTATAATTCTATTATCAAAAAAATCGCCCTTTAATGATATACCAATGCTATGCGTCACATTGTCATAAACTAAGATATGTACCAGTGTTTGAGACGTATAAAAATGTAAATACAAAGGTGTTTAGAATAAACATATAATTCACATTTTGACCATCTATTCTTATTTACTACTACCATTATTGATATGAGCAAATAACTATATATTTAAAGTTTCTATTATTTACCTGCTTGCTCTAAAGCTAAATTCGTTGTTACTTTTTTGTTATCAGAGTTTGAAAAGTTATATAAATTTTACCATATTTGGACGAATTTAATTGCAGCGCTGAGACAGTTCAAACTGAATATTATAAGAGACATCTTGGTGTGAATCCTTCTGTGAACAATTGTATTGCTCTTGTTGAATGCTATTATATGTAACTTATTATACAAATTGCGTAAAAATTGCGTAAACTACTGGTGCAAACTTTTAGACATGGATCAGAGACGTTTACCTAAACAATGCTATACAATTTAAAAAACTTAGAAGATAACGGTAGGAAAACTTGGGATTCAGATGTAAAACAATTTCTTTTTAAAAAACGGTTTTGGGTTTACCTGGATTTCTCAAGATGTTGGAAACATAAATTTATTTGTATACACATTTAGACAAAGAATAATCGATTGCAGTAAACAGGACTGGCATAGGGCGATTACTACATCAAGCCGTTATGATTTCTACAAATGCTTCAAATCTCTTCTTTATCCAGAAAACTATCTCTCTTTAAATATTTTTTTATAAATTAAGAAAAGCATTTGCAAAATTTAAATGTTAAAATCATAAATTTCATATAGAAACAGGACAACATAGGGGTTTAGAACGCCATTACAGAATATGTATATATTGTCAAAGTAATTCTAATCAAATTGTTATTTAAAACGAAAATCATGTATTTTTTAATTGTCCTAAATATGAAAGCATACGAGCTCAATATTTGTCGAGTTGGTTTAGTGATACATCCTCGAAAGTCGGCTTATATAATGTACTACAATCTGATGACCAATCAGAACTAATTAAACTGTGCACTAATATATATACATATATATATATATATATATATATATATATGGGTGTAAAAGTGTTTGGAGAGTGAACATAGGGACACAACTTAGTTTACTTATATTGTATTAACAATTGTATATTGTATTTTGGACCAGAGGCCATATAATTATATACATAAACGGTTCTTCTACTTCTACTTCTGATTATGTATCCTTTCCTTAAAGCATAGTAGACAAAAATACGTCTTTTATATTATATTATCATTTGTACAAAAAGGGCATTTAATTTACTTCTAACGACCGTTTTCAATGATAAACATAAGATTTAGTACAATTGTAGACACTGTAAATTCTATATTCTTAATATGTGTATGTAGTCCCTCTGTGATACCAGATAACACAGATTCTTTTGTTTTTGTTGGGTGTTTTTATGTGCTTACCCTTGAAATATGAGAACATGCAAGGAAAGTTCACGTGGTAGCGTCATTTCAATCCGTCATCGACCAAGTATACATATTGGTAAAATATCGATTCCTGTCAACTTCATAATATCGTGATAATTATTGTCTTGATATTTATAATATTTTTAATGTGTGGCGTTTGCCATAATAAAATTTCTTAAATGTACAGCTATTACGTAAATGTTCGTTTAAATAAGTTTGTTTGTTTGTTCGGTTTAACGTCCCGCCGCCAGTGCTTCAGTCTTTTGGAGATGATGTCTATTTGAGACAGATATATAGTGCTGCCACACTGCAATATAACGCCGTAGACATGTGGCATGATACCACACCCAGTCACATTATCCTGACACAGAGCCAACCAGTCCTGAAACTACTGTTATATGCTGAGCGCCAAGCAAGGGAACTATACAGGTACGGTTTATATTAAACATTTGACCAAGATATATTTTAAACTTTAGTACGAATACATTGAAATCGGCAAAGTTATTGGAAAGAATTTCTAACTTCCATGCATGCATGAAAGTTGACCGAATCACGCATAAATTAAATAAATTTCTTTATTTTAAATTTGTGCGTAATTAGGCCAACCTTCAGACTTGCATGAAAGAGAGAAAAATATTCCTTATAATTCAAAACCCGTAGAAGACTACATTAATAAAAGAACAATCTAATATTAACTCTCGAGAATTATTGATATAACTATGTATAAATGTTAACTAGACCCAAGCCCAAACCTAGGTGTCATTAGTTACCTGCATGAGCATAGGCTTGAAATGTTGATTGGGTAGAAGAGCATGAAAATATGTTGATAATCACAAACAACAACAGCAACGAAAGTATTTTAACAATCGGGATACCCAATCACCCGTGGTGCATAGTATTTGCTGCTTCTTACACAGATGATTATACAACTTATTAATACGAACGGATCCTCAAGATGATTTAAAAGCAAATGCCATTTTACTGCGCTTGATACCTTCAAAGTGCATGGTACAGAAACGATTTGATAATGCTTCTCCGTTCAGATTATCATAGGACCTGACCTTACAGACAGCTTGCATAAAAGAATCGATCCATTTAATGCGGACTTCTCGTACAGTTCACCCACAAACTTCTGTAACACTTTATATTCACCTGCCATTCTTTAATTGTGTAGCAAATAAATGTTTATGATAACATAGAATTCCGGAGAGGAACGCATAACGACACTAGATCAGCTTAACGAATGAATTGTGGAAAAAGTGGAACATGATCATATCACAAAACATATCCCTAGATTATTGTACGATGTATCGGGATTTTCCGCTTGTCTAAGAGTTAATTTAATTTAATCTTCGTTAATCTCCCAATTATGTTTTTATTATATTTCTGTCTTTTTTAAAATAAAATATGTGGGGATAATGTTATTGCATTTTAGATGGACAAAGATGGCAATCAAAAGGCAGTGGTTCAGTACACTGGTATATTTTTTTATCAATCGACTAAGATTGACCTGTATTAGTTATATGTGTAAAAGTCTTCAGAATTAAGCAAGTTTGAATGTCTTAGGCAATCAAAACTATTGTGTTAGTGGTCACTTCTGAATAACAGTCAGCATGCAAAGAAAAGCCAGAGGCTATATTCTCGGCACTAAATTCATAGAGAATTTAATTTCTGAATAACACTCAGCCATAGATAAAGGTCATCTTCTATTAAGCTATCTTAGCTTATAATTTATTACTGTATAATGGCACGTTGAACACAAACAACTGCTATCAAACATCCATGACAATTTCCACTGGGAATTTCAAAATCGAAGATGAAGAAAGGGATATTCCTAAAGATAGTATAGGAACACAAGGGACAAAAGGTTAAGCTTGGTCTATGGCCAAGTATAAGTCTGACAGATGTATGAGAAAAGAACTGTTAACATTAGAAACAAAGACGGGGAACTATACTTCAGTTCTGCTGTATTATATAAGCTGAAAATTGAACTCATCCTAGATATAGTCACCATAAAACATTATATCACAAACTCAATGAAGATTTACTAATAGTTATCTGAGTTTAAAATTGGACAGACGAATCGGATGTCATCCTATGTGTCTAGTAACACCAGAGTGGTTAAGTGTGTATGAATGCTAATTCCAAATTAAACAATTAAGTGCCGATGGTTATTAATGAATAAACAAAAAGGCCTTATAAATAGCCTTTTTATTTATAAATGGAAAATACACAAGCAATCCAGCGGGCAATACAATGTTACAAAATAATATGAATATACACAATTATAAAAAGTCTGTAAGCAGAGTGTACAGTTTATTAAGGCACATTACGGAACTTATGGTCTAAATACCCAAATTGACAGTATGCTTATATTTTGTACTATATAATATATTTACTTTGAATTAAATCGTTTTCCAAAGTATACCCTTACCTACTTCAGAGGCTTTGAAACGACAAAATCCATACTGGTATTAGCAACGTACAATTTAAAACGAAAGACTTAAAAATCGCGACTAAATGTTGTTGTTGTTGTTGTATTGGGGTTTACCGTCGCTTCGATAGTATTTCAATCATATAGCGACGTCCAGTTAATTACAGGTGGAGGAAGACCCGAGTACACAGAGGTACCCGGGTAGAACCACCGACCTACCGCAAGCCGCGACTAAATGTACACATTGAAGTCTTATTAAAACTGGATGTTTAAGACAGTAATTAGGAATATGAATTTTCTTCCACGTTTTATAACTAGTGATGAGAAAATAGCAATGACAATCATTATAATATTAAAGTCATTTTAAATATCCAAGAATTTGCACATGAACTTGAAAGATGGTATGAAAATGTGCAACCTCTTTATATTCTTATGGAAACGCGTTTGACATGTTTTGGACGCTATCACAAAATGAATCATGCAAAAAGTTCAATTCCATCAAACTTAAACATTGATTGTGATTTGGAACACAATTCCAGATTATTTTGGACATTTACGCTAAATTGTCGTTTAAACAAATAAAGCATATTGAAAGACGATCATAAGTAATGATGTCCGGTTAAACTGTTTCCATATTAGGTAATACATCCCAAGTGTGAGAAAAAAAATCCCATGTTGTTTGACATGGCGCGTATCTATTAAAATAGGGAATTAATGTTTTATAAATTTGGAGTGCGTATGAGTAGTATAGGGTGGCACTATGGTACCAAGGTACCATAAATTTTTTTTTTTATGGTACCGTGGTACCATAAATTTTTTTTTTTTTTGGTACTTATGGTACCAAAATCTATAGTACCGAATGGTACTCTATATGAAAACAGAATCTATAGTACCGAATGGTACTCTATATGAAAACAGATTTATGTAAAATTGTAAAAATGACAATTGTAAAAATGTCCTTTCGAGACATTGGGGGTTGGCCCTGAAAAGGGCCGTTTTGTTTCTTATTAATTGTGGTCCATACCACATGTTGTACAGTCCCATCACATATTGTGGTCTATACCACACGTTTGACAGTCCCATCCCATGACATATCTCTTCATCCATCCTGCAAGGAGATGCAAATGACAACGGGTTAGATCCTTGTCACCTATGAAGTTCAGGCTGTCTCCCGATCCCTGTAGTAGGGTAGATGGTACATCTTCAAA
>CM037792.1:7941440-7991440 GCA_021229015.1 Solen grandis | reverse complement strand
TGGTAGACGTATTGAACGTAAGGCCGGTAACGTGACACTGCACAAGCTAAACTTCCTGGATATCGACGAAGCCGACGCCAAGATGTCCAAAAAGTCAGAATGGGTTTACGACGAACTGCTCTGCTTTCTGGGCAGCCCGTTCTTCCAAGTACCAGTTTGTGGTTTCATAGAAAACAATTGCTTGAGTAAGTTTTATCATATTACTGAAATGTGTTTATTAGTAGTATTTTTTAGCTATTGACTGAATCACTGATGGTGAACAAGTCATTACGACAATGAATGATTTCACTTTATTGTCCCATTCGTTTTTAAATTTATATGATAATGGTAATTGATCATCAATCTGTGCCAATAATAAAACGACAGTTTATGCCTAAGAAGAAATCTGAAGTCCATGTAAGACTTTTTGCCTTTCGAGTTTCAACTCATTTTCCCATAGAATTATCAATTAACTCATTAATTAGTGCATGGGGCACTAAAAAGTAACATCTTATAACCTCACTGTTCTCTGATCAGTTTTTATATTGGCCCCTTTTATATTGCAGCTAACAACAATGTTAAGGTCTGTAATAAATGATTCTATTCTTTCTTGTTTCAGTATTTGATCCAACTGTAGAAGGAGATGTAGAAGAGTACAAAATTCTGCATCAGGAGTACAAAAAGGGGGTGTGTATTTTATATCTGTCCTCAGTAAATAGTCAACATTACCATTGCCTCTTTGTAGGAAACGCATAGAAAGAAATTGTAATTAAAGGAACAGTAGTTGACTAGTCCCTTCAATGAGCCGCTCAGTGCGACATTCTATTTTTGGTTCTCCATGGTTGTCACACCTCTGTGTCCTGTAGCAGATATGCCAAACGGAAAGTAGAATGAAATCATAAATTACGGGTACAAAAATGTGGACTAGAGGAACAGATACAAACAAAATGAATATCTGTGTAAATTGAGTAATTTGATTAGTCAATGTGTTCCTGTCTTTTTTAATTTAATTGAGCAAGCAGCATGTAAATAGAGGATAAGTGTTTGTTTTGGTGTCAGATTGATTAATAATTTCACTGAGTGACCATAAAAATTGTTTATGTTCCCAATTATACATCCATCTTTCACCAAAACAAGCAATTTTTCTTTTTATTTAATGAATTAAAGGTCAGAAATTGTCTGTATTATTCACAAAAGATGTCAAAATCGGCGGGATTACCTCACATATTGTTTGCGATTACCATAAAAAATGTTGGGTCCCTGGGACCCAATACCATGAAATATCTGGGGTCCCAAACAAAATCCACTGCGTCCGTAAAAAAAAAAAATAAACAGTTCAAAAGTTGTGTGGTAAGTGAATTGGATGCTTTTGCTTCAACAGCAGTGATAGATTTCATAAACCAACCACGCAACCTTTTAATTTCCAGTGCATGCCTATGTGCATCACATACCATGTGCCTGGTAAGGGAACTCTGCTGGAAGTCCAAACAACTGGACGTAAAAATGATATTTCATTCGTTTCAATACATATACTGCACCGCATGGACACATTTCCATTTTTGTCCACATGCTTTATCAGCCAGTCTGTGAGTAATGGATCCACCAGCCCTGGGACTGGAAGTTCCGAACTTGTTTATGTTTCCTCACTGGAACTGGCGATGTCATTTTCCAGCATCCGCAAGATGCGTGTTACTATGCAACCGCGACTGGTTTTTGCTAAACATTTTGCAAATCAGTAATTGCTACCACTTTCCCCTTTATGAAAGAACCAGTCCAGTCTAGACAGCTATATATCACTATGTAACAAGCACGTGAGGGTATTCCCCAGGCTATTATTAGTTCATTTGGGACTACTTTACATTTTCGGAAATCGGAATGAACTTCTAGGACTGAATATAAATGTTGCGTCCCTGGGACACGTCATACCTTACAAAAATGTGTCCCTGGTAAATTTTGTGCGTATTTTGATATGATTACGGTGTAATCGCAAACACTGCTCGCATGTGTGACGTTATTTATGATCAGTTTATAACATAGGGTCGGGTTCAAGTTCCTGATAATTTCACTTTTCAAAACGATGAAATTATCAGGATATAATCCACTGTTATTTCTAGAGTATTAAATAATACAGTGTCTTACGTACAATTAGGACACAGCAGCTATATCTACCATACTTTTGCTAATTATTAGCAATCAGAGAGTCACCCAAGAAAGAAAATTCTGTAATAAAACAACAACAACAACATGAGTGTGTCGTCTTAATTTGAGCATTAATTATTAATTAGTAGTCCTGTGTATTTGCTAGAACATGAATAATGTTACCAAAATTTTTTTTTTATAAATTTCAAGATAATTGAATAATTGTGCAGTCAACCAGCTCCTCTAATGTTTATAAACCTCAGTAGCTAGATTCAAGATATTTCCATCTGACGTTCAGGGGTGTAAAATTCCTGAAATTATTGCTTGCTCCTCCAAATTCAAGATAGTAAAATTAAGAAAAATACAAAGAAATGGTGTGGTTATTCACTTGCCCTGCACTTGCCATTGCAAGCCGATGAGTGGATATTGACATTGTATTTAAACCATAATATGACCAGTCCCACCCCATTTAATGTGATCATTTAATGTGATCATTTTTCATAGGCATTAAAAAAACCTGTCTATATATAGACTGACACAAACATGTTCAATGGTTTCTTTAAAGATTCGTCTAAGTACTTCCAGTTAATGACTATTATTCTTAATCTATATCTGGAATGCATCATAAATTGAAAACTAAATAATATGAACTATTTGCTGAATTTTTAACTCATCTGAGCACAACATGATCATGGTGAGCTTTTGTGATCACCCTGCATCGTCAACAATTTGCTTTAAATGACATCTCCTCTGAAATCGCTGGACAGAATTTGATTAAACTTGGCAGGGATGATCCTTGTGTGAACCTTCACAAAAGTTGCTAAATAAACTTGATCCATGTAGAACTCAGGTTGCCATGGCAATGGAAAGAAAAAAAATAAGAAAACTTTAAAAATCATCTCCTTCAAAACTACTGGCCAGATTTCAAAATGTTTTGCTACAGATGTTCCTTGGGTAACTATCTACCCAGATTGCTTAAGTTATTTCGATCCATAAAAAAACATGGCCGCCAGGGGCGGGGCTAATTTGCCTTACATGTACATAGTGAAAACTTTAAACAACTTCTTCTCTGAAACCGCTGGACAAAATTTGATTAAACTTGGCAGGGATGATCCTTGGTTGAACCTTCACAAAAGTTGCTAAAATAAACTTGATCCATGTAGAACTCAGGTTGCCATGGCAATGGAAAGAAAAAAATATGAAAACTTTAAAACTCATCTCCTTCAAAACTACTGGCCAGATTTCAAAATGTTTTGCTACAGATGTTCCTTGGGTAACTATCTACCCAGATTGCTTAAGTTATTTCGATCCATAAAAAAACATGGCCGCCAGGGGCGGGGCTAATTTGCCTTACATGTACATAGTGAAAACTTTAAACAACTTCTTCTCTGAAACCGCTGGACAAAATTTGATTAAACTTGGCAGGGATGATCCTTGGGTGAACCTTCACAAAAGTTGCTAAAATAAACTTGATCCATGTAGAACTCAGGTTGCCATGGCAATGGAAAGAAAAAAATATGAAAACTTTAAAACTCATCTCCTTCAAAACTACTGGCCAGATTTCAAAATGTTTTGGTACAGATGTTCCTTTGGTAACCCTCTACCATGATTGCTAACATTATTCTGATTCGTACAAAGAACGTGGCCACCAGGGGCAGGGCTAATTTGCCTTTATATAGTGAAATTATTAAAGATTTTTTTTTTGCTAAATTTGCCTTTAATATTCCTTTGGTAAAATAGGACTTTTTTTTTATGTATTAAAAAATTAAAATAATCATTATTTTCTTTCTGCAGGTAGAAAAATTGTTGCATGCATTTACAGTAGACTCAAAGCTTTCACATGATGAAGTCATCAAAGCATTGAATGAAATGGGATCAAAAAAGGATATAAAAGAAATGTTCCATGTAAGTACATTTGTATATAATTAATTAACAGAACATGTCCTTGATTTACATGTATTTGTTTAAACATAGATTTTTCAAATTGCAATGATGTATATCATTATCTTATTGAATTATAGTTGCTTTTTAAAAGTTAATGTATTGATTACTAAAGTATTTAGAATGCAATCTTTCTTATTTTTTAATGCTTTGTTGTTTTTTTGAACAAATTTTAGCAAACAGTGATGTTTTACCATAAACTTAATCTCTAAAACGATCATGGTGACCCCCTATTTTTAATTCAAGTATCTTTTAGTTATAGTCTAATGTATTTATTTGCAAAATTTTCAAAGAGGTAAAAAATGAGAGTGAACAGTATAGCCGAATGAACAACATCAAAATAAGAGGTCTAAAAAGTGTAAATGCTGGAAATGAAACATCTGAAGATGTTACAAAGTTGGTAATAAAAACGATCAACAGCCAAACCGGCTTATCCATTGAGGAGAAGGACGTCGACATAGCACACAGGCTTGGACCTAATGAGAACAACAAACCGCGAACAGTGATTGTACGTTTTGTGCGTAGACAAGTGAAAATAAACGTGATGAAAAATGCGAGAAAATTTAAAGGTACAAGCATTTTCATAAACGAGGACCTTACGAAACTAAATGCTGAAGTCTTAGCGTCCCTCAGATTAAAGGAAAAGAACACTGTTGAACGCGCATGGTCATTCGAAGGAAAGCTTTTTGTACAATACAAAGGAAACACGAGAGGCGAACGGGTTAGATTCGAACAATACCAGCACTGGCTGTCAAAACCATGGCCAGTCAAGAGATAAACTTTATGTATCCAAATGGATAACAGGGTTCTTTTTTTCAAGGAAGAAATTGTAAATATTCAAAATTTGAGTTTTTTTCAAAACCAAATTATGAATACCAAAAAAAAGGGGGGGGGAGAGGGGGGGGGAGAGGAAAAAAATTCAACGCATAACTGCCAAAAGTGTTATATGTTAAACATAGTAATGCATTCATTTTGCGAATTTAAATCCATATTTTAACAAAACTCACTTAATTTAATTCAGACTGTTGTTATGCCCATTAAATAATAACAAATATATAAATAAAGAAAATAATAAAATAAATTTATACAAATCATAAATCAAGGATGGGTTCCAATATATATATATATATTTAATTTTTTTTTTTTCAGCTGTCAATCACATTTCTAAGATCTGTCTAAACTTTCTGTCTATACAGATTGTTACCATATTATAAGATTCGATTGTTACAGCTTATATAAATATAATTATGATCTTTGAACTTTATGATATTGCTCATTTATGTTGCAAAGTGCAAAGCTTTGTCTTTTACAAAGTACTCATATATGTTACTAAAGAGACTTTTGAAATTAGGTTTGTAATGTGTATTAGTATTGATAGAGATACATATATATGTGTGTGTATGTGTGTGTGTATATATATGAGTGTATGTGTGTGTACATATGTTTTATAGATCAATATTTGATACAAGTCGAAATAAAACGTTTATGCTGTATGAATTCATGTACCTGGATTAGTCGACGTAACTTTTGTACGATATAAACATACTGTCCATGTGGAGATATACCGTCCTTGAATGATGATGTGTATTCTTTTTATATATATTTTCTTTCTCCATTCTTATTCTCCTTACATTTCGTTTCGGTAAGGGAAATAATACGAAATGGTGATGTCATTTATATATACTAGGTAATGTATATATAAATAAGTATACATATATATAACATGGTTTAGTGCATAGAGCGTTCACGTCTACGATTTATATACATAAAATATATGTTCATGTCGAAATGTAGTGTTCATACCCTATGACTTGGTATATTTGACTATTAATACAATATATACATACTGTCCAGAAGGAAATATGAAAAATATTGTGCATTCTTTAATTTCTTACCTTCTTTTCTTTTGTTACTTTGTCTCCAGTCCGAAATTTTCCCTTATATTTCGTTTCGATAAGGGAAAAATAACAAGGATTTCTTTATTTCTCCATATTAATATTTTTCTTAGCGTTTTAATGTTTACTTATATGTTTAAAAAAATCTATACGTAATTCATCTCAAAATGTAATGATAATGCTATATGGCAGAGTGTACTAGTCAAATGTTACTATATATACATATTATGTAGAGAATATACATACCATTCATGCTGAAATGTATACTGCATAAGTGATGATGTGTTTTTTTTTTATCGTATCTTATCTCCATAATTTACTGATATTAATTTTTGATAAGGGAAGTATATATATATTGTGTGTGGGGGGGGGGGGAGTGTCGATTTATGTCTTAGATATGTGTGTGTGCATGTGTAATATGCTAACAGTGTGATGCATGCAATGTAAGAAAAAAGTCAATTGAACATATTTTGATTGTATACAGTTTCTACTCTGCAATTGTTACTTTGTGTTATATATGATATTGGCAAGGGGTTCAAAATACAAATTACATCTAATGACAGCTCTGGTATTTTTTTTTTTTATTAACATTTAATTTTTTTTCTTTATTTTATATATACGTATATTTTTGTTTTTGATAGTTTAGTTTATACAGATTCATACAGACTATAAGATTCCTTTTTCAATTCACAAAGTAAAACTTTGGTAAAGGTTTTTTTTTTTTTTTTTTGTGTTTTGTTTCTTTTTTTATTTCTTTTTTTTTTTTCTGGTGAAGTCTGTTTTTAAATATTTGTTTTTGTTCTTAATGTTTAGTTTATTGCGATATATACAGACTATAAGAATCCTTTTTACTACGCACAGTTAAACGTTGAAAAGGGATTTTCTCTTTTCTCAAGGTATTTGTGAGCTTTTGCCCTTTTCCGGTGTAATCATTTACTAGTAAAATATATATCGAGTGCAATCTTTATAAGGATATAACACAAGTACATATATTTTAAAATATGTTATAAACATGTTTAATATATATAGTGGATATGTGTATCTTTAGAAGATGGAAGTATCATCTTTTTGGTTGTTTTTTGTTTTCTTTTCTTTCAATGTTCCTTTTTGCCTACTCTTTATTTTCTCTTGTAGCTTGCAGCATGTTGCCTCCTCAAATGATTTTAGAAAGCTATGTACACAAGTACATATATTGCGTGTTACTATGTATATGTAATGTATTTTATATAAGGCACCATGAGTAAAACTTATAAGATACTCTCCTTAAATTGTAGGGGACTTCATGGTTAAAGAAAATGAAGCAGGTCTTATCTTAAAAGTCTTAAATTTGATATATATTGTCTACAGGATTGTCATTTCACAAGGTCTATGTACAAACTAATTTACACAGAATGGGGCTCGCAATGTTATCTTAGTTGTCATACCTCTAATTCAAGAGGTGTTTGTATATTAATATCTAAAGATGTCGACTGTAAGATACATAATGCAACTACTGATACTAAAGGAAACTTCGTTATTTTAGATATGTCAATAGAAGAAAATAGATTAACTCTAGCATCTATCTATGGTCCAAATGAGGATAACCCACTCTTTTACGTCAGTTTATTCAAAACAATACAGGATTTAGGCAACGAAGACGTAGTCATTTGTGGTGATTTTAACCTTGTTCAAGATCCATCTTTAGACTATTATAATTATAAACATGTTAATAATAAAAAAGCTAGAGACGCTCTTTTGAAAATAATAAAGGAAAATGAATATATCGATCCATTCCGTGAAAAGTATCCAGAATTAAAAAGATATACATGGCGTAAAACAAGACCAATTCAGCAGGCACGCTTAGATTTTTTTCTAATTTCTCAGACAATTTTAGCAAATGTGGGAAGCATAGCAGTAAAACCAAGTCTCCAGTCTGATCACTCTATTGTTACATTAGAATTAGTATTTAATAACTTTACGCATGGAAAGGGTTTCTGGAAACACAATAATTCATTGTTGAATGACATAAACTATGTAAATACTATTAATAAAATAATTGATGATGTTAAAAAACAATATGCTATTCCTATTTACAATCTTGATATCATCGAAACTATACCGGATGAACAACTCCAATTAACAATTAATGATCAGTTATTCCTTGAGACTTTATTAATGGAAGTAAGAGGAAAAGCGATTTCTTATGGGTCATACGTGAAAAAAGTTAGAAACGATAGAGAAAAAACAAATTTAAACAAATAGCACACTTTTATAGAATGCTTTTTAAAAGGAAAAACCATCAAAATTCTTTTGTAAATTAGAACAAAATAATTATGCCTCAAAAACTATTAATTCAATTCTTAAGGAAAACAATGACGTCATTTCAAACCAAACAGAAATTTTAAACGAAATAGCACACTTTTATAGAATGCTTTACTTAAACAAAAATAGCGAAAAATCTTCAATAGACGATTCATTCAATGACTTCTTAAAGGTTGAATACATACCCAAACTATCAAAAAAAGAGAGTAGTGATCTTGAAGGTCCAATAAGTCTTCAAGAAGCGTCATTTGTTTTAAAGAATATGTCAAATAACAAAAGTCCGGGTACCTCTGGTTTCACTGCAGAATTTTTTAAGTGTTTTTGGAAAAAAATTGGCATTTTTGTAATTCGGTCATTGAACAATGCATTTGAATCTGGTCAATTAGCTGTAACTCAGACACAAGGTATTATTACTTGCATACCGAAAGGAAATAAACCCAGAAACCAGTTAAAAAATTGGAGACCTATAACACTCTTAAACACTGTCTATAAAATTGGGTCGGGCTGTATAGCTAATCGATTAAAGAGATATTTGGATAAACTAATAAATAAAGATCAAACAGGGTTTATAAAAGGCAGATTTATTGGAGAAAATATTAGATTAATATATGACATTATGCAATACACTGAAGATAAAGATATCCCGGGGTTACTCCTTCTGATCGATTTTGAAAAAGCTTTCGACTCACTTTCGTGGAATTTTATCTATAAAACTTTAGATGTTTTTAACTTCGGTCCAGACATTAAGAAATGGTTTAATATTTTATACAAGGATGCTCAGTCAACTGTTACTCAATGTGGTCCCATTCAAAGAGGCTGTAGACAAGGGGATCCGCTGGCATGTTATATCTTTATTTTAAGTGCAGAAATCTTATCCCTTAGTATAAGACAACAACAAAAGATAAAAGGCATTAAAATTAATGATGTAGAACATAAATTATCTCAGTTTGCTGACGATACAACAATAATCCTAGACGGTTCAGAGGAGTCACTAAACAATACATTATGTACACTTACTTGTTTTTCAAAAATGTCTGGTTTAAAAGTAAACTTTGATAAAACTAAGATAGTATGGATAGGCAAAAAGAAATATAGTTCTGACAGTATTAAGACAAAATGGAAACTTAACTGGAATCAACAACACTTTGATATGCTAGGAATACTCTTTCATGTAGATCTAGACAAGTTAATTGATATGAATTATAACCCAAAATTAGAAAAAATGATCTCAGTTTTATCACATTGGAAGAGAAGAATTCTCACTCCCATAGGTAGAATTACTGTTGTGAAAACCCTTATTATTACTCTTTTTAACCACTTGTTTATGTCCTTACCAAATCCATCTCTCCAATTTATTACACGTCTCAATGGTTTACTTTTTGAATTTGTATGGAATGGTGTTAACAAAATTAAATCTAATATTGTGGTTAAAGAATACTATGAAGGTGGTCTTAAAATGGTAAATGTAAAATCGTTTATTTCAGCTCTAAAACTTACGTGGTTGAAAAGACTTTGCAGTGTAGGTGGTAAATGGCAAAATGTAGCTTTTAGGGATTTTTATAAACTCTTAACATTGGCAAAGATTATGGAAAAATTTAAAAAAAAAAATTTTGGAAATTTTTTACAAATCATAAGTATATTCAATCTGAAATTTTAAACTATCCTATCTTTTACAACGAGCATATCACAATTGATTCAAAAAGCATATTTTTTAAACAGTGGTTTAATGCAGGGATTTTGAATATAGGTGATATAGTGGATAGTAATGGTGATTTTTTATCTATGGAATCACTTTCTGCTACTTATAAAATTAAAATTAACTTCCTACATTACCAGGGATTAGTAAGAGCAACAAAACTTTTTCTTAAAAGAAGTAATATTTCGCAAGAAAAACTTTCAATACAACAATATAAACCAATATTACCACCATTAATGAAAGTAATTATTACATGCGCATCTGGTGCTAAAACAATATATAACAGTCTTAATATCAATTCGGATGTTCCAACAAGTCAAACAAAATGGGAAAATGAATTAAAAATAAAGCTAAAAAAAAGTGATTGGGAAAATATCTATTTACATCCTTTTGTGAATGCGATTTCTTCAAACTTACAATGGTTTCAGTATAGGATTAATCACAGAATCCTTGGAACAAACGACCTTCTTAACAAAATGAAAATATTAGATAGTAATAGATGTTCTTTTTGTAGAACTGATAAAGAAACTATTGTTCACCTACTATGGGAGTGTCACGTTAGCCAGAGTATTATAAAAAAGATCACAGTAAAACAAGTAAATCCAAAAATAGCAAAAATAGGGAAAGTAGATTTCTTATTTGGTGTATTAAACAATACATGTAGGGTGGAAAATCTTTTAATATTATTTACTAAAAAATTCTTATATCACAGTAGGGTTATAAAACTTAAACCATCATATGATTTAGCTGTAGCTTATATTACACAACAATTCACAATATACGTCAACACACTAAAATTAGAGGATAGGAACCGCTTTGATTCCCAATGGAAACAAATTCTTAGCAACACCTTAGATAATGTTTAAATCTTAAACAGTTTTTTCAACACGGACATAATAAGGTACGGATGCTTTACTTTACTTATGTTGTATGGACTTAAATAAGTATACCAATATAGATTTTTATTGCTTTATAATTTTGTAGGAAGGCAATTTTTTTTTTTTTTTTTTTTTTTTTTTTTTTGTTTTTTTTTTCGTCTTTTTTTATTTATGTTTGTATTACTTCTATTATATAATTTAAACTACCACTTTGTTAATAATTGATTCAAAGTTAAAAAATAAATATTGCATTAGGTATGATGTAATTTACATGTATGTTTATATGAACATAGTTATATGCAGTTATATTGTACGGAGCAACGGGGATGGCCTCGACCCTTTTGCTTCTATGACGAGGAAAATAAAGTGGTTAAAAAAAAAAAAAAAAAAAAAAAAAATTGTTGAAAAATCTGACCATTAGACAGAAAAATGCTGAAATGCCTTTAAAACTGAATAATGTCTTCATTTTCATGGAATATATACATTAGTATGTGATTATGTTTTGATGTATAAATATTAAGAACACAAAAGTCTTTTAACCCTTTTCCTCATAGAGGATACCATGAAAAGACCTATGCAAACAGCATAAAACCAGATCAGCCTGCGAGTGATCAGGTTTTATGCTGTTCGCTGCTCCTCAGTGGTCTGGAAATGAGGATTTTGTAATTAAATTTGGTAAGGTTTAACTGTGGTTTTCTGCAGATCAGGCTTTATGTGATACCTATTGAGTGCGTCAAAATGAGTCTATATGAGGGAAAGGGTTAAACTCTTTGATGTAAGCTCATGATATGATAATCACTCATAAATCAGAGAGGTTTTGTACATATTACAATTTACATATTATCATTTTATATTTATAAGTAAGTAAGTAAGTTATATGTTGTAACATACTGTACTAAAATGGGACTAAGATATAAGATGATTCTGTATTTGTTAATACATTTTTTTAGAAATAATCATGTTCAAATTTATCAGATTACTATTGATATGTTAAACTTTGAATGGTTTCGAAATAATTGGTTTTTTTTTCTTTGTTGTGCTGACTTTAGAATATGAGGTGCAATATTGTTATAGCAAACAAAAGAGACCCTGATCAGACAGCTCTTGGATCTTTCTGACCAGGATCTTCTCTGTTTGCCAAGGCATCGAAACATATCATATGAGTTAAACTGTAGATTTCTCTGCACCAGACTAGAGAGTATAGGAATTCATATCAACAAACAAGTTGGAGCATTATTCTGCACCATTGAAAATCAATGAAGAATCTCCTCACATATTTCTTATTTTAGTTGGTGTCAGTTTTTACCAATGTGGCAATTTTGCAGCAGTGCTCCCCTCATGATTTTCAACACTTCCTTGTGCATCAGTAACATGAATCTGGTATGAGGCACCCTGTACCAAGCAGTTAGCATGGGAAATTATGTTATTATAATAAATAGAGGCCATGTAAATGAAATGAATGTTTCACATTTTGACCATGTTTTGTTTTATAACGTAACAATAATTTTAAACAGGTCTTTGATGCCAATGTATGCTATAGTGGCAATGTCTCAACTCACAAACCTTGGCTGTGTTTACACTAACTTGTCACAACTGTGATTTCAGGGCCTGTTTGAGCAGGTGTTGGCTATGGATGAACTGGACGTGTTTGTGAGGCTGATGACTCAGAAGAACATCGAGCTACAACAGCAGGCCCTCATGCTCATCCTCAAGACCCAGGGCTCCCTCCCTGACAGTCTGACTGATGGTGGGGAGACCAAACCCCAGCCTGCCCAGCCTGCCCAGCCCGCGGGACAGATGGACGAGGATGAGATCATGAGGCGGGTCCTTGAGTATGTACACACTTACTGTTGTATCTGTCACATTGAGTCATTTACAAGGCATCTTGATTTAGTGCTAGTTATAACACAGTTTAACAATGTAAAGAGTAATGGCTACATAGAGATCACACATGTTGTCCTTTCTCATCCCATATATATTCCTGTCCCATTTTACAAAAAGTTATATATCATTTAGTATTATTGTGTCAAGGTATTTAGGGAGGGTATTCATTACCTCCAGTGATATATAATGTTGAACCTTCAATAAACTTAATAAAATATTCTTGTTTCCCCGTAACTTGACGATCAAAGGAAAAGTTTATTTTCAGTTTATATGTCACACAGAAGTGCACTGTGCAATGTAACATGCTGTTTTTGTGCTGATTGACAGACTTCTGTATATTTGTACATGTAGATGATGTTGAAAATCCAAAAGTAGAACAATTTCAAATGTACACAAAATTAATGTGGACTAGTCAGACAGTAGCAGATTTGAGATGATCATTGCCATATGCTTGTAGCTTCTGATTATGTAGGTGACAAACATGATATTGCCTATTTACACATCTTGGTAAATTAACATTGCAGGGAATCAAAACGAGAGTATGAAGAAGAGCAGAAGAGACTTAAACAGGTAGAGAAGAAAGACAAGAAAGTGTTAGAGAAAACCATTGCAGCTTCCCAGCACGAAATACAGCACCTGGAGCACCAAAAACAGGCGGAAAAGGAAAAGATGACTGCAGTAAGTGGACTTTGGTGTGTGACAAATGACATAGACCATTTCACCAAAGGATCATCCAAACCGACTATAATTTGTTAGTCACCTACAGGTGTTTACACCGGAGGGGACTATAGGTTTGCTCTTTGTCTGTCCGTTTGGATGTCCTGAAATCTGGATCTCGCACTTAAAAACCATTTAAGATAATATTATGAAACTTGGTATATGTATAGATGGCAGTATGGAGATTCTGCATGTCACTTTGTTTTGTTTTTTTCTCGGACCAAAATTCTGGTTGCTATGGTTATGGAAAAATTATGCACCTCATAGGGGGACTCATGTGTTGCGGGCATCACCAGTTACCTTAAACTGACCAGTCAGTGACTGGGGAAAAAATGAAGTGTATGTTTATTTCCCATTTAACAATGTGTAGAATTTTACACCAGCATGTAGATTAGGTGATCAGGAAGTACTTGTTGATTAACTTAGGTTTACTTCTCATTTCAGAATGAAATGGTCTATAGAGGAGATTTGTCTGATAAGAACATACTTTTTTCACACATGATCATAGAAGACATTTATTAAGAACATAAAGAAAGAAATTATCTCACAAGAAAAAATCAACATTTTTTTTATTTATTTAATTTTCTTGCTTTTCCTTTTAGTCTTTCGGTATTTTTCCTATTTTTGGTAAATATTTCTCCTTGGAGATTACGTTATCCCTTAAATTTTGAAGATTTTATTTTCTCCAGTGTGTATTTGTCAACTTTTTCACAAAAGGCATGGAATAAATGTATCCATTCTTAATTCCTAATTCACATTTATGCTCTCTTTTACACAATTTCATCCTGTTACGCACTCATCCTAAATGTATAGGAGTTAACAGTCAAATCAAGTTACTTACAAGTTCATCAGGTTTTAATCTGGTCTCATAGATATGTCTTTTTTCCTTCTGATTTCCTATGTTGATGGATAAAAGATAGTAATTAAAGATAAATAGCATTGTTATAATCTGAAGGCCATAAAATACTAATCAGGCAATATCAGTGGTATGATAGTGTAGAAACAAATGTAAACTTACAAATTCATACTCACAAATAAGTTAATGTTACTTTATAATGTGTTTCTTTTTTTTTTTTTCCTTTTTAATTAAACTGGTATATGATTAATAGCTCATGTAGTTGGCTAGGTGGACTAAGACCACAATTAATTTTACTATATGTTCTATATAAGCATATATGCAAATGACAATTTCTGTAAGGGAAATTGACATCCAAACTTACCCTCATTAGATAGATCTATTCAAGAGAAATAATTCTGTACATTTTAAACATGGGGTCACCCGACTACTTTTTGACCTATTTAAGCTTAAATAACATACGTATGAATTTAGTGCACCGGTCGGCCATTTCACACCAATTTTCTCAAAAATTCCCCTCTCAGTAATGCTCAAATTTTAAGGTTGTGGTGCAATAAGGCCTCTAAATTGGGCATTTTATGACTATTTTAACTGTGTTCTATAGAATTTGATCCTTTATTGCATGTCTTTCAGTCAAAAACTCACCTTAATTCAGCATTAAATAGGGTCACTATTTTCTGTGTAGGCACATCCGGATACAGGGTAACCAAGGGCAGGTAATTGTGGTCTTAGTCCTATTTAGTACAAAAAAATTCAAAAAGTGTCTAAAAGTGATGCACAATGTATACTGAGCCATTGTATGAATTTGTAGCAAAATATTCCTTCATTTTATCAAAATACAGCATTTTATGTAAGATAGGTGTATACCCAAAATAACTGCAGTTACAAATGCAGTCTAGCTTACATGGTCAACACTAAAATTTTAATAACTTCTTTATTTATGGGTATTTTTCAATGAAATAAAAAAAGTTGTGTTCCATAAACTAATCTGCATTAGAAAATGTAAAACAACTGAAAATAAAAACTTATTCTTACTCAATAAACTTGTTACTATTTTTAGTAACATTTTTGGATTTTTTAAATTGTTGAAAAAACAACAACAATATAAAAAAAATTAAAAGTCTCACCCTGTCAAATTTTAGTTCATCTGAAAGAGTGCACTTTTGTCTTTAAAATGAGACATAGTTGACCATTCTACTATAAAAGACTGTGGAGATATCTTGTTATGAAACAGGCCATTGCAGGCACTTCAGGGGGTCTGAATGGCCAAATGCCAGATGGCCCCATCTCACCGGGGTAATACAAAACTTCAAAGGGTGACATGCAGTTGTCATTGTATCTTTCATGTGCCATTGTCAGCATCCCTGGAAGATGTCTGCATTCTCTGGAGACCATTCTCAGTATATATAGGGCTGATTTTCACCAAAATCCTAATAAAAATATCAACATTTAAGCAAAAAAACTTTCATCAACACAATGAGAGGTGACATGGCTGCACATTTAAAAACTGGCCATATTCCACAGAGCAAAGGCTTGAAACTGACTGACTCTTCATCTATGGACACCTACATGATACATACTGACTGCAGCAGAGAGGCCTTTGAGACTGAGGGTCAATCCGTAAGGCCAAGAAAGTCCACTCCTAAAACAGCACAGGCGCCTTTGGCTAACATGAGCCCACATCTAGGCCTCTCATCAGAAACAGCAGAATGCAGCATTAACTTTGGGCATAAGACTTGTGGAGGGTGAGATGACTTCCATGGGCTATGATGATGTATGTTAAGGTCATAATCAAGAGTCAATCAGCTGTGATCAGCCTAATTTATGGGTGGGAAGGAGAAAAAAGCATCTCCTGCCTTGAAATGCACTAACTGCAACTACATTTCACATTAAATCACACCCAAAACAAGCTGTATCATAAGGTTCAAACTCCTTACCATGTGTCAAACACCCCAGCATGATCATGGACTGACAGAAGGGTCAAATGATGCATAAATGGGTGACTGGCGATGCTGGTACATATTAGCTAAAATGGAAAAATTTGACCTCCAGCTAAGAGCAGCAAGCAGAAAGCAGCTGATAGAATAGACATGGCTATCCAGGACCTGAATGAGAAACGGCTGCCAATCCAATGCACAGAGTATCATAAAATATAAATCATTAAAGGAGACAACAAATAAAAAGCAAACTAGATCAAAAATCATCAATAAGGGGAGATAACCATTCCTATGTACTAGAAATAATTTCATGAGTTATCTCCCTTTTGCTAAATGATATATAAAAGAGCAAATTTAAGTTCTTAACAACACAGTAAAGTGATAAATTCTGTTGAACTGCATTCCTAGAGCAAAAATTAATGCTTTTTAATAAATGGAAGCTCTTGCTTGTCCTTTATTTGAATATTATTGTTTTCATAAGTGCCTGTAAATAAGATGCTGGAATGTGTCACTGAGTTTTATATTATGGCAGTGAATGAGCCTTTTAATTGCAGTCTCCAGTTCACATGATGAAGAAAAATTATGTACACATTTGTCTACACCATGAAAACTAACCACTTTATTAAAGCGACACTGTTCTGTCTTAAAAATATAGTGTATTTGAGTTTTTTGTTTTGATTCTTTTTCTGAGAGAGAAAGAGAGAGAGAGATAAAGAGTGAGAGAGAAAGATATATAAAGAGAGAGAGAGAGAGGGAGGAGTATATACATATAAGCATGAAAACACTACAAACACATGGTCCCCCAAAGACAGCACAATCCCTTAAACAAAGAATCACATAACCAAAAAATAAATAAATAAATAAGAAGAAAGAAAATTTGCCAAATACTTACAATAGCTGTCACGGCATTCATGATAGCCATCATGAGCTAAGCATCTCCCCTTATTAATACAAATCTGCTGTCTCATGTTCATATCATGGGGCTCAAGTCTAAAGTGTTCCACATTTATGCAGAGTAACTCATGGCACAGATGCGGAACATCACAATCATGCTTTTCAAGCAGAATTCTATGATTCATACTGTGTCGCAATATGTCAACTTGGATAGTATGCTAAACTGCATCTGAAAAATGGTCCTTGAGGAGTCTCTGGTTTGTGGAACCTGACTTACCATGGCAGTTTTCTCATTTTGGATATTTTTTCTACAAAAATGGAATATTTAACTCCCATTTGCCCATCTGCTGTTTCATACCAAACTGAGGCATGATTTTTTTTATTATTTTGAACCCTGCTGTGTCATGGCTATTATAAACATGTATCTTTCAAACCGAAAGTAGATTCTGAAATTTTTTTAGTAAGATAGGAAAAAATTATATATTTTTATATATATTATATTATATAATATAAAGAATATTATATATTTTCTTAAACAAACATAGTAACACATTTATATCTTTATAAGCAATAACTGTGCCAAATTTCAAGTAAAAAACATGCATAATAAAAAAGTTATTAATAATGAAAGTAGGTCACCCCCCTCTCAAAATCCAGCCTATATCAGGACTAAGACCACAATTAATTTTACTATATGTTCTATATAAGCATATATGCAAATGACAATTTCTGTAAGGGAAATTGACATCCAAACTTACCCTCATTAGATAGATCTATTCAAGAGAAATAATTCTGTACATTTTAAACATGGGGTCACCCGACTACTTTTTGACCTATTTAAGCTTAAATAACATACGTATGAATTTAGTGCACCGGTCGGCCATTTCACACCAATTTTCTCAAAAATTCCCCTCTCAGTAATGCTCAAATTTTAAGGTTGTGGTGCAATAAGGCCTCTAAATTGGGCATTTTTGACTATTTTAACTGTGTTCTATAGAATTTGATCCTTTATTGCATGTCTTTCAGTCAAAAACTCACCTTAATTCAGCATTAAATAGGGTCACTATTTTCTGTGTAGGCACATCCGGATACAGGGTAACCAAGGGCAGGTAATTGTGGTCTTAGTCCAGGTCCATTACCCAGAGTGGCTGTTTACTTTCTGTACAAGATATGATCACATGAAAATAAAGTATTGGTATTCTGTCAGACACAGGTACAACATTAGATACCACTGAGATGATTCTCTGATTTGATAAAAGTTATTGACACTTCCTGATTTCTCTGACCACCAGGTGATGGCCAACCTGAAGATATCAGACATGCCTCCGCTGGCCCAAGAACCCCCTAAAGTAATTCCACCACAAAAACCTGTTGAGGCAAAGAAGGAAAAGGTAACCCATTCATCAGAGTTATTTGAATTGAATTGATAGATACAATGTATTATGACTGGCTATTTTCCTGTAACTGATATAAAATGAGATGTAGCTTCTCGTACATATTACAATTCAAATTTTTTTTTTTCGTGATGACTTCATTTTTAGCTTGACTATTCGAAGAATATGAAAGCTATTTTAGTCGCCCTTGTGTTGGCGTCGGTATTGGCGTTGCAGCTTTTGGTTAAAGTTTTGCATGCAAGTTACTATCAACCTTATATCTCAATAACCATTTATGGTATTGACTTGAAAGTTTATAAATATAAAGGGGCATCAGACAACCAAGATAGATAATTCTTGACTGAATTTAAAATGAATCATGGCCCCTTTTTTAACTTAGAAATTTTGCTTAAAGTTTTGCATGCAATAGAAAATTTGGTTAAAGTTTTGCATGCAAGCTACTATCCAGCTTGTATCTCAATAACCATTCATGGTTTTGACTTGAAAGTTTATAAATATGTAGTAGTATCATACTATAAAGGATGATAACACTTGATGGAATATATTAAAAATTATGGCCCCCTTTTAAATTAGAATTTTGGCTAAATTTTTGCATTCCAGCTACTATCCAGCTTATATCTCGGATATTGTTTATGGAATTGACCAGAAAGTTAAGGAGTGTATTCAGGGGCATCAGAAAACCAAGGAGGATAACTTTTGGACTGAATTTTATACAAATTATGGCCTTGTTCTATCTTGGATACTTAGTTAAAGTTCATGCACAGTGTTATTATGCTTATGTCTCAGTAACTAGGCATGGGATGGATTTTAGATTTCATAAAAATATTAAGGGGTATCAGACTATCAAGGTATATCATTTTTGACTATTATTATATATAGGGTATGTGAAGGGCAGGAATTGAAATAGATTTCATTTGATTTACCAACAAGCATTTTGAATAGCTGAGCGTGCTGTCCTTTGACAGCTCTTGTTTATAAAATAAAATGAAATTATTCATGCAAACCACATTTCCTTCTATAGAATTGATGATTTACATTGAATAATAAAAATCAAGTTACAGTTTTGTTTCACAGATTGTATGAGACTTTCTTTTTCCTAGTGATTGTGGTACAAGTTTCTAAGTCACCAAAAGATCGCAGGAGTTTGATGTTTAAATTGTCTTTTATCCTTAATGTTGAACTATTTGATCAATGTGCCTAAGTTACAGTACATAGAGAATACTAGGTTCGTGTTGAATAAAGATAAGTTTATCCTGCGAGGCATAGAAAAATAAACCGCAAGTCTTGTCAAGCTGTTTATATTTTTTAAGCAGAGCAGGATAAACTTATCTTTATTCAACACTTACCTAGTATTCTATTTATCCTGTCATTTCAAAGCAATACACAGGTAAACTTGAAAAGAAAGAACGTAACATAAACAAACTATCCTATCACACGACCTTCAAATCTGTGACGTCATACATGTAGTAAACAAGAAAGTAGTCACGGATGATGTCAGAGAATAAAAAATATCACGAATGAACATGAAGGTATGTTTATTAGATAGGCAGTTTATACCACAATGTGAGTCTGGTGATAGGATAAAATAGTCTTTTTGAAGGCTACTTTCTCATGTTTGAGAGACGTCGGATTATTGTAGATAGACCTACAATCCAATGACAAAGTTAAAACTTAGCATATATGTTTTGGTTTCTGGCCAGCCAATTATCAAGGTGACAGGAGAGAAGGAAGAGACTCCAGATGTCAGCCTGACCTCTATAGGGGCGGGGCTCCAGTCCGCCCCTAAACTGCCAGGGATCAGTAGCAGCCAGGCAGCCTCAGACTGGCTGAAGTCAGCACAGGCGGAGTCGTCGTCACAGTCACAGAACGAGGCCGTACAGAAAGCTGCGGTGAGTGCCATACAATCTTGGGGCCTTTTTCATAAAACTTGCTACCTGGGTGTAAGAAGGTATACTTAAAAGCATCCATTTAATTTCCTATTCGCAAATTAAACCTAAGGGAATGTGACTTTGTTCATTGTATGTGGACTGTTTATAAAATTTGGTATTTTGTACTGCTGTAGATTCTTCATTGCAGGTCATTCAAGTATTCCACAATAAACATATTGAGTTTGGTATAAGGTTATTTACACTAGCTAAGAAAGGCTAAAACAATAACAGAAAATAGGACATACAATAAAATTTGTTGTTCTTTACACACATATATATACCAGGCATATTTTCTGTGGACTATGTTTTGACCTACTTGTGTAGACATTCCTGCATGATCTTAATATATTGATGTGATTAAGGAAGAGGCTATATGAGATTTTTAAATACTGTATTTATAAAAATAAAGTAAAATATATCAGTATCAATCCTATACTTTTTGCATTTACATCTAATTGAAAAAAAAAAATAGCAGAAAAGACACAAATGGGTATCAAATTCAAAACAGCTTTATAGTTACTTGCCTGTTTTTACAGAGTGTAAAAATAATCATCTGTATATATATATATATATCCAGTGAAATTACCTTTAAATTCATGCATCCATAACAGTTAAAGAAAACTTAACACTGCTACTGGACTGCTCCATATTTGATAATAAGTAGAGTTATACAGTTACAAAGATATAGCCAAGTATATCTAAATATTCTTGTGTCTCCCACAGGCTGCCATGGCAGGAATGAGTGCAGAGGAGATCCAGAAACGTCAGAAGTTCCTCATAGAGCAGCGTGATAAGCTGATTGCCATGAAAAAGAAGGAGCGAGAAAAGCAGTTGTTGTCAGCCGAACAGAGCAACCCCCGGCCGTCGTCTTCGCGTGCGGCCCGCACTTCCATGCAGAGTGGACAGGATAAGGAGGAGACACCCCAACTGTCAGCGGAAGAACAGAAGAAGATTGAGATGAGGAGGACAATTGCTAATAAAGTAAAGGCAGAGCTGATGGGTGGGAAATAAGGATGATGCTTGAACGAACAGACGTAGATGTGGTGGTGTGATGGTCTACAGATATTAGTCATGGATCCAGTGGAGGGGCTGTGTATTGTGTCACATTGGTTGCCTCCATGTCTTGCATTCTACAAAACATCTTGAGAATTTCTGAAACTTAACATTTTTTTTTAGATGTTTTACTGAATAATTTTATAAAGTAGAAACTTTGTATAAGTTTTGTTAATATCATGTTGATATCAAAATCTTTGGTCTCCTTGAAATTGAAGATTATAAAGACCAGGAGTCTAAAAAAAATGAGTTGAGAAAATTTCAAATTGAGATTTTATGTATAATCCTACATCCTTTTCTATGTTCTGGCATCTTAAAAACAGAATTTAGATGTTAAAGAAATTTGATGACAAGCTTTCAAGAATATTCATAATTTTAATCAAAGTTCATTTATATTGATTGAAAAGAATGAGATTAATTGTCATATTTTAAGTCAGATATTTATCTTGAGGTGGTTTAAGTTGGTCTTCTGTGATAGAATTAGATGGCATTATTTGTTTTAGTATTTCTAGGTACCCTCCAGTGGTGTACACATTTGAATATCAGTAGGCTTAGAGGTTATGTAGTTGTTGGCAATCTTATAAAACAGGAAGCAGTTTTCAAGCTTTCAAAATATTTGATTACTAGTATACACTTTCTTTAGATCAAGTTAGATTTGGGAATGCCTTCTATGAGATTTCCCCATATCCCTGTTTGTGATAAGATTCTGATTATCATGTGATTTCCTATGGTGGACCCCACACGGCAGATATTTACCTTCAATATGTCCCAGACCTCACCATTATGATTTGCCTTTTTCATATGCTGCAGTGTATCACTGGTTATAGGCATTGTTCTGCAACCATTTTGGTTATGTTCCGTCCAGTTACACATATCAGTTACATAACACAGGTTGTGAACTAGACGCTTTGTGTGACCAGTGTTTTGACTCTAGACCAACATAAAGAGCATATGGTTACATGCGTTTACTACATGTCCTTATTATTCAAAAATTGTGAAATCTCCCTCGCACTAAACTACAGTAATTATTCCATTGTAAATTGAGGGGGATGGGGATGATTTACAGTAATGTATTGTGAAGAATACGGGTTCAGGTCTCTTTAGAATTTTTTAGTGACTTATATTGTTTCAAATGTCTATAACTTCTTATTTTTAAAAGGATAATTTGATGTTCAAGTAAAAACCTTAAATGTGTTTCATGAACTCATTTCTGTGGTGAGTTAATTGGTAATAGTATCATGAATTAACTTATAACAATTTACGTAAGAAAGACCAAAGACTTTTTAAGGCTGAAGATTGACAGAAATATTCTTGGAAACAAATTACTGTAGATTTATTATAAGAATATTTATGTATGTTTTATATATAAGGCTTATGCATGGAAAATGATATTGAGAAATAAGTTTTCTTTGCAGTACTTTTTCCTCCTATGATACATACTATATTATTCTCGTGGTTATAAACCAGGGTTATTTATTTGTCAGTTTTCTTATCACACCAAGACATGAGACAAAATGATACATTCCTTGTTTGTGTGGTCAGCCTGTGCCTTGTGTGTGCCGCAATTGTAGAATGTCAGCGTCATCACATCTTTTAAACGGTTATTTATTTCCCTTTTGTCTCTGATGGTTAACTTGATCCGTGTTTAAGCTCACTTGAATTTTGTTTCTGTTTTTCAATTATTTATATTAATATGTCAGCAGCTGAGCTGTACAAAGTTTAAAATTGATGTACACGTATTGTTTAATGTTAAAGTTGTAACTATGGCCCTAAAAACCACGCCTGCTTTTAACCATGTACCACATAGGGGCTATCTTAAAAAAATGACCTATAAAAGCAGATAAACCCAGATCAGTTCACAGATTTCTTACAGGCTGATTAGGTTTTAACTGTTCCCCGTTCATCAGCTCCTTTAGCTAAGGAGTAAACACTGTGAACCTGTTAAGGATCAGAATTACTGCTGGTCTCATCTAGCCCTTCAATGGTCAGAAGATCTTGTCCTGTAATGGGATGGTGTTATGTGGACACACATGCTGGTTCTTGTCTGTACAACTGTGTTCTTGTATAAACGTTCAGTATCCAATACCCTGCAGTAAACCAGGACCCAAAGTTCTCAATTATCTGTTGAAGAAGGGAAACAGATTTCCAGTTATTGCTGACTGGATAGTGAGACATCCAAATCGCTTGATGTCAGTCTAAGATAGCCCCACTGTATTAGTAGCAGGTTTAGTTGTATGACAAGGTAATGGGTGCTTGGATTTTATCAAGATTGCACAGGCTTTATTTATTTCATAATTTCCTATTCAGGTTCATTTATTTTGAGTTTAAGTTTTATCTGTTTTTCTCTACATTCTGTTTATATATCTAGAATGTTGTTATGATGTCCAGTGTTCTGGAGCCAGACATCCCTGTGTAGACTCAGTTTTACCTCACCAATGTTTTCAGTATGTACCGGCCATCGGCCAACAATGCAAAGGATAGATTTTGGATTAACCAACCTGGAAGGAAGCTGTTTGGAGCTTTATTTTCGATTTAGGCATATTTTGTGAGTTTTTATTAATGAGGGCATTGCTTATATCCCTGGGATGGAAGGGAAGTCAGTTGCAATAAAAGTGAGCAGTGCGTGGCTTACAGGGTTTGTGACAATGCCACTTTATCTGTCCTTTGTTGATGACGTCCGTCTGTGTTCTGGGACACTGCGGTGAGCTTCACATCAAAATACTCAGTGTTTACTCTGTGTATATCCGTGTGTGTGTTGATGGGTGTAGTCACCATGTCTGTGTGTGAAGCATATTTACTGTTTCCATAGCAACTGTGTGAATGGTATAGTCCTACCCCTTATGAGTAAGTTTGAACTTTTCCTTCAGACAGCAGCCACCTACCGGTATATTTGATTTGTTAAGAAATATAACTATGTGCTATTAGGCTATGGTTTCACCAAAACCTTGCCTAGTAGAATAGTTTCATTTGTAAGAGAGAAGATTTTAAACAATATATTACACTGTATATGAATTGTGTTGTTGCTTTTGACGTTTTGATTTTACTGTGTTACGGAATACACTGGGTGTACTTCTATTCTTCTCTTTTGTGATTGTGTTTTGTGTATTTGTAATCATTAAATTGCAATATCATCATTTTGCATTTTTTTCAATCCGTATGTTATACCCCTCCTATCTCTCCTACTTCACGTTGTGATGTAGAGATTACACTACCGCCCCTGGTGGCCGATTGATTAGGGAGCGGGAAGTCTTGGGTTCAATCCCCGGCCGCAACATATGAAAGTCGTAAAAATGGTAGTGGAACAGCCCCCATGCTTGGCTCATATAAGGGTAGTTACTGAACTAGTCGGCCGTTGTCAGGATGATGTGATTGGGTGTGCTATCATGCCACATGTCTACGGCGTGATACTGCAGTATGGCAGAACTATGTCAGTCTTAAGTAGACATATGACTGAAATACTGTCAGAGATACCCCCCCCCCCCAAAAAAAAAAAACAAAAAAAAAAACAAGAGTTTACACTTGAATGACGGATGTTGCATGCTGACCATCCTCACTTCAGTGTCTGATGCTGCAGTGAATCTTGAAACAGTGTTTATATAAAAAATCATACATAAAAGAACAAACTTTTTTTTTCTTCAAAATATGTACAGATAATACAAAAATAATGACGATGTCGCCCATTTAACAGCGCGCCTTGTAGAGCGAGGGTTTGTTCTGTAAGAGCAGTACATTTCTCCACTTCTTGGTGATTTTGTTGTTTAGACAGTTCGTGAATACGTTAAACAAAAACCATGTCGTCTATCAGCGGGTCACGTACGAAGATTTGTTGTTCTTGGCGACCAGCTTCTCGGCTTCCTGCCTTTCATCCCGGATGGACCGCCGCAGATGGGTCCGTAACGGCTGCTCCTGCATCGGGTCCTTGCCGCCAATCACCAACTCGTACACCCGGGCCAACTCGCTTAAAAAAAACAAACTTTTATTTCACAATAATTATTAAATAGAGAACGATGTGATTTATGAAAACCACATTGGCACCAAATTTGTTATCCGCAAGGCGTTTGAAGTATCTACGAAAACCCACGTGTCGGAACGGGAGATCCTTTCATACAACAGCGGATAATTCTAGGATCGAACACAGGTGACAAGGGTGAGGAGTCAATAAGTAACCAGGGGACCGCCGTGGCCGAGCGGTTACAGTCGTGGACTACAAATCTCTCAGCCCCTCACCGCTGTGGGTTCGAATCCCGGTAGGGACTTCGGAGTTTTCATGTGAGGAAGCCTTCCTGCTGGCTTGCGGTAGGTCGGTGGTTCTACCCGGGTACCTCTGTGTACTCGGGGTCTTCCTCCACCTCCACCTGTAATTAGCTGGACGTCGCTATATGATTGAAATACAATCGCAGCGACGGTAAACCCCAATACAACAACAACAATAAGTTGTAACCACTGAACATTACGACGGTTTCATTGACCACAATTGACTTTTATAATGCACCTGTTTACTACAGTTATGAAAAGTAATACGTCCAAAAGCTGGTAGGTATTTGATGAAAAAGACCACATGATGGTGTTCAGTTATACTTTTTTTTCCAAATGTCGAACATCCCGTCTTGTTTCACTGAATAAAATATTGACAAAAGTTTTGATAATTCCAGTAACCTAGTGCAAACAACTTTTTTTTTATTACATGTTTATTGTTATAAAACGGGAAAGAATTGTATTTTATTTTTTTTATACAGCCATATTTCGGGAGATCGATAACCATTTACGCATACCGTGTTCTCTCATAACCTAATGAAACTAAAATGGCAGCTACATCATACACAGCATGAACCTATCGGGGGAAAAAACAACAACAGTGTACCAGTTTAAAGAGACGTGATGACGTATTTCGCTGTCCTACAGTTCGTCATCAATAGTTGATTGATACCACTTTGAACAAGGTGCGGTCAATTTTAAGGCAGAACCCCGCTTTCTTCTCATTTAATGGAAAATATTATTGATATTATTGTTATGATTTATTATTATAAGGGCACAGTTTAGATAAAGCAGCACATATACATATTGGTCTGTAAGCTAGAGGAGTACGTTTAACGTTATTAGTTGTTGAATGTGTAGTTACTCATACACGCGTATGATTGAAAAAGAAATTAAAACACATGACCGGGTTCTTATTCCACAAAATGCTTAAACTAACCACGTGATATTCAATCTAAACTTTATTTTTTACATCGACTAGGATTCTTTCTTCTGTTTTAAACTTATTTCAATCCCTCTACACGGTTCCGGTATTGTACCAGCACTTTGCGCCTGGAAGTTTCTAACATTTCTCGTCCTTTGTGCGAATTGAACCCGCAACCTACGCATTCGGAATAAATGGGCACAAGTTAACACTAAATCACTGTTGGGGAGGAGTTACGAGGCTACTGAATAGTGTAGATAATGTCACTAGTTAACACTAAATCACTGTTGGGGAGGAGTTACGAGGCTACTGAATAGTGTAGATAATGTCACTAGTTAACACTAAATAACTGTTGGGGAGGAGTTACGAGGCTACTGAATAGTGTAGATAATGTCACTAGTTAACACTAAATCACTGCTGGGGAGGAGTTACGAGGCTATTGAATAGTGTAGATAATGTCACTAGTTAACACTAAATCACTGTTGGGGAGGAGTTATGAATAGTGTAGATAATGTCACTAGTTAACACTAAATCATGTTGGGGAGGAGTTACGAGGCTACTGAACAGTATAGATAATCACAGGACACCGATATTCAGTAAAAAAAAAATCAAAAAAATCGACCTCTCTATATATAAATAAACACCAGGAATGCAATGCCTTCCATACCCCACCCACCAGTCCGATACAGGAATAATTGTTGGGACAGCTTTACAAAGGATTTTTCTGGTCTGGACAATTAAATAGGTTAATTATCTTTCAAAATATATCCTTACCGGTAATGTTTCGTGTTTTATACCACTGAAAAACACAATTCTATAACTAATCTCATGTTGTAATAGCCATGACGTGACGTTACAGTTTTACACCCGCAGTGAAGGTAAGTTTACATGTTTATAGACAGTTTGAAAGAGTTACCTCGCTTGTTGGGTTTTTCCCCTCTGTTTTTGTAATTTTAAAACCAGCATTTTTATAAAATCAGATAGATCTTCTAAATTTTCAATTTGGAAAGATAAATAGAGAACACTGAATACATAAAACAAATTTATAAAATAATAATATTTAATTCTACCTCCACTGCTGGGTGTAAAAAAACTGTGACGTCACGTCATGGCTGCTACGACATGAGAAATTAGCGGTAGAGATGTGTTTTTCAGTGGCATTAAACACGAAACATTAATGGTATGGATATATTTTGAGAGATAATTAATCCCTTTAATTGTCCAGACCAGAAAAATCCTTTGTAAAGCTATCCCAACAAATACTCCTGTATCGGAGAGGTGGGTGGGGTATGGAAGACATTGCATTCCTGGTGTTTATTTATATATACAGGTGTCGATTTATTTTTTTAAGTTTTTTCTTTCTTTTTGACTGAATATCAGGTTCCTGTGAGATAATGTAGCAAAAAGTAACATAGGTGAAATCGGGCACAAAGTGCTCGGATAGCATAAAGGGGGAAAACGTCATTAAGATATAATATGTGCAGAATTATCTCCATTATTAGATACTTCGCTGTCTCTGTAACCACTCGTATGATGGCTCTGTGATTTGACGGTATGTGATTTTCGGAGAGAATCGCCAATGACGTCAGAGTGGATTTCTTTTCGAACCGAAATAGAGAGTTATTAATTTGTGCCGTATATAAAGCGGAGTCTCGCTTAATATTTATTTATTCATTTTAATAAAATTTAATATAGAAAATGTAAAAGAAATTAAAGATATATATGACACTATTTAAGTAGTCTGTTGCCTGAGTAAAATTGAACTGAAACTTATTTACAATGGCACAAAAGACAACAACATCAGATTTTTGCAGCTTGCCTGTCTGCCTACGAGAAAAAAGGGTTCAAGAAACGTGATAAAATCAATCAAACATAATACATTGTGACCGATATACTGACCTAACAAGGAACTTCCGGTTCACCCCTCTCGTCAGCCTGTTCTTCAGCTTGTTCAGCCGGTCCAGTCTCGACACCCTGCCCGACCGCTGTAACAAAAGACAGCCAACGTCATGTGACTTAATGGTGAGCCAGAGTTCCGGCTCTGATGTTGTAGCTTCGATTCCTCACTTGGAGGACCCTCCTACCATCGTTCATAAAAACAAGGTTACAACGTATCAACACTGACTATCAAGTCTATTGCTAAGTCTCGGGCGGTAACTGAACCAACTACCCTCGCACAGGGCCACTCGGTTAAAGCACGGTTTAAGCATTTTTCGATCATGAACCTACAATCTGACATTTGCATGCATATTCCAATATACAATTCCAATGCAGTATCAAGATCAGCGTCGGAGACCCACGGCTGCCTATATTACATCTGCGCTGTATGAAGGAACGGAATAAGCGCTCGTGGGTCTTCGACGCTGTATCAAGATATTCATAATTACTGTACGTCACAAAACAGTTACTTATAATATTGTCCGTAACGAGGTGACAATTCCATTGTATGGTGGTTTATTTCTGTCCTCTCGAATGGCACAACATACTAATTCTTGGCTAGATGAATTATTGGCACGAAGTTTTGTCTGGCACCACCACTACATAACAAAAATATCACAAAAACAAAACCATAAAACATTGACCTGCCATGGCGAAGAAATCAGCCACCTTAGTTTCGCTAATTAAACACCTTGATAGATCAAATCAATAGCATGGCGTGAATGTAAATATTTCCATAGTGTTTACCTCTCTTAATTGGCACTTTTAACATTTCTTTGTCAGGTTCGGTGGAGTTAACCACAAAGCATGATTATATATATATATATATATATATATATATATATATATATATATATATATATATAAAAGAAACATCGTCCATTTCATAACTTTAGACTTTAAAACGGTAAACCAAATGTTCTCGTCATCAAGTCAGATTTTTTTTTACATATTACATTATATCTGACCACGCCTCCGTGCCTCAATGTACCTGGAGCACGTGCAGCAGTCCCTTCACTGTCAGCATTTCCGGTGGATCTTCGCCATCCTCCGCGTCCTCATAATCCGGAAATATATCCTCGACATCGATCTCCTCCGCTACAGACAGATAAACAGACAGACACAAATTACTGAGATTAAAGCATCTTGTTTCATTTTGAGTCAATTTTGGGAGAACTGGGATAGAAAGCAGGCGAGGGTTTGATTTCGTTTGCTAACCAAACTAGAGGATAAGCCTAGTATGCAGTAATATGCAAATCTGTATAAGAATAAAATCATTAATATCCGTGAGTTGGGGGGGTACTTTTATTTCAAGGTCTTCGTGATTTGATTAATCCTGCCATAGGTTTTGAGATTTTAAATTTATGGAAATCTCAGTTTTAAATATTTCGTTAAACGTGGGCTGTCTAAAATACATAATCAATATATTACATCTTTTACCCTGTGTTTATTTTTCTCTTATATACATGTTTTTGATTTAGAATTGTGTTCATTCACGTTGATTTCAATGTGAAAAAAAACACCAATAACAACAAAAAACACGTTATAACCTTCCATAAACTCGCAGACGACAGTGAGGTTGCGCGTGAGGGTATCCTTGGTGAACACGCGCTGAGATTCCGTCCCCGGGAGCCACACCCCAATGTTGTGAACGATGTACAAGGCTGACACGATCTCTTTGAGCTCTGACGTCACACCAACCCCCTAGAACAAAATCATTTAAAAGTCCAGTCTCCGAAAACGATGGTTGATAATAAATTAATTGTTTTGCTTGCATAAAAAAGTGTATTAAATTAAGATCTATGACACGTTCATGGATAGGAAATATACTCACATATTACAGGGCTTTTTACTTTTACTTACAATATGACAATTACTGGTTTGAAACAGATGTTAAAGAATCTTACTAAAGGCAGTGATTCACTAACACTCTTCAGACTGGCCTAGAATGCTTTGAAACAATTACTAGTAACCTTCATTGAACTGTTTCAGTGATTAAGTTAAAGGCAAGTTACATATACATAAATAGTATCTATAAACACAAAATGTATATCGATGTCCCATGTGAGCCCTGCATGCACATCAGATGAAATGATGAGGAGAACTATTTATGATTTGGTAAAATGAAGTCTAGGTCATACAGCAGACACAGACGGGCGAGCGCTAGTATATCTATGATCATTAAGACATAGACGTGTCCCTTTGAGGCCTAACAGAAGAAGAGACGACACTTACCTCTAGGTTGATGTACGAGAGCGAGGCTGTTGAGACCATGAGCGTAGTGAGAAACTCCATGGCAACCTTCGTCTCCAGCAGGTTCCCGGACAGCTGAATCACGGGCACAGATATTCATGTAGCATGAAACTGAACAAATGTGTGTGTGTGTTTTTTTTTTTTCTTTTTTTTTACTTAATATAATTATGAGATTGTATATGTAGTACCAACATTTCCTAGTTTACATTGAACAGCCAAAGGTAGATTAATAAAACAATATATCACTATTTAACAAGGGTTCATGTCAGGAACATGTCTGGCAGGAATAATATATGGCATGAACGGAAATCCCGGGGTTTGGAATCGGTATTTCCATTACATATACATGTACTTTCTTACCGCATTTTAGTCTGCAAAACTATTTAACTTGCTGTTTGTATACGACTAGGAACTTTTGACAATCGTAGCTACGTATGCATTCGAAATTGCAACATGCGAATGTTTTAAATGTAGTATAAACAATTTCGTACAACGTCGTGCGAATTTTTTTTCCTCGAACTACACCATGCTGGTCGTGAATGCTCGTGGTGGCTCGTGCTGACATGGGCTCCATGAGTGCATCACGTGATCAGTACTTAGTCACGATGTCTACCGTTCTTCAAGATTTGAGAGAAGCATAGTCAGCATGAGGGTCATGGAATCAAATCGTGGTGATCTGGAGGGAATGTAGTGAAATCTGAGGATCGTAAGGATCGTGACATTATTTTTTTGTCTGTCAAAAGTTCCGACCCGATGCTATACCTTTTGAGAGCGTGATAGAAAGCATACATCGCAGGAAAACGTAGAGAGCTTAACAGACCTTAACATAGTACAAATCCTTAATGTTTTAGTCGTGGACATCGCAGACATCGTGGCCAAGTGCAAACGGAGACTTGTACAGTTAATGCAACGTTCGAAAGAATGCAATACAACGTATCACGGTGTCAAGACGTCTGTACGACTCAGCAGGGTGCTGCATGAAGAATCGCGAACATACACTGGATAATCTGGCAGAACCTGACCATATTTTCCTTTCATTCTGACAGAACTGCTTCCTACTGCCCAGTACTGGTTCATACTGACCCACCGGTGTCATACGTGTTGATACTGTACCAGAAGAAATGAAGCGTATGGATATTCATAATTGTTCCCTTTCCTGAATAAAACTAATTGATCTGTTAATTACAAATGGAAATGAACCCAGATTTGCATTTGATAACATGTTCATAACAGAGTATCAAGGGGCCAACAACAAGTACACGGTGAAATTAATCCTATCCAATCACTAATATTACAAATTCCCATTCCATTGGATAAAAATATTTTTCAATCAGTCATTCTAATGTTTCATTATCTGAAAAACTTCGAATTTGACGACCGGTTATAGCGTACATCGATCATGATGAACGATGATCATTAACCAGATCAAATGACTTGCGTTGCAGGACCATATTTCAGATTTGTATCAATTCATCTAGTTACAAATTATTTCATAACGTTTAATATAAATTGTATAATGAAAGCAATTATTTTACTAAACAAGCGTATGATCTATTACTCTTATTTTACGCGTACTTTTCTTTCGCGTTATATTCTGACGAGCGGGTATTCGCGTGTTCTTAAATTCGCGTAACTCGGTTTAAACTATTTATTAATCATATGTCAATCTGGTGAATTTCCTCATTAGGGAAAATATTTGATAAAGGCAAATATAGCTTAAATAAACATTTAGGAAAATACAGGTCTAATACAGAGGCGAGTTGCTTATACTCAGTGCTGCATCGTCACATACCAGTATTCCTTAAGGAACGATTTTACTCTTTTGTAGCCAAAAGAAAAGTGTTTTCAAGATGGCATCTAACGTAGACAATATTTAGCAGATAATCCATGCAATTAATAACGTGTGTGAGCAACTCGCCTTAGTACTGTGATGTTAGTTACCGCTTGACTTCTAATATAATGAACGTGTTTCAGAAGTTATGTATAAACATGCTTGTTATCCTTAAATCTTGTACCCAAACTTCCATTTGTTTTCATTGGTTGACGGAAACTTCCATTTGTTTTCATTGGTTGACGGAAACTTCCATTTGTTTTCATTGGTTGACGGCTCCTTTGCAGGACCAGTATTATGCGCCTAAGAACTTCATCCTAAATTCTTGCTCCGCCCCATGACGGGGATCGGATCCGTCATGTACCACGTGACCTCGAAATCTATCAAGACTCCCCGACTCACTTACATTTCGAGGTTGGAGGACATTTGTGCACGGTATTCTCATGACATAATGTATATACTCAATTTCAAACTATTCACTATAAACTATTTTGTATTATCGTAAATGTGTATTTTGACTACTTATTATATATACTAGTACAATCAATTGCTTGAATCTTTATTCTAAGTAATGGGTTTTATGTGTCTGCATTATGTTATTAAAATTATGCAGACTAAAGCTTTATAATAATCCACTTTAATACAAGAATATAGCCGTGCCCATTGTAATCACGTGTATATATACATGCATATTGTAAAACATTAAATGCCGCCCACATGCATGGGCATTGTATTGTCTGTTGATATAACCTGCCAAAGAATGTATACGGTAAAAACAGTACATATACTTGAATCTTTGATCGACAACTTACGTTGAGTGTAGTGACCCCCTCTATCTTGTTGAGGGAATCTCCCAGCAGCTGAAGGACGGAGTTAGTCAGTCTGTTGATGGAGAGGTCCACCTCCCGCAGGCTGCGGTTCTCCTTGAACATGTGCACCATGGCCAGCCCGCCTTCCTCGCCAAAGCCATTCAAACGGGCACGGAACACCTCCAGGTCTACGTTCTTCTGTAAGAAATACGGGATATTTCTCAGAGTTACAACTACATGTAGGATATAGTATACATAACACACGTTATTCTGTTATTATTTGACCATCATTAGGTACCATCGATATCTTAAGTCAGAACAGTATAGCTGGGTGTGGTATCAGGCTACATGATTTTGGCATGGTATCGCAGTATCTGTCCCACACAAATGACTGGATCAGTGTTGAGGACTTGACGTCATCACCAGGCGAAAGAAAAACCATAACAACATCTTTATTATTTTTCAAACCTGGCACTTCTAGATACTATGTGAAGTAATGAAAATGGTAAATCAGTAAGGCCAATCTTTGGACAACTGTGTATGTGCATGTATAGTGTTGATATCCCGGGGTCTGGGGGTAGCTCACCTTAAGACTGGAGGCAAGCTGTACGGCCCCTGATGTTCCGATACCGTTCCAACTGACGTCTAGTTTTTTAAGGCAAGTGTTCACCTCTGGAAAAAAAGCACCATGTGCACGTGAACATTAGACAATATATATCTGAGAGAGGAAAATAATGCTTCGTGTGTCTTTGATAACTCGAAATACATAGATCATAACCATGGTTTTTATTCAGTAAATAAACCATACTAACAACGTGTCTACCAGACACCATAATATCTTAGGGCGTTCATTGTGTTCACATTATACTTACAGTGTATCTGTCAGTGATATTCTGTTTAATATACATATACCGAAGATAATAAGTAGAAGATTATTACATGTATTTTTGCCTGCAGTGTTATATGTTTTCGTTCTTAAACATGGGTATAATGTTACATATAGATACATTAATTACAGTCATAATCATTTCTGTTCGTCACCTATTTTCTCTCACGTATGAATGGACATGTACACACAGTTGCCTCATATGAACCGATATATACGAGCATATTAAAATGAATTAACAACAAGAGTAAAGCCGGATACTCACGCAGTCCCCGGCTGATATGACCGGCCCCAACATCGCCTATCTCGTTGCTGGATAGGACGAGCGTCCTCAGAGTCACATTGTCCTGGTTAAGACGAACAATTAAAATGAAATACTGGCGATACGTGTGTATACTGACGTTAATTACGATAAATTTTCCTTGTAAGATCTTGAAATACTCTAGCTACCTTTGAACATGACGTGTCACGTGATCTATTACTGATCCTATATTAATGCCTATATGACGAAAAATACCAAATTGATAAAAAAAATGACGTATCTTAATCTTACAATGAGGGATGTCTTTGGGAAACCATAGATCACATCTTACATGAAGATACACAATTTAATATAAAATACCAGCAGAAGATTTCGAAAGATCTTAGTCAGACAAACAACATTGAAACTGGTCCTGAATATGAAGACTAAACCAGGCCAAAATGGTGCCTATTTTAGGTGACAAAAGAAAAATACATACAGATACAGATAAATATTACTTTAAAATAACTTTGAACGGAGACAATACTCTCAAATACGAGGTAAATTACGCACTGGGATCAATTGCAACAGACCAAAATGAGACTCGTCGCCATGGGTTCGAGTCCTGGTAGGTACATTTAGGATTATATATGTGAGGAGTCTTTTAGCTGGCTTGCGGCAGGTCGGTGGTTCTACCCAAACTTCGGCGCAGTGAATTGGCTCAATCTGTGTGAGATCTCCTGCGTGGAGATTGGGTTCTACCCGATCGGGGTCTTCCAACATGGGACTTCTGTAATAGCTGGACGTCGCTATATGACTGAAATACTGTTGCAGCGACGGTAAACTCCGTTACAATAACGACAGACGATAATTGACTCGAAGCCCGAATGCAAAGATCAAAGCAAAACTCATGAAGCGGGGCCAATTACAATTTCAAAATATCCAGCAAAAACGACACAGCGTCCAATTGCAAAGACCAAAATATTCGAATTATAAGCCCACATCATTCAGTTTTCACAGGACCTAGAGGACAATCACATCTTCAATCGGACTCATAACTGAAAGTGAGTAGTAATAAAGTTGCCTATGCAGTCATAATCACTACATTTACTGTTAAATCATTATTTTTCATTGGCATTAAATTTAGTGGAAAGTGTATAATAAAGTCAATTTTGTTGACACATGAAACAGTGAGTAATAATACGTGAGATCTTCGAGAAATGACCAGTTTTCGTGGGGATTAATATTCGTGGATAAATCCATCCATGGACCAGACGATATTATTTCTCTACGAAAGTTACTGATTATATTAACACCTCTGTTATAAAAAGTTCTTTGATTAATAAAATGTGAATCATACATGTAGATAAAGCGTGACAAAATAGTGTAAAGCACTTGGCTGCACTGTGGAAACCCAAATGAGACTCAAGAAAAAACGGCACGTACCTCGAGGATAGAACCACAGTGTTTAGCACCAAGATCACCGATTGAGTTGCCTATAAACAAGATAATAGCGTTGCTATTGGTTACAAAATGATTAATAAATGAGGATTTGGTTGTAAAACTAATTAGGAATCGTTGTGAAATATGTCGTTTCTCATGTTCCATATGTTTCTATTTTTTAATCGCACATTTCCTCAGTATGATACTCAGTATCTGGGTCTTATTCATCTTTTGTGGCAATTATTAAAATGTATAAAAATAGTTTTCTATTTGTTTGTTCCCTCTTTCTCTCTCTCTCTCTCTTTAATTCTAATTTCTATTATATTTGTTTCAATATATTATATTCTATTTGTTTGTTTAATTCTCACTCTCTCTCTCTCTCTCTCTCTCTCTCTCTTTTTTGTAATCTTCTATATTGAAGCGGAAATAAGGATAAACATAATTTTATTATGAAAAACAAATGAACGCCATATTCTGTAATGTTGATTTGATCATGGGTTGTTTCAGTCTATTTCATTTATATTCTCACGGTTCTGTATTTTTAAATGTATTGATAATAAACTTGGAAACAAACTTATAAATTGCATTAGATATTCTGTTGAATTTAGAATTGCTATTTGCGCCAGAGACTCGCTTTTTATCATTTTCTTGAACCCGTTTAATAAAATTGTACATAAAATTTTATATTATATGACAATTCAAGTGAGATCCTTTATATACATTAGATACCTAAGATATTCAGCTTATCAGACGCTCTTATTAAAATCAGATTCAGTATGCTAACTGGATCTGACCACATCGTACAGAGGGTCGTCTCAGATTGACCTTTGTATTTAAGCCAACCAAATCGGCGGCTACAGAATCGTTCGGTATACCAGGGGGAAGTAACCGCATCAATCTCACAAAAGGGTAGAAAGATGTCTAAGTGGCCGTGTAGCTCATTCGGTAGAGCGGTAGCTCATTCGGTAAACAAAAAGGTCCCGGGTTCGAGTCCCGGTCAAGCTGCATATTTTTCTAACCCTGTAACAAATGTTTTACCGAAGTCAGTTTGAATCCAGAAACCATCGAGAGGGAGTAACATTTAATGTATTTATACTAATGTCATTCTAATCAAGCGTCTACTTAGTCAAGGTGACAGGTAAATAAGGTCACGTGGATTCTAATTACCTAAAGCATGTCGTACAGATGACCGCCGAAACAGTAGGTGTATATATTGCATAATGAAACACTACCACGGAAGACTTGTACCCTACCTGAGATATCGAGTGTCTGAAGCACAGTGTTGTTGCGAAGAGCATACTTCAGGTATTTCACGCCCTGGGGCCCGATGTTGTTCCCGGACAAGTTCTGCGACAATAATTAGACATATAAAGAACTTGACTTGCTGTTGTGCTGGAGTTTTACCGTCTCCGCGACAGTGTGAGGTCCAGCTAATGTAGGCGGAGGAAGACATCTGACAGGCAACTGATTTTGTAAAACTGTTTACAAGTACTAGTATTAATGATATGAACGAGGTTAATAAGAAGGATATGGAGGACGTTTTATTGCAATTTTGAAGTGTTTAAAAGTTATGATCAGTAATTAGACATATGTATACATGTGCGATAAAGCCAATCTGCTTAACAGACAAAGATAGATAAGTAGACATATGAGTTGCGTATACCGGTACTACGTAGGCATTGCCGACCAGAAGCTGGTCAGTGTGTGTTCATTTGTACGTGGTTTGATTAAATAGCCAGGCCACTAATATTGTGTTGAGGTTGTATGTGTATGATATTTACATGGCTTATAAGCGGCCATATTTTAGAACGCGATTCTTGAAACCACCCACCAAGAAGCTAGAATTACTTACACTACGGTATTTTACATTCGCCAGGGGTCACTCATAATGTAAATAAGCCTAAGATCATGATTGGGATTCTTAAATAAATTCCTCTAGTGGTTCGACTGTTTCTCCGATTCCCCCAAAAATAGGCATGTACGAACACATTACCAGACCACTAGTGCATAGAGGCACCCGGGTAGAACCACCGACCTACCGCAAGCCAGCTGGAAAGCTTCCTCGTGCCGAGTAACCCTACCGGGATTCGAACCCATGGCGCTGAGGGGCCATCGCTTATGTCAAATAAGTAGTAATGAAGGTAGGCAATAAATAAGGAGTAATGAATCTGTGTGTTACTAAAATGAGTAGTAAAGTTTCAAACATGTCAATGTAAATATCTTAGCGAAAAAACCAAATATCAGGAGATTAGTTTGAAACCACATATCAATACTTCAGTAAGTTATAATAAATTAGATGAAACTTATTCTGATTATAATTTTGATTATATCTCGTCAGTCGTGTCAGTCTAATCTAATAACACGCATCAAGAGTGTGAGGACTTCTATCCCAATCGACATTAAAAGAAACGTTCTTTGTCCTGACAAATAAAAGAAGAACCAATACCGCCGTAAAGAGCAGGATTCCGAAGTCAGAAGGTTACGAGTTTGAATCATGTTGGGTGTAAAATTCGGATACGATCATTTGATTGCCTAAGTACTGGTTCTACAGTGGACCGTCCGTACAAAAGGGTACCCGTGAGAATGAATAATTTAATTGTGATGTAAGGATGGAGTTATCTTACCAGGTCGACCAGGTACTGATTGTTCAGAAGGATGTTCTTGACGTATTTAGCTCCAGCTGGCCCTATCCCATTGTCCTCGAGGTCAACATGGGTCATCGTCAGGTCGTCCTGGAACGAAAATAGTCCGAAGTATGGCCGACATTTATGGCATACATCATTCTTCCGTAGAATTACTACATCGAGTGTGCATAAGGATTTTTTTATAGAGAAAATAGTTATCATACTTATAGTTGAATTATTGAAAGACATCCATAAAGGATTAAATATTAAATCCTATAAAACACAGATAAAACAGTCACAAAATGCCCCTTTAGAAGACGTTTTGTCACAGCCATAAGTCATATATTCATTTAGATTTGTAATTCCATTGTGGTCTCGTAACATTTCAGACATGTTATACTTTGTAGATAGCAGAGATCATTTGTGAACACGTCACATGCGGGTATCCCAAAATTAATATTTAGTGTGGGAAGAAATAGATCTTTATAAAATTCCAAGTACAAAGCTATAGGTAAAATATTTTAAATGTTTGAATATCAGAAATATTTTACCAGTGCAGCATGGTGGTATCAAGTCTTATTAATACACTGACTCTCTGATGACACCACTAAATGAAAGTAAATCACACGACGATTAATATATTCTTCAGATATTAATCAATGCTTTCACTCAATGAAGCTAACATAATTTAACCTTGGTGAAAATGATTTATACAAATATAATGCAAAAAAAAAAAAAAAAAGGAATACAGGTATAAATAAATAAATAAATAAATAAATAAATAAATAAATCGGCAATATGTTTATGAAACTGACGAAGCATATGCTACTGTACGATACAATTTAAGGCAATTAAACAAATAGAGGAACTCTACATACATAATTTGTAACTGAAAAAATGTCATTCCGGCTGCGATATATGTTTATTTAGGGTGTACCTTGCATTGCCGGTATATAATTCATTCATTTATCTGTATAAGGAAATTGAAGATTTCATATTTAAAAAGAAGGTTTCGAATCCGCGTCCTAACCTGACAACGTCTGTTGTAAGAAATAAAGACTATTCATTACATGATTGCACGAATGTGAGGATTGATTTTATATTGTATGATTGTGTCCTCTTCTAGGTAAATAAAACTGTAGTGCCGATGATTGTACACATATTTCCGAATGAATTGTGACTGACTCGCCTCGCGAATAAACTTTTACAATTTATGAATTATGTTTTCTCCAGCATCAATCATTGATACATTTCAATTTATTGTCGATTCCACGATACAATCATTTTATGATAAACAACAGAAAAATAAGTAAATATGTAAATATATAAATAAAGTAAAAAAAAAAAGTGGGGTTTTTTTTTCGTGTAATTAAATAGATGTGATTTTTTTTCTAATAAAGATAGTCCTGCAAAGTTGTCTAATGCAGAAATCACGGATTTCTGCAATAAAACAGAGATGCAAGCACCCATTCTGAAGAGCCGCTCACCTTAATATGGTTGGACAGCGTGATACAGTCTCCTTTACTCAGGTACCTATAGCGCATGCTCAGATTCTCACCCAATGAGTGACGCAGGAAGTAGGAATTCGGATTGCTTCGGAACTTACGGCAGTCATGTTTGTAGTCTGCACAAGTGCCCTCTCTTATGATATCTCTCGATTTTTCATCAATTATGAGTTCCAAGCCTGGAAAATAGATGGATGAAATGTATTTTACCAGTTTAACTCTCCGACATAGTTTTTAACATTCAGACACAAAATAAAAGCTGGGTAATCATTCATTGTGGAATATCTGGTCGAGTATCCAGTGGTATTTCAGATTTAGATGAGGTTAATTTGAAAAGAAATGTATTCGAATGTGAACACATCCAACAATATGTAACAAAAAATGTTCATTTCCGGCCGTTACTTCCACCAGAAAAAATCTGAATAAAATCTAAATGGCGTGGGTTAGGGTTACTATTTGAAGTTATTAATAATGTTTCTGTATCCACTCCATTTTGAGTACATTTATTATCCAACACGTGTTCTTGAAATGGATATTGAATCCATGCCAAATGGTAACCCTCATCCATGCCAATTAAAGGATATTAAGCCAAATCCGTGCGAAAACAGTCTGGTTATTGGTAAAAATAAGAGAGGCGTCCTATTCATAGCAGAACTGGCTAGTAATAACAGCAGTTATATTTAGAGTGTTTATAAGTTTCTGTATCCCACCCCATTTTGTGTACATTAATAATTCCCACGTGTCTTGAATGTGATCCTGCACAGGTACCCTCATCCATGCCATTAAGGCTATTAAGAAATTTGTCGTCGAACTCTGGTTTTGGATAAAATAAGTGAAGTCCTTCGATAGCAGTAACTGGTAAATAACAGCAGGTTTTACGAGATTGTTACCAGAAACGTTGAAAAACGACGAGTTCTTTCCACTTTTTGCACGTGAATAATTCGCCTTGAATTGGCAGAGTCTCTTCACTGCTCACGGCTAGAAACTGTGGTTCCAGGTTGGATGATCAAGCTGAAGATGAATCAAGTAGATACTCGAGTTTACTGAAACCTAGACCGAAAGTCGAAAAAGACAGTCTTACCTTTGCAGTGTATTTTCGCGTCTGAATTCGTAGTAAACTCCTATGAGGAGAAGCACTTGTTCAATAGAGATTTTCATTGGGGGCGACATCATTGGGGGATCCTGGTTCTCTGTAGTTATCCACGTGGAAGACTTCCGGCCGTACTCCTCTCGCCACTTTTGGCATCTTCTGGCTGTGGACGACAGTTGTTTTTTCCGACTGTCGCTTTGGCTGGAGAGGGCTGTGTTTACATCGCGTAACCTGGATGTGCTCGGTACCGAGTCGTACGTCCGGCTTGAGCGCCGTGGTATAGACGGAAGTTTGGGAGTACCGATATCGCCATCACGTGCCACAGTGTTGGACAAACACTCCTGAAATACAAATTTAAAAGTTTTAATTAAAGAAATAATGAAATCCATTGAATCTGATTGTTAATCATTATTCAAGACCTAGCTTACGTTAATATACAAGACATTACCCGGGTAACTCAATATTTCAATCACGAGAGAAAGTGTTGTTTTTTTTTGTATTTTAAATTTAATGCTATAATATGATAGGTTATCCCTTAGGCAGGCTTTGACAAACATTTATTTTTCTTGTGTTATTGTTTTAACTAAAAGAAAAATATAAATATCAAGTATTTCAATAATTAACTTCACCATCCTCTAAAGGTCTGCTAGTATCGTTATTTGAACTGGAATAGAAATAATATGAGTAATAAATATACACACTTACGATGTGGCATATGCAACACACACACACACACACACACACACACACACACCGACAACCACATAACGACAACAATTCAATCAACAACAGATAAACAAGACAACTTACCATGTTTGATTAGATTTAAATCGTTTAGAAGTAAGCACGGAACATGTCCAGATTTGGTTATTCCTTTAAATCAAATCTGACACTTTTTCATTTCATGATTGTGTAGTTACACATCCCTCTCACTTACTGGTTTTACCTCGTATATTGAACTTTAGTGTATTGAGATTTGTCCCTTTATCCAGCGAAAGTAATCCGGACTTTAACAATGGCCAGTTGATCGGTTCAATTCAGACCCTGTCCATCATATCGAAGTATTGTAATGTGTATTTCACATTAAATGGATTAATTGTTATTGTATAGCCATCGGTCGAAGCATGAGCATGGTTTTGCTTTCTGTCCTGTGTGATATTTCAGTCAAATAACAATTCTTCAAGTTTCAGTTGAAACCATCTCTCTCTCTCTCTCTCTCTCTTTCATTAAAAAAAGAAATTAACTATGTAAAAATGGAAGTAGGAGGTCGAACTTCAGATTTCATCCATTGTTCAGGTTATATTTTAGATCATTATTGGTCTTGATTAATTGCATTGAAACAACACGCGTATACACATGCGAATACAAATAAAAGAATTTGTATAAATAAAAAAAGAACTTCGGTTGCTTAGTTCAAACACACCCAACTTATTTCACAAGTGCAAAAGAAACACGTAAACTATTAAAAGTTTTGATTGATAGCATGGGTATATATATCGTCTGTAAGTCGCACGTTAGGATTCAAGTAGTGTCTGTACATTATCAATAATATACCCCGCATTAAATCCTTTCAACTAACATACAATGTCTCAAATATCTCAACAGGGTTGTGCGTTGTTTACTATTTCTATGCATTGAAATTTGTATAAATAGTGCAGAGAATGTCCCCATTCATTTTCGAGGGTGAGATAAACATATGACCACCGCGGAAAGTGATATTTATTCTTGTAAAATGAACGTTTAAATGAGTTTGAGCCATTTGAATCTTAACATATTTAAGGTTCAGTTTTATGCCCACAGAATGTTCAGTGTTAAGAAAACCCTGGATAGCGTAGAGGTAACGCGCTTCGCTTCCTGTTTCCATTCCTGGCCACGTACGTGAGAGGATACAGTGGTCGCCCGTACAGACACGGGGGTTTTCTCCGGGTTCTTCGGTTTCCTCCAACAATACTGACCTCATACACCGTCATCAGAGCCATCGAGAGTGATTAATATAAGTTGAGAACTTGTTTCGCAATCGATGTAAAATAAATAAAGTTTAAATTAAGAAAACCCAGACTCAATCCAGCTGCAAACAAATTCATCAATTTTGTAAGAGCATTGACTTAACGGAGGAAAAACGTAACGTAACGTGAGATATAATTATGTCCACGATTGTTCATATCAAGGGATTCTACCATCTTTCTTTGAAGTAATTTTACGAGACAATTATACTATGTAAAAATAATGTTACAGACTATTTTTGCCTTCACATTGTGTACGTATGTGTGATTGTGTGTGTGTGTGGGGGGGGGATTCCTTTTATTCCATTTAAAATATGTTATAAATAGTTAACGTTAAAAGAATTTACATGATATTATCTTTTTTTTTTATTAAGAATTTCTTAACATGTAAACAGCACACCTTCAGATAATACCAACACCGGACATAGTTTAGCTGTGGAAGCAATGAGGCGACTGCAGTTCGTTAAGAGATGATCGGTAGAAATAAAAAGAAAATTTACTCTCTCTCTCTCTCTCTCTCTCTCTCTCTCTCTCTCTCTAGCTCTCTTATGTTGTTGAAGACTTTTTCTCTTGACAATTAAACTCAGCAAATGTTGGTCACATTTCGCAGGAAAACACTTATTTCGTAACGCCCATTTCGGGGAATTCGGTTAAATATAGAATATAATATACCCGAAGCTGATGCTAACGGTACCCGTAACATGTTCTGCAACTTTGTGCCGTAGCGAATTCGTAAGTTCAGCCTGTGAAGTCAGAGCATGCACAAAGCATGAATGTGATTAGACAAAGACGGCAAAGCAAAATAAAATTCTAAACAAATGTTTTTTCATTGAAAAACAAAAACAAAAACAAAACAAAAAACAACAACATCTGTGACAATATGGAGAAACCATCCGTTTTTCTTACAAGCACGGATGTATTTAGTGAATGGGTATTGACAGAGGTAAACACATAAATAGTTTTAAATCATATTCTTAGTCAATGACCATATGTCAACGAGTTGCTTTAACTATCACAGAACTACCGCCATGGTGGAACTCTTCATTATGAGCAACTTGGCCATTTTCTCACACTTGTCTTGGGGTAGTATAGAGTTGACCGAATGCTCCATTTGATTACAAGACTAATTTTGATGTAAAGTATCAAAGACGCCGCGCGTGTTTTTGAAGCACGACTTAAATAAAGCCAAGTCATATAGAAAAGGTCCAAAAACTAATTATCAAATTATTCAGAAATATAGAACAAAAAAGTACAGAACATACTTTAATTATAGTACACATATTATGTGATGATGATTTGAGATGCCATGATTTAACTACTGTAAAGTAATTTATTTTCGTTATCATAAAATTTCGTGGAATATGTGATTTAATCAATTTCGTTGGTACATATTTCCGTGTAACCATGTACTAGTAAACATGAGCTCTATAAAATAAACAGTTTTAGTGGGGATAATATTCTTGGATAAAGTCATCCACGAAATCAATGAAAGTTAATGCCCACGAAAATTAAGGATTCTACAGTAATCTATGGGGGCCGCCGTGGCCGAGCGGTTACAGTCGTGGACTACAGATCTCTCAGCCCCTCACCGCTGTGGGTTCGAATCCCGGTAGGAATTTCGGATTTTTTACGTGAGGAAACCTTCCAGCTGGCTTGTGGTAGGTCGGTGGTTCTACCCGGGTACCTCTGTGTATTCGGGGTCTTCCTCCACCTGTAATTAGCTGGACGTCGCTATATGATTGAAATACTATCGCAGCGACGGTAAACCCCAATACAACAACAACAACAACAACAACAACAATCTATAGATCAATGAAGATACATTTTACAACAGGTAATTCCTTTCTTATATAATTATTGGAATACTTAGGGTCTGCAATATACAGTAAGCTACAGCGACTAAGGCGGTATTAATGTCAATGTACAAAAAAAAAAAAAAAAAAAAAAAAAAAAAAAACGACAACAACAACAAAAAAAAACATCATCATTATTATCAGCAACAGCATTAACGATAAGGACAATTATAAAGAAACAATTCAGCACAGATACGTTTTTATTTGGTAAGGGATTTAGGTATAGGTCCCGGTTTTAATTAGCAATCTTCCCAATAGTTATTACTTCCCTTGATAACGTAGCTTGACGTAGGAGTATGGCATTCTTTTTGTGTTGATGATATGTGTAAAATTAAGTATATGTTTACAAGGGTTTACAACATAAACTATGTAATGTTCAGTTAAATTTACCAATTTCAAGCACTATACATACTGAGACCGCATATTGGGCCTGGGGTCGTAAATTAGACATGTCTGCTATGGCCATATATATAGTGTTGGTTGCCTTGCAAGTTCAGTTAACCAAGTTTTAAAACCCGTTGCCTACGAGTTTAAGGAGAAGTCAACAGATACACATTATAGTAGGTGTCCATTTTCTTTATGATAACGATAGAAGACTTGCATATTTTGAATCTTGTTTTTTTTTTTTTTTTTTTTTTTTTTTTTTTTTTCATCAGTTAATGCATAAAGTGTTGTTTTTTTACATATTACATGTTTTTATTTTATGATAATAACAGTTGTTGCTCCCTGTTTGGATTATGCGGCTTCATATGCAAAAATATATATATATATTCCATACTGACGCCGCGTTTCCCCGCAGCGTCAGCAATATTAAAGGGCGAAGGTCAGGTTAACACAGCCTTAAACGGTTCTTTTCATATCAATACAGCAACCCTCGATAGACCCACGTTCGCCCAATACGCTTTGCCCCTTTATATAACTGGAGTGATAACGGAATATATATCGTGGAATTTCGACGTTGACTATAATCATTAATGACAGTAACTTCAGTATTTGAGTATTTTTATCAGACACTTAACAGTTCGAATTTTAACTCGGTTTTGATTTTTTTTTACGAATTGGGGGCCACTGTGGTATCACGCACAGTGATTGCCGAACTTGACTTTAACACCGATTTTGGCGAGCTTTCGTTTGTTCGGTCATTGCACAATGCTGCTAGGGATGGGGGGGATTGTTTCAGCATGAAGCTGGAGAGCATGAAGCTGGAGGTTTTTAAATTGGCGGTAGCCCCCAGTCTTACACGTAGCAGTCATTGTTAATTTGCATAATTACCACAGCCAATTTCACCGTACCGGCACTAAGGGACTGTCGGCGGGTTTATCGTGAACCAAAAAGCGAGTTCAGCTCACTTAATACAAGGAACTAGAGCGCTCCGCGTTGTTCTTGTTCTAGCTTGCCTGTTATCAGGTTTTAGCTGTTACTGGGCAACGTAATGTCAAAACATAGGTTTGTCCTCAGGTTTGTTTTTATGATCGGCATCTCTTTTTCCCTTATTTATGTGATTATTATAGTTTGTTGTGTACTTTTCTTTATGTGATAGGGGCACGGCTTATCCTTGGTCATCTTCCCATGTACGATACATACTGAATATACAATGTATACATATTCATGTTAGTTATCAGGCCCGGATCAAGAATTTTCCAACTGGGAGTAGGCACTGGCACTAAAACAACAGAATTGCAAATTTCATTGCAATACTGATTATCAAAAGTATACACGTACGATTTTTTTCTCCGGTGCTGTATATACAGTACAGATGGACAAAAAAAATCGTTATCAACATTCTAATGAATTTGGCATATCTGCAGTTCTAGTGCCAGTGGGGGTGGGGGCAAGATCTGATTGTAATATCAGTGCTTGTACATAAAATTGTAGTGGCGGGACGTTATTCAGTCATGATAAATTTGTCAACTATATTCACTGACAAAAGTGCTTTATTTCACAAGCAACTCAAAACATCGCTTAGCCCCTCACCGCTTGAACATTATATGGTTGCTATAGCGACATTAAATATATTTCGTATCACCAGTAACATTAAATGAATATCATCGCAAGAGACTCGATAGTAATAGGATGACTTTCGTATGAAGTGAAACAGCTCGCCATGAACATGCCCCTAGTGTCAGATCTGCTGGAGTTGCGGACATTGAAATTCCAGGACTGAAGTTATTCTTTATTAATTGATTCCATCTATGTAATTTATTATCGTATTACAAAGCAACACCATGGTGCCATTTGACGTCATTGACATACCTATAATATACAATTATACCAATGTTGATGTCAAGAAATAACACAGCAACGTGAAACCCCGTGAAACTTCGTGAATCTAATTGATATCCGCAATTTCTAACCCCCCCCCCCCCACGCCCCGCGTCCCCTCCCCTTTTTTGCGACATGATTTTTGAGGCGTTAAGATTAGCGATCAAAGGAAATATATATATAAACTCAACAACTTTTCTAATTGGTCACCCTTTGATTTTGATATTTTTCAATGCTGGTGAATATATTGATGGTAAACCATCACAATTGAGTTACCATGAACATAACCTTGAGGTATACATGGATTTTGCCAACAAAAAGTCAATGAATTAAACCTATGATTTCTATTTTGTAATAAACAGTTCTTTAATTTAAATACATTAGATTTTCGTACACTTATTTTCCTTGTGATATTTTGATGAAATTATCAGGTGACCAATTAGAAAAGTTGTTGAGTATATATATCATTATCTAATACAGCTGATCGGAGAATCTGAAAGCAAGAGTATAAGTCCTTTGCTTATATAAAGGTGTAATTACGACATATTTCACGTAAGTATGCCTCTGATCTGCAAACTAGTAATTATGAAACTTTTAAAATTCGGGATATAATTTCTTTTTCGCGCGCGTTATTTTGTTTTTCTTTCGCATTTTACGCCATTTTTTGTTGTTTTGTTGCTTTATCCCGAGTTTAATAATTGCGTTGCTACGCAATCCCCGTTTCTAATTCGCATCTCGCAATTGTTAAGTGTGAATACGTTTTTGTTTTGTGATATCTTGAGCTAAAAAATTCACGTTTCACGCTAGCGAGTTCAAATAATCAACAGTATGCCTTTAAATCGTGTCATTAAGCATTGTTTAGCAAATTCGTGAGGCTATTTATACATGTAGTTTAATGTGGGAAAACTGTAAAAATGTCATTGTGTACAAAATTACTTTTCTTTTCATTAAACTTAATGTTTTCGTATGTTACTATTGATGTCGTTGTTTTGGGTGGTGGTTTGTGTGTGTCGTGTACTTTGCTCTTCTTCTTCGTTGTTGTTGTTGTTGAAAATAAATGGCATTTTCTTCAATATTAAACGAGTCTGCCACCTTTAATCCCCCGTCAACAGGATCGTGATCGTGTATACAATACTCAGAACGCTGTTTTTGTGATGTTAATGGAAGTCTGATCAATTTCCCGTCGAATTGTCCCCATACTTTCATCTCTGCAAATATTGAGTTTTCTGCAGGGATCGGCAGTAAACAAGACCGACGTCATAAATACATATAAAAAATAAACACCACTGAGCACAACAGATTTCATTAATGTCGCTGTTGTTTTGGAGACAGCCATTGCCTCGACCGTATTTAATATACATAATAGCTTCGAACGAATAGCTAATAAAAATGCACCCGAGTAGAACCAGCGTCCTTCCGCGAGCCAATTAATTGGATATTCACATGAAATATCAAGGTGACCAGACCGGGATTCGAACCCTCGACGACGAGGGGTTAAGATTAAAGTGATAGTTAATAAGCGACTATAAATAATCGAATGTAAAATATGTCTTAAGTAACATAAGTTATTTTTTTTATTAAAAAGATGAAAAATGCTAATGCCACTCAATGGCGGCTTAAAACAGGACTAGACTCCGAGAGGATGAATATGACAGGAAGCACGTACACGGAATCAGATATTGACTGGTTAACAAATAATACTGAATGTCTCGTTCTTGTACCATGGCACTGACCGACTTATATAAGGTCAACTTGTGATATTCTGCCAAGGAAGTGTGGATTAGGTCACCTCTGTACTTTGGTGTTGAAGTTATTCATATTGCTTTAATTATCTGTTTATTGTGTGTACTGTGAATGCCACACCTGTAATTGTAACATATGGTAGCTAATTTCTGTCGGGTGGAGGCCCGACATGTGCAGTTAGGTCGTTGTTTGGCGCCTAGTGAGAAAGATTTTTTTTTATTATTTGGTACCGTTGCGTTGTCATGACGTCGCCTTTACCAAATGCGATATGGCAGAAATCAGCCACCATACTAGCACATAACTGTAAACATGTTAGTCTATGGCTGGACAGCGACATCGAGACTTATTTGTACTGTAAGAAACAGTATTTTAAATAGATATACTGACAGTTTCTCAGGTTTTCCTAGAATCAGGACATGGCTTTATCCCACGATACTTTTTTTCTCAACTATAAAATTTCAAATCTGTATAACCAGACATTTCAAGTATAAGAAATTAAAAACATTTCCTCATTTCCATATGTCTATGTTTAAAACTCAAACACAAGAAGTGAAAATATTGAATTAATTTCTATTTGTAAATACGAAATTAACTATTTAGAATATAAGAATAAGATTTTAGTGCTAAAATAAAGACCCATGAGAGTGATGAATTAGGGCCCTGGGTTTGTTTGAATACTTCCCTAAAAGATCGTTGGTAGCTGTGAATTTTTGAGAAATTTTAAAATTATTTAAACTTTTCCAACATCCTAGATTTCTGTCAAGGGTCTACAACTCTTGACACCAACTGACCAGTGTTAGTCCTGACAGTTCCAGACCAAAACTGTCTGTCTTAAGCACTACAGCAAG
>CM037792.1:7918262-7941340 GCA_021229015.1 Solen grandis | reverse complement strand
GGTACCTTTTTCCCCAAAAAATTGCTAAAAAACTTGATCCATGTAGAACTCGGGTTCCATGGCAATGGAAAGAAAAAAATATAAAAAACTTTAAAAATCATCTCCTTCAAAACTACTGGCCAGATTTCAAAATGTTTTGGTACAGAGGTTCCTTTGGTAACCCTCTACCATGATTGCTAACATTATTCTGATCCGTACAAAGAACGTGGCCACCAGGGGCAGGGCTAATTTGCCTTTATACATATAGTGAATTTTTTTTAAAGACTTCTGCTCATGAGCGATATAGGGCCTTCATGGCCCTCTTGTTAAAGATGAGTTTATTTTTTTTTCAGTGCCTGATATTAATCATTGCCTTTGGTAAGAAGTAGGACTGTAGATATTGATGTTTTTTATTATGCATTAAGATGGATATGTATTAAAAAATTAAAATAATCATTATTTTCTTTCTGCAGGTAGAAAAATTGTTGCATGCATTTACAGTAGACTCAAAGCTTTCACATGATGAAGTCATCAAAGCATTGAATGAAATGGGATCAAAAAAGGATATAAAAGAAATGTTCCATGTAAGTACATTTGTATATAATTAATTAACAGAACATGTCCTTGATTTACATGTATTTGTTTAAACATTAGATTTTTCAAATTGCAATGATGTATTATGCATTATCTTACTTGGTATATTTAACCTAGAGAGAGAATTATAGTTGCTTTTTAAAAGTTAATGTATTTGATTACTAAAGTATTTAGAATGCAATCTTTCTTATTTTTTAATGCTTTGTTGTTTTTTTGAACAAATTTTAGCAAACAGTGATGTTTTACCATAAACTTAATCTCTAAAACGATCATGGTGACCCCCTATTTTTAATTCAAGTATCTTTTAGTTATAGTCTAATGTATTTATTTGCAAAATTGTTATAATTGTGAGCTTAAAGCAAGAGATAGAGAGATTGCTGATATGAGAGACCAGATCAAACAAATGAATGAAGACTATAGAAGATCAGAGAGCAGGTTCAAAGAGGTAAAAAATGAGAGTGAACAGTATAGCCGAATGAACAACATCAAAATAAGAGGTCTAAAAAGTGTAAATGCTGGAAATGAAACATCTGAAGATGTTACAAAGTTGGTAATAAAAACGATCAACAGCCAAACCGGCTTATCCATTGAGGAGAAGGACGTCGACATAGCACACAGGCTTGGACCTAATGAGAACAACAAACCGCGAACAGTGATTGTACGTTTTGTGCGTAGACAAGTGAAAATAAACGTGATGAAAAATGCGAGAAAATTTAAAGGTACAAGCATTTTCATAAACGAGGACCTTACGAAACTAAATGCTGAAGTCTTAGCGTCCCTCAGATTAAAGGAAAAGAACACTGTTGAACGCGCATGGTCATTCGAAGGAAAGCTTTTTGTACAATACAAAGGAAACAGGGTTAAAATCCAGCACTGGCTGTCAAAACCATGGCCAGTCAAGAGATAAACTTTATGTATCCAAATGGATAACAGGGTTCTTTTTTTCAAGGAAGAAATTGTAAATATTCAAAATTTGAGTTTTTTTCAAAACCAAATTATGAATACGAAAAAAAAGGGGGGGGGGAGAGGGGGGGGGGGAAAGAGGAAAAAAGTTCAACGCATAACTGCCAAAAGTGTTATATGTTAAACATAGTAATGCATTCATTTTGCGAATTTAAATCCATATTTTAACAAAACTCACTTAATTTAATTCAGACTGTTGTTATGCCCATTAAATAATAACAAATATATAAATAAAGAAAATAATAAAATAAATTTATACAAATCATAAATCAAGGATGGGTTCCAATATATATATATATTTAATTTATTTTTTTTCAGCTGTCAATCACATTTCTAAGATCTGTCTAAACTTTCTGTCTATACAGATTGTTACCATACTATAAGATTCGATTGTTACAGCTTATATAAATATAATTATGATCTTTGAACTTTATGATATTGCTCATTTATGTTGCAAAGTGCAAAGCTTTGTCTTTTACAAAGTACTCATATATGTTACTAAAGAGACTTTTGAAATTAGGTTTGTAATGTGTATTAGTATTGATAGAGATACATATATATGTGTGTGTATGTGTGTGTGTATATATATGAGTGTATGTGTGTGTACATATGTTTTATAGATCAATATTTGATACAAGTCGAAATAAAACGTTTATGCTGTATGAATTCATGTACCTGGATTAGTCGACGTAACTTTTGTACGATATAAACATACTGTCCATGTGGAGATATACCGTCCTTGAATGATGATGTGTATTCTTTTTATATATATTTTCTTTCTCCATTCTTATTCTCCTTACATTTCGTTTCGGTAAGGGAAATAATACGAAATGGTGATGTCATTTATATATACTAGGTAATGTATATATAAATAAGTATACATATATATAACATGGTTTAGTGCATAGAGCGTTTTATCATAAAATATATGTTCATGTCGAAATGTAGTTTTACCCTATGACTTGGTATATTTGACTATTAAACAATATACATACTGTCCAGAAGGAAATATGAAAAATATTGTGCATTCTTTAATTTCTTACCTTCTTTTCTTTTGTTACTTTGTCTCCAGTCCGAAAAAAAAAAATATTATGTAGATACATTCATGCTGAAATGTATACTGCATAAGTGATGATGTGTTTTTTTTTTATCGTATCTTATCTCCATAATTTACTGATATTAATTTTTGATAAGGGAAGTATATATATATATGTGTGTGGGGGGGGGGGGGAGTGTCGATTTATGTCTTAGATATGTGTGTGTGCATGTGTAATATGCTAACAGTGTGATGCATGCAATGTAAGAAAAAAGTCAATTGAACATATTTTGATTGTATACAGTTTCTACTCTGCAATTGTTACTTTGTGTTATATATGATATTGGCAAGGGGTTCAAAATACAAATTACATCTAATGACAGCTCTGGTATTTTTTTTTTTTATTAACATTTAATTTTTTTATACGTATATTTTTTTAGTTTATACAGATTCATACAGACTATAAGATTCCTTTTTCAATTCACAAAGTAAAACTTTGGTAAAGGTTTTTTTTTTTTTTTTGCTGTTTCTCTTTTTTATTATTATTAATATCTTATCAGCTTTTGTCTTTTTCTGGTGAAGTCTGTTTTTAAATATTTGTTTTTGTTCTTAATGTTTAGTTTATTGCGATATATACAGACTATAAGAATCCTTTTTACTACGCACAGTTAAACGTTGAAAAGGGATTTTCTCTTTTCTCAAGGTATTTGTGAGCTTTTGCCCTTTTCCGGTGTAATCATTTACTAGTAAAATATATACGAGTGCAATCTTTATAAGGATATAAAATATGTTATAAACATGTTTAATATATATAGTGGATATGTGTATCTTTAGAAGATGGAAGTATCATCTTTTTGGTTGCTTTTTGTTTTCTTTTCTTTTCTTTCAATGTTCCTTTTTGCCTACTCTTTATTTTCTCTTGTAGCTTGCAGCATGTTGCCTCCTCAAATGATTTTAGAAAGCTATGTACACAAGTACATATATTGCGTGTTACTATGTATATGTAATGTATTTTATATAAGGCACCATGAGTAAAACTTATAAGATATTCTCCTTAAATTGTAGGGGATTTCATGGTTTAAAGAAAAGAAATCAGGTCTTTGATTATCTTAAAAGTCTTAAATTTGATATATATTGTCTACAGGATTGTCATTTCACAAGGTCTATGTACAAACTAATTTACACAGAATGGGGCTCGCAATGTTATCTTAGTTGTCATACCTCTAATTCAAGAGGTGTTTGTATATTAATATCTAAAGATGTCGACTGTAAGATACATAATGAAACTACTGATACTAAAGGAAACTTCGTTACTTTAGATATGTCAATAGAAGAAAATAGATTAACTCTAGCATCTATCTATGGTCCAAATGAGGATAACCCACTCTTTTACGTCAGTTTATTCAAAACAATACAGGATTTAGGCAACGAAGACGTAGTCATTTGTGGTGATTTTAACCTTGTTCAAGATCCATCTTTAGACTATTATAATTATAAACATGTTAATAATAAAAAAGCTAGAGACGCTCTTTTGAAAATAATAAAGGAAAATGAATATATCGATCCATTCCGTGAAAAGTATCCAGAATTAAAAAGATATACATGGCGTAAAACAAGACCAATTCAGCAGGCACGCTTAGATTTTTTTCTAATTTCTCAGACAATTTTAGCAAATGTGGGAAGCATAGCAGTAAAACCAAGTCTCCAGTCTGATCACTCTATTGTTACATTAGAATTAGTATTTAATAACTTTACGCATGGAAAGGGTTTCTGGAAACACAATAATTCATTGTTGAATGACATAAACTATGTAAATACTATTAATAAAATAATTGATGATGTTAAAAAACAATATGCTATTCCTATTTACAATCTTGATATCATCGAAACTATACCGGATGAACAACTCCAATTACAATTAATGATCAGTTATTCCTTGAGACTTTATTAATGGAAGTAAGAGGAAAAGCGATTTCTTATGGGTCATACGTGAAAAAAGTTAGAAACGATAGAGAAAAAACAATATTGCAAAGTATTGAAAATATTGAGAATAGCCTAAATAGCGAAAACATAAGTCAATTAGAATTACTTAGGGGTGAACTTAGGAATATTCAAGAAGACAAACTTAAAGGCAATCTTATTAGATCAAAAACAAAATGGACAGTGGAAGGTGAAAAACCATCAAAATTCTTTTGTAAATTAGAACAAAATAATTATGCCTCAAAAACTATTAATTCAATTCTTAAGGAAAACAATGACGTCATTTCAAACCAAACAGAAATTTTAAACGAAATAGCACACTTTTATAGAATGCTTTACTTAAACAAAAATAGCGAAAAATCTTCAATAGACGATTCATTCAATGACTTCTTAAAGGTTGAATACATACCCAAACTATCAAAAAAAGAGAGTAGTGATCTTGAAGGTCCAATAAGTCTTCAAGAAGCGTCATTTGTTTTAAAGAATATGTCAAATAACAAAAGTCCGGGTACCTCTGGTTTCACTGCAGAATTTTTTAAGTGTTTTTGGAAAAAAATTGGCATTTTTGTAATTCGGTCATTGAACAATGCATTTGAATCTGGTCAATTAGCTGTAACTCAGACACAAGGTATTATTACTTGCATACCGAAAGGAAATAAACCCAGAAACCAGTTAAAAAATTGGAGACCTATAACACTCTTAAACACTGTCTATAAAATTGGGTCGGGCTGTATAGCTAATCGATTAAAGAGATATTTGGATAAACTAATAAATAAAGATCAAACAGGGTTTATAAAAGGCAGATTTATTGGAGAAAATATTAGATTAATATATGACATTATGCAATACACTGAAGATAAAGATATCCCGGGGTTACTCCTTCTGATCGATTTTGAAAAAGCTTTCGACTCACTTTCGTGGAATTTTATCTATAAAACTTTAGATGTTTTTAACTTCGGTCCAGACATTAAGAAATGGTTTAATATTTTATACAAGGATGCTCAGTCAACTGTTACTCAATGTGGTTACTTTTCCAATTTTTTCCCCATTCAAAGAGGCTGTAGACAAGGGGATCCGCTGGCATGTTATATCTTTATTTTAAGTGCAGAAATCTTATCCCTTAGTATAAGACAACAACAAAAGATAAAAGGCATTAAAATTAATGATGTAGAACATAAATTATCTCAGTTTGCTGACGATACAACAATAATCCTAGACGGTTCAGAGGAGTCACTAAACAATACATTATGTACACTTACTTGTTTTTCAAAAATGTCTGGTTTAAAAGTAAACTTTGATAAAACTAAGATAGTATGGATAGGCAAAAAGAAATATAGTTCTGACAGTATTAAGACAAAATGGAAACTTAACTGGAATCAACAACACTTTGATATGCTAGGAATACTCTTTCATGTAGATCTAGACAAGTTAATTGATATAAAAAAAACCGTTTTATCACATTGGAAGAGAAGAATTCTCACTCCCATAGGTAGAATTACTGTTTGAAAACCCTTATTATTACTCTTTTTAACCACTTGTTTCCTTAAATTTTTTAGAATAGTATGGAATGGTGTTAACAAAATTAAATCTAATATTGTGGTTAAAGAATACTATGAAGGTGGTCTTAAAATGGTAAATGTAAAATCGTTTATTTCAGCTCTAAAACTTACGTGGTTGAAAAGACTTTGCAGTGTAGGTGGTAAATGGCAAAATGTAGCTTTTAGGGATTTTTATAAACTCTTAACATTGGGCAAAGATTATGCTATAACATTACATTCAAGTTTAAAAAACAAATTTTGGAAAGACACTATTGCAGCTTATATTGATATGTGTACAAATCATAAGTATATTCAATCTGAAATTTTAAACTATCCTATCTTTTACAACGAGCATATCACAATTGATTCAAAAAGCATATTTTTTAAACAGTGGTTTAATGCAGGGATTTTGAATATAGGTGATATAGTGGATAGTAATGGTGATTTTTTATCTATGGAATCACTTTCTGCTACTTATAAAATTAAAATTAACTTCCTACATTACCAGGGATTAGTAAGAGCAACAAAACTTTTTCTTAAAAGAAGTAATATTTCGCAGAAAAACTTTCAATACAACAATATAAACCAATATTACCACCATTAATGAAAGTAATTATTACATGCGCATCTGGTGCTAAAACAATATATAACAGTCTTAATATCAATTCGGATGTTCCAACAAGTCAAACAAAATGGGAAAATGAATTAAAAATAAAGCTAAAAAAAAGTGATTGGGAAAATATCTATTTACATCCTTTTGTGAATGCGATTTCTTCAAACTTACAATGGTTTCAGTATAGGATTAATCACAGAATCCTTGGAACAAACGACCTTCTTAACAAAATGAAAATATTAGATAGTAATAGATGTTCTTTTTGTAGAACTGATAAAGAAACTATTGTTCACCTACTATGGGAGTGTCACGTTAGCCAGAGTATTATAAAAAAGATCACAGTAAAACAAGTAAATCCAAAAATAGCAAAAATAGGGAAAGTAGATTTCTTATTTGGTGTATTAAACAATACATGTAGGGTGGAAAATCTTTTAATATTATTTACTAAAAAATTCTTATATCACAGTAGGGTTATAAAACTTAAACCATCATATGATTTAGCTGTAGCTTATATTACACAACAATTCACAATATACGTCAACACACTAAAATTAGAGGATAGGAACCGCTTTGATTCCCAATGGAAACAAATTCTTAGCAACACCTTAGATAATGTTTAAATCTTAAACAGTTTTTTCAACACGGACATAATAAGGTACGGATGCTTTACTTTACTTATGTTGTATGGACTTAAATAAGTATACCAATATAGATTTTTATTGCTTTATAATTCTATGTAGGAAAGGCAACTTGTTTTTTTTTTTTTTTCTTTGTTTGTTTTTTTTTTTTTTTTTTTTTTCGTCTTCTTCTTTATCTTATGTTTGTATTACTTCTATTATATAATTTAAACTACCACTTTGTTAATAATTGATTCAAAGTTAAAAAATAAATATTGCATTAGGTATGATGTAATTTACATGTATGTTTATATGAACATAGTTATATGCAGTTATATTTTACGGAGCAACGGGGTTGGCCTCGACCCTTTTGCTTCTATGACGAGGAAAATAAAGTGGTTAAAAAAAAAAAAAAAAAAAAAAAATTGTTGAAAAATCTGACCATTAGACAGAAAAGTGCTGAAATGCCTTTAAAACTGAATAATGTCTTCATTTTCATGGAATATATACATTAGTATGTGATTATGTTTTGATGTATAAATATTAAGAACACAAAAGTCTTTTAACCCTTTTCCTCATAGAGGATACCATGAAAAGACCTATGCAAACAGCATAAAACCAGATCAGCCTGCGAGTGATCAGGTTTTATGCTGTTCGCTGCTCCTCAGTGGTCTGGAAATGAGGATTTTGTAATTAAATTTGGTAAGGTTTAACTGTGGTTTTCTGCAGATCAGGCTTTATGTGATACCTATTGAGTGCGTCAAAATGAGTCTATATGAGGGAAAGGGTTAAACTCTTTGATGTAAGCTCATGATATGATAATCACTCATAAATCAGAGAGGTTTTGTACATATTACAATTTACATATTATCATTTTATATTTATAAGTAAGTAAGTTATATTTGTAACATACTGTACTAAAAGGGAAGATATAAATATTCTGTATTTGTTAATACATTAACTTTTAGAAATAGTCATGTTCAAATTTATCAGATTACTATTGATATGTTAAACTTTGAATGGTTTCGAAATAATTGTTTTTTTTTCTTTGTTGTGCTGACTTTAGAATATGAGGTGCAATATTGTTATAGCAAACAAAAGAGACCCTGATCAGACAGCTCTTGGATCTTTCTGACCAGGATCTTCTCTGTTTGCCAAGGCATCGAAACATATCATATGAGTTAAACTGTAGATTTCTCTGCACCAGACTAGAGAGTATAGGAATTCATATCAACAAACAAGTTGGAGCATTATTCTGCACCATTGAAAATCAATGAAGAATCTCCTCACATATTTCTTATTTTAGTTGGTGTCAGTTTTTACCAATGTGGCAATTTTGCAGCAGTGCTCCCCTCATGATTTTCAACACTTCCTTGTGCATCAGTAACATGAATCTGGTATGAGGCACCCTGTACCAAGCAGTTAGCATGGGAAATTATGTTATTATAATAAATAGAGGCCATGTAAATGAAATGAATGTTTCACATTTTGACCATGTTTTGTTTTATAACGTAACAATAATTTTAAACAGGTCTTTGATGCCAATGTATGCTATAGTGGCAATGTCTCAACTCACAAACCTTGGCTGTGTTTACACTAACTTGTCACAACTGTGATTTCAGGGCCTGTTTGAGCAGGTGTTGGCTATGGATGAACTGGACGTGTTTGTGAGGCTGATGACTCAGAAGAACATCGAGCTACAACAGCAGGCCCTCATGCTCATCCTCAAGACCCAGGGCTCCCTCCCTGACAGTCTGACTGATGGTGGGGAGACCAAACCCCAGCCTGCCCAGCCTGCCCAGCCCGCGGGACAGATGGACGAGGATGAGATCATGAGGCGGGTCCTTGAGTATGTACACACTTACTGTTGTATCTGTCACATTGAGTCATTTACAAGGCATCTTGATTTAGTGCTAGTTATAACACAGTTTAACAATGTAAAGAGTAATGGCTACATAGAGATCACACATGTTGTCCTTTCTCATCCCATATATATTCCTGTCCCATTTTACAAAAAGTTATATATCATTTAGTATTATTGTGTCAAGGTATTTAGGGAGGGTATTCATTACCTCCAGTGATATATAATGTTGAACCTTCAATAAACTTAATAAAATATTCTTGTTTCCCCGTAACTTGACGATCAAAGGAAAAGTTTATTTTCAGTTTATATGTCACACAGAAGTCCTTTCAGTGCACTGTGCAATGTAACATGCTGTTTTTGTGCTGATTGACAGACTTCTGTATATTTGTACATGTAGATGATGTTGACAATCCAAAAGAAGAACAATTTCAAATGTACACAAAATTAATGTGGACTAGTCAGACAGTAGCAGATTTGAGATGATCATTGCCATATGCTTGTAGCTTCTGATTATGTAGGTGACAAACATGATATTGCCTATTTACACATCTTGGTAAATTAACATTGCAGGGAATCAAAACGAGAGTATGAAGAAGAGCAGAAGAGACTTAAACAGGTAGAGAAGAAAGACAAGAAAGTGTTAGAGAAAACCATTGCAGCTTCCCAGCACGAAATACAGCACCTGGAGCACCAAAAACAGGCGGAAAAGGAAAAGATGACTGCAGTAAGTGGACTTTGGTGTGTGACAAATGACATAGACCATTTCACCAAAGGATCATCCAAATCGACTATAATTTGTTAGTCACCTACAGGTGTTTACACCGGAGGGGACTATAGGTTTGCTCTTCGTCTGTCCGTTTGGATGTCCTGAAATCTGGATCTCGCACTTAAAAAACCATTTAAGATAATATTATGAAACTTGGTATATGTATAGATGGCAGTATGGAGATTCTGCATGTCACTTTGTTTTGTTTTTTTCTCGGACCAAAATTCTGGTTGCTATGGTTATGGAAAAATTATGCACCTCATAGGGGGACTCATGTGTTGCGGGCATCACCAGTTACCTTAAACTGACCAGTCAGTGACTGGGGAAAAAATGAAGTGTATGTTTATTTCCCATTTAACAATGTGTAGAATTTTACACCAGCATGTAGATTAGGTGATCAGGAAGTACTTGTTGATTAACTTAGGTTTACTTCTCATTTCAGAATGAAATGGTCTATAGAGGAGATTTGTCTGATAAGAACATACTTTTTTCACACATGATCATAGAAGACATTTATTAAGAACATAAAGAAAGAAATTATCTCACAAGAAAAAATCAACATTTTTTTTATTTATTTAATTTTCTTGCTTTTCCTTTTAGTCTTTCGGTATTTTTCCTATTTTTGGTAAATATTTCTCCTTGGAGATTACGTTATCCCTTAAATTTTGAAGATTTTATTTTCTCCAGTGTGTATTTGTCAACTTTTTCACAAAAGGCATGGAATAAATGTATCCATTCTTAATTCCTAATTCACATTTATGCTCTCTTTTACACAATTTCATCCTGTTACACACTCATCCTAAATGTATAGGAGTTAACAGTCAAATCAAGTTACTTACAAGTTCATCAGGTTTTAATCTGGTCTCATAGATATGTCTTTTTTCCTTCTGATTTCCTATGTTGATGGATAAAAGATAGTAATTAAAGATAAATAGCATTGTTATAATCTGAAGGCCATAAAATACTAATCAGGCAATATCAGTGGTATGATAGTGTAGAAACAAATGTAAACTTACAAATTCATACTCACAAATAAGTTAATGTTACTTTATAATGTGTTTCTTTTTTTTTTTTTCCTTTTTAATTAAACTGGTATATGATTAATAGCTCATGTAGTTGGCTAGGTGGACTAAGACCACAATTAATTTTACTATATGTTCTATATAAGCATATATGCAAATGACAATTTCTGTAAGGGAAATTGACATCCAAACTTACCCTCATTAGATAGATCTATTCAAGAGAAATAATTCTGTACATTTTAGGGTCACCCGACTACTTTTTGACCTATTTAAGCTTAAATAACATACGTATGAATTTAGTGCACCGGTCGGCCATTTCACACCAATTTTCTCAAAAATTCCCCTCTCAGTAATGCTCAAATTTTAAGGTTGTGGTGCAATAAGGCCTCTAAATTGGGCATTTTATGACTATTTTAACTGTGTTCTATAGAATTTGATCCTTTATTGCATGTCTTTCAGTCAAAAACTCACCTTAATTCAGCATTAAATAGGGTCACTATTTTCTGTGTAGGCACATCCGGATACAGGGTAACCAAGGGCAGGTAATTGTGGTCTTAGTCCTATTTAGTACAAAAAAATTCAAAAAGTGTCTAAAAGTGATGCACAATGTATACTGAGCCATTGTATGAATTTGTAGCAAAATATTCCTTCATTTTATCAAAATACAGCATTTTATGTAAGATAGGTGTATACCCAAAATAACTGCAGTTACAAATGCAGTCTAGCTTACATGGTCAACACTAAAATTTTAATAACTTCTTTTTTATGGGTATTAATTTTAAAAAAATGTAAAACAACTGAAAATAAAAACTTATTCTTCACTCAATAAACTTGTTACTATTTTTAGTAACATTTTTGGATTTTTTAAATTGTTGAAAAAACAACAACAATATAAAAAAAATTAAAAGTCTCACCCTGTCAAATTTTAGTTCATCTGAAAGAGTGCACTTTTGTCTTTAAAATGAGACATAGTTGACCATTCTACTATAAAAGACTGTGGAGATATCTTGTTATGAAACAGGCCATTGCAGGCACTTCAGGGGGTCTGAATGGCCAAATGCCAGATGGCCCCATCTCACCGGGGTAATACAAAACTTCAAAGGGTGACATGCAGTTGTCATTGTATCTTTCATGTGCCATTGTCAGCATCCCTGGAAGATGTCTGCATTCTCTGGAGACCATTCTCAGTATATATAGGGCTGATTTTCACCAAAATCCTAATAAAAATATCAACATTTAAGCAAAAAAACTTTCATCAACACAATGAGAGGTGACATGGCTGCACATTTAAAAACTGGCCATATTCCACAGAGCAAAGGCTTGAAACTGACTGACTCTTCATCTATGGACACCTACATGATACATACTGACTGCAGCAGAGAGGCCTTTGAGACTGAGGGTCAATCCGTAAGGCCAAGAAAGTCCACTCCTAAAACAGCACAGGCGCCTTTGGCTAACATGAGCCCACATCTAGGCCTCTCATCAGAAACAGCAGAATGCAGCATTAACTTTGGGCATAAGACTTGTGGAGGGTGAGATGACTTCCATGGGCTATGATGATGTATGTTAAGGTCATAATCAAGAGTCAATCAGCTGTGATCAGCCTAATTTATGGGTGGGAAGGAGAAAAAAGCATCTCCTGCCTTGAAATGCACTAACTGCAACTACATTTCACATTAAATCACACCCAAAACAAGCTGTATCATAAGGTTCAAACTCCTTACCATGTGTCAAACACCCCAGCATGATCATGGACTGACAGAAGGGTCAAATGATGCATAAATGGGTGACTGGCGATGCTGGTACATATTAGCTAAAATGGAAAAATTTGACCTCCAGCTAAGAGCAGCAAGCAGAAAGCAGCTGATAGAATAGACATGGCTATCCAGGACCTGAATGAGAAACGGCTGCCAATCCAATGCACAGAGTATCATAAAATATAAATCATTAAAGGAGACAACAAATAAAAAGCAAACTAGATCAAAAATCATCAATAAGGGGAGATAACCATTCCTATGTACTAGAAATAATTTCATGAGTTATCTCCCTTTTGCTAAATGATATATAAAAGAGCAAATTTAAGTTCTTAACAACACAGTAAAGTGATAAATTCTGTTGAACTGCATTCCTAGAGCAAAAATTAATGCTTTTTAATAAATGGAAGCTCTTGCTTGTCCTTTATTTGAATATTATTGTTTTCATAAGTGCCTGTAAATAAGATGCTGGAATGTGTCACTGAGTTTTATATTATGGCAGTGAATGAGCCTTTTAATTGCAGTCTCCAGTTCACATGATGAAGAAAAATTATGTACACATTTGTCTACACCATGAAAACTAACCACTTTTATTAAAGCGACACTGTTCTGTCTTAAAAATATAGTGTATTTGAGTTTTTTGTTTTGATTCTTTTTCTGAGAGAGAAAGAGAGAGAGGGGGGGGGGAGAGGGAGAGAGAGAGATAAAGAGAGAGAGAGATAAAGAGTGAGAGAGAAAGATATATAAAGAGAGAGAGAGAGAGGGAGGAGTATATACATATAAGCATGAAAACACTACAAACACATGGTCCCCCAAAGACAGCACAATCCCTTAAACAAAGAATCACATAACCAAAAATAAATAAATAAATAAGAAGAAAGAAAATTTGCCAAATACTTACAATAGCTGTCACGGCATTCATGATAGCCATCATGAGCTAAGCATCTCCCCTTATTAATACAAATCTGCTGTCTCATGTTCATATCATGGGGCTCAAGTCTAAAGTGTTCCACATTTATGCAGAGTAACTCATGGCACAGATGCGGAACATCACAATCATGCTTTTCAAGCAGAATTCTATGATTCATACTGTGTCGCAATATGTCAACTTGGATAGTATGCTAAACTGCATCTGAAAAATGGTCCTTGAGGAGTCTCTGGTTTGTGGAACCTGACTTACCATGGCAGTTTTCTCATTTTGGATATTTTTTCTACTAGTAAAATGGAATATTTAACTCCCATTTGTCCCATTCTGCTGTTTCATACCAAACTGAGGCATGATTTTTTTTATTATTTTGAACCCTGCTGTTGTCATGGCTATTATAAACATGTATCTTTCAAACCGAAAGTAGATTCTGAAATTTTTTTAGTAAGATAGGAAAAAATTATATATTTTTATATATATTATATTATATAATATAAAGAATATTATATATTTTCTTAAACAAACATAGTAACACATTTATATCTTTATAAGCAATAACTGTGCCAAATTTCAAGTAAAAAACATGCATAATAAAAAAGTTATTAATAATGAAAGTAGGTCACCCCCCTCTCAAAATCCAGCCTATATCAGGACTAAGACCACAATTAATTTTACTATATGTTCTATATAAGCATATATGCAAATGACAATTTCTGTAAGGGAAATTGACATCCAAACTTACCCTCATTAGATAGATCTATTCAAGAGAAATAATTCTGTACATTTTAAACATGGGGTCACCCGACTACTTTTTGACCTATTTAAGCTTAAATAACATACGTATGAATTTAGTGCACCGGTCGGCCATTTCACACCAATTTTCTCAAAAATTCCCCTCTCAGTAATGCTCAAATTTTAAGGTTGTGGTGCAATAAGGCCTCTAAATTGGGCATTTTATGACTATTTTAACTGTGTTCTATAGAATTTGATCCTTTATTGCATGTCTTTCAGTCAAAAACTCACCTTAATTCAGCATTAAATAGGGTCACTATTTTCTGTGTAGGCACATCCGGATACAGGGTAACCAAGGGCAGGTAATTGTGGTCTTAGTCCAGGTGTGTTAGATATATCCATTACCCAGAGTGGCTGTTTACTTTCTGTACAAGATATGATCACATGAAAATAAAGTATTGGTATTCTGTCAGACACAGGTACAACATTAGATACCACTGAGATGATTCTCTGATTTGATAAAAGTTATTGACACTTCCTGATTTCTCTGACCACCAGGTGATGGCCAACCTGAAGATATCAGACATGCCTCCGCTGGCCCAAGAACCCCCTAAAGTAATTCCACCACAAAAACCTGTTGAGGCAAAGAAGGAAAAGGTAACCCATTCATCAGAGTTATTTGAATTGAATTGATAGATACAATGTATTATGACTGGCTATTTTCCTGTAACTGATATAAAATGAGATGTAGCTTCTCGTACATATTACAATTCAAATCTTTTTTTTTTTTCGTGATGACTTCATTTTTAGCTTGACTATTCGAAGAATATGAAAGCTATTTTAGTCGCCCTTGTGTTGGCGTCGGTATTGGCGTTGCAGCTTTTGGTTAAAGTTTTGCATGCAAGTTACTATCAACCTTATATCTCAATAACCATTTATGGTATTGACTTGAAAGTTTATAAATATAAAGGGGCATCAGACAACCAAGATAGATAATTCTTGACTGAATTTAAAATGAATCATGGCCCCTTTTTTAACTTTTGCTTAAAGTTTTGCATGCAATAGAAAATTTGGTTAAAGTTTTGCATGCAAGCTACTATCCAGCTTGTATCTCAATAACCATTCATGGTTTTGACTTGAAAGTTTATAAATATGTTTAGGGGCATCAGACAACCAAGATATATAAATCTTGATGGAATATATTACAGATTATGGCCCCTTTTTAACTTCGAAATTTTGGTTAAAGTTTTGCATGCAAGATACTCTCATGCTTATAACTCAGTATCCAGGCATGGGATTGATTTTAAACATCTTTAATATGTTTTGGGGGTATCATACTTTCACTGTAGATAACTCTTGATGGAATATATTGCAAATTATGACCCCTTATTAACTTAGGAATTTTGGTTAAAGTTTTGCATGCACTTTCATGCTTATATCTCAGTATCGAGGCATGGGATTGATTTGAAACATCTTTAAAACATTTAGGGGTATCCTACTATCAAGGTAGATAACTTTTGATGGAATATATTAGAAGTTATGGCCCCTTTTTTAACTTAGAAATTTTGGTTATAGTTTTGCATGCAAGGTACTTAAATGCTTATATCTCAGAGTCTAGGCATGGGATTGATTTGATATATCTTTAATATGTTTAGTAGTATCATACTATAAAGGATGATAACACTTGATGGAATATATTAAAAATTATGGCCCCCTTTTAAATTAGAATTTTGGCTAAATTTTTGCATTCCAGCTACTATCCAGCTTATATCTCGGATATTGTTTATGGAATTGACCAGAAAGTTAAGGAGTGTATTCAGGGGCATCAGAAAACCAAGGAGGATAACTTTTGGACTGAATTTTATACAAATTATGGCCTTGTTCTATCTTGGATACTTAGTTAAAGTTCATGCACAGTGTTATTATGCTTATGTCTCAGTAACTAGGTATGGGATTGATTTTAGATTTCATAAAAATATTAAGGGGTATCAGACTATCAAGGTATATCATTTTTGACTATTATTATATATAGGGTATGTGAAGGGCAGGAATTGAAATAGATTTCATTTGATTTACCAACAAGCATTTTGAATAGCTGAGCGTGCTGTCCTTTGACAGCTCTTGTTTATAAAATAAAATGAAATTATTCATGCAAACCACATTTCCTTCTATAGAATTGATGATTTACATTGAATAATAAAAATCAAGTTACAGTTTTGTTTCACAGATTGTATGAGACTTTCTTTTTCCTAGTGATTGTGGTACAAGTTTCTAAGTCACCAAAAGATCGCAGGATTTTGATGTATTAGCTTGATCTTTTATCCTTAATGTTGAACTATTTGATCAGTGTGCCTAAGTTACAGTACATAGAGAATACTAGGTTCGTGTTGAATAAAGATAAGTTTATCCTGCGAGGCATAGAAAAATAAACCGCAAGTCTTGTCAAGCTGTTTATATTTTTTAAGCAGAGCAGGATAAACTTATCTTTATTCAACACTTACCTAGTATTCTATTTATCCTGTCATTTCAAAGCAATACACAGGTAAACTTGAAAAGAAAGAACGTAACATAAACAAACTATCCTATCACACGACCTTCAAATCTGTGACGTCATACATGTAGTAAACAAGAAAGTAGTCACGGATGATGTCAGAGAATAAAAAATATCACGAATGAACATGAAGGTATGTTTATTAGATAGGCAGTTTATACCACAATGTGAGTCTGGTGATAGGATAAAATAGTCTTTTTGAAGGCTACTTTCTCATGTTTGAGAGACGTCGGATTATTGTAGATAGACCTACAATCCAATGACAAAGTTAAAACTTAGCATATATGTTTTGGTTTCTGGCCAGCCAATCATCAAGGTGACAGGAGAGAAGGAAGAGACTCCAGATGTCAGCCTGACCTCTATAGGGGCGGGGCTCCAGTCCGCCCCTAAACTGCCAGGGATCAGTAGCAGCCAGGCAGCCTCAGACTGGCTGAAGTCAGCACAGGCGGAGTCGTCGTCACAGTCACAGAACGAGGCCGTACAGAAAGCTGCGGTGAGTGCCATACAATCTTGGGGCCTTTTTCATAAAACTTGCTACCTGGGTGTAAGAAGGTATACTTAAAAGCATCCATTTAATTTCCTATTCGCAAATTAAACCTAAGGGAATGTGACTTTGTTCATTGTATGTGGACTGTTTATAAAATTTGGTATTTTGTACTGCTGTAGATTCTTCATTGCAGGTCATTCAAGTATTCCACAATAAACATATTGAGTTTGGTATAAGGTTATTTACACTAGCTAAGAAAGGCTAAAACAATAACAGAAAATAGGACATACAATAAAATTTGTTGTTCTTTACACACATATATATACCAGGCATATTTTCTGTGGACTATGTTTTGACCTACTTGTGTAGACATTCCTGCATGATCTTAATATATTGATGTGATTAAGGAAGAGGCTATATGAGATTTTTAAATACTGTATTTATAAAAATAAAGTAAAATATATCAGTATCAATCCTATACTTTTTGCATTTACATCTAATTGAAAAAAAAAATAGCAGAAAAGACACAAATGGGTATCAAATTCAAAACAGCTTTATAGTTACTTGCCTGTTTTTACAGAGTGTAAAAATAATCATCTGTATATATATATATATATCTCCAGTGAAATTACCTTTAAATTCATGCATCCATAACAGTTAAAGAAAACTTAACACTGCTACTGGACTGCTCCATATTTGATAATAAGTAGAGTTATACAGTTACAAAGATATAGCCCAGTATATCTAAATATTCTTGTGTCTCCCACAGGCTGCCATGGCAGGAATGAGTGCAGAGGAGATCCAGAAACGTCAGAAGTTCCTCATAGAGCAGCGTGATAAGCTGATTGCCATGAAAAAGAAGGAGCGAGAAAAGCAGTTGTTGTCAGCCGAACAGAGCAACCCCCGGCCGTCGTCTTCGCGTGCGGCCCGCACTTCCATGCAGAGTGGACAGGATAAGGAGGAGACACCCCAACTGTCAGCGGAAGAACAGAAGAAGATTGAGATGAGGAGGACAATTGCTAATAAAGTAAAGGCAGAGCTGATGGGTGGGAAATAAGGATGATGCTTGAACGAACAGACGTAGATGTGGTGGTGTGATGGTCTACAGATATTAGTCATGGATCCAGTGGAGGGGCTGTGTATTGTGTCACATTGGTTGCCTCCATGTCTTGCATTCTACAAAACATCTTGAGAATTTCTGAAACTTAACATTTTTTTTTAGATGTTTTACTGAATAATTTTATAAAGTAGAAACTTTGTATAAGTTTTGTTAATATCATGTTGATATCAAAATCTTTGGTCTCCTTGAAATTGAAGATTATAAAGACCAGGAGTCTAAAAAAAATGAGTTGAGAAAATTTCAAATTGAGATTTTATGTATAATCCTACATCCTTTTCTATGTTCTGGCATCTTAAAAACAGAATTTAGATGTTAAAGAAATTTGATGACAAGCTTTCAAGAATATTCATAATTTTAATCAAAGTTCATTTATATTGATTGAAAAGAATGAGATTAATTGTCATATTTTAAGTCAGATATTTATCTTGAGGTGGTTTAAGTTGGTCTGTGATAGAATTAGATGGCATTATTTGTTTTAGTATTTCTAGGTACCCTCCAGTGGTGTACACATTTGAATATCAGTAGGCTTAGAGGTTATGTAGTTGTTGGCAATCTTATAAAACAGGAAGCAGTTTTCAAGCTTTCAAAATATTTGATTACTAGTATACACTTTCTTTAGATCAAGTTAGATTTGGGAATGCCTTCTATGAGATTTCCCCATATCCCTGTTTGTGATAAGATTCTGATTATCATGTGATTTCCTATGGTGGACCCCACACGGCAGATATTTACCTTCAATATGTCCCAGACCTCACCATTATGATTTGCCTTTTTCATATGCTGCAGTGTATCACTGGTTATAGGCATTGTTCTGCAACCATTTTGGTTATGTTCCGTCCAGTTACACATATCAGTTACATAACACAGGTTGTGAACTAGACGCTTTGTGTGACCAGTGTTTTGACTCTAGACCAACATAAAGAGCATATGGTTACATGCGTTTACTACATGTCCTTATTATTCAAAAATTGTGAAATCACCCTCGCACTAAACTACAGTAATTATTCCATTGTAAATTGAGGGGGATGGGGATGATTTACAGTAATGTATTGTGAAGAATACGGGTTCAGGTCTCTTTAGAATTTTTTAGTGACTTATATTGTTTCAAATGTCTATAACTTCTTATTTTTAAAAGGATAATTTGATGTTCAAGTAAAAACCTTAATTTGGAAAATTAATTAACAATTTACGTAAGAAAAACTAAAGACTTTTTAAGGCTGAAGATTGACAGAAATATTCTTGGAAACAAATTACTGTAGATTTATTATAAGAATATTTACGTATGTTTTATATATAAGGCTTATGCATGGAAAATGATATTGAGAAATAAGTTTTCTTTGCAGTATTTTTTCCTCCTATGATACATACTATATTATTCTCGTGGTTATAAACCAGGGTTATTTATTTGTCAGTTTTCTTATCACACCAAGACATGAGACAAAATGATACATTCCTTGTTTGTGTGGTCAGCCTGTGCCTTGTGTGTGTCGCAATTGTAGAATGTCAGCGTCATCACATCTTTTAAACGGTTGTTTATTTCCCTTTTGTCTCTGATGGTTAACTTGATCCGTGTTTAAGCTCACTTGAATTTTGTTTCTGTTTTTCAATTATTTATATTAATATGTCAGCAGCTGAGCTGTACAAAGTTTAAAATTGATGTACACGTATTGTTTAATGTTAAAGTTGTAACTATGGCCCTAAAAACCACGCCTGCTTTTAACCATGTACCACATAGGGGCTATCGTAAAAAAATGACCTATAAAAGCAGATAAACCCAGATCAGTTCACAGATTTCTTACAGGCTGATTAGGTTTTAACTGTTCCCCGTTCATCAGCTCCTTTAGCTAAGGAGTAAACACTGTGAACCTGTTAAGGATCAGAATTACTGCTGGTCTCATCTAGCCCTTCAATGGTCAGAAGATCTTGTCCTGTAATGGGATGGTGTTATGTGGACACACATGCTGGTTCTTGTCTGTACAACTGTGTTCTTGTATAAACGTTCAGTATCCAATACCCTGCAGTAAACCAGGACCCAAAGTTCTCAATTATCTGTTGAAGAAGGGAAACAGATTTCCAGTTATTGCTGACTGGATAGTGAGACATCCAAATCGCTTGATGTCAGTCTAAGATAGCCCCACTGTATTAGTAGCAGGTTTAGTTGTATGACAAGGTAATGGGTGCTTGGATTTTATCAAGATTGCACAGGCTTTATTTATTTCATAATTTCCTATTCAGGTTCATTATTTTGAGTTTAAGTTTTATCTGTTTTTCTCTACATTCTGTTTATATATCTAGAATGTTGTTATGATGTCCAGTGTTCTGGAGCCAGACATCCCTGTGTAGACTCAGTTTTACCTCACCAATGTTTTCAGTATGTACCGGCCATCGGCCAACAATGCAAAGGATAGATTTTGGATTAACCAACCTGGAAGGAAGCTGTTTGGAGCTTTATTTTCGATTTAGGCATATTTTGTGAGTTTTTATTAATGAGGGCATTGCTTATATCCCTGGGATGGAAGGGAAGTCAGTTGCAATAAAAGTGAGCAGTGCGTGGCTTACAGGGTTTGTAACAATGCCACTTTATCTGTCCTTTGTTGATGACGTCCGTCTGTGTTCTGGGACACTGCGGTGAGCTTCACATCAAAATACTCAGTGTTTACTGTGTGTATATCCGTGTGTGTGTTGATGGGTGTAGTCACCATGTCTGTGTGTGAAGCATATTTACTGTTTCCATAGCAACTGTGTGAATGGTATAGTCCTACCCCTTATGAGTAAGTTTGAACTTTTCCTTCAGACAGCAGCCACCTACCGGTATATTTGATTTGTTAAGAAATATAACTATGTGCTATTAGGCTATGGTTTCACCAAAACCTTGCCTAGTAGAATAGTTTCATTTGTAAGAGAGAAGATTTTAAACAATATATTACACTGTATATGAATTGTGTTGTTGCTTTTGACGTTTTGATTTTACTGTGTTACGGAATACACTGGGTGTACTTCTATTCTTCTCTTTTGTGATTGTGTTTTGTGTATTTGTAATCATTAAATTGCAATATCATCATTTTGCATTTTTTTTCAATCCGTATGTTATACCCCTCCTATCTCTCCTACTTCACGTTGTGATGTAGAGATTACACTACCGCCCCTGATGGCCGATTGATTAGGGAGCGGGAAGTCTTGGGTTAAATCCCCGGCCGCAACATATGAAAGTCGTAAAAATGGTAGTGGAACAGCCCCCATGCTTGGCTCATATAAGGGTAGTTACTGAACTAGTCGGCCGTTGTCAGGATGATGTGATTGGGTGTGCTATCATGCCACATGTCTACGGCGTGATACTGCAGTATGGCAGAACTATGTCAGTCTTAAGTAGACATATGACTGAAATACTGTCAGAGATACCCCCCCCCCCCAAAAAAAAAAACAAAACAAAACAAAACAACAACAATGAGTTTACACTTGAATGACGGATGTTGCATGCTAACCATCCTCACTTCAGTGTCTGATGCTGCAGTGAATCTTGAAACAGTGTTTATATAAAAAATCATACATAAAAGAACAAACTTTTTTTTTTCTTCAAAATATGTACAGATAATACAAAAATAATGACGATGTCGCCCATTTAACAGCGCGCCTTGTAGAGCGAGGGTTTGTTCTGTAAGAGCAGTACATTTCTCCACTTCTTGGTGATTTTGTTGTTTAGACAGTTCGTGAATACGTTAAACAAAAACCATGTCGTCTATCAGCGGGTCACGTACGAAGATTTGTTGTTCTTGGCGACCAGCTTCTCGGCTTCCTGCCTTTCATCCCGGATGGACCGCCGCAGATGGGTCCGTAACGGCTGCTCCTGCATCGGGTCCTTGCCGCCAATCACCAACTCGTACACCCGGGCCAACTCGCTTAAAAAAAGAAAACCTTTATTTCACAATAATTATTAAATAGAGAACGATGTGATTTATGAAAACCACATTGGCACCAAATTTGTTATCCGCAAGGCGTTTGAAGTATCTACGAAAACCCACATGTCGGAACGGGAGATCCTTTCATACAACAGCGGATAATTCTAGGATCGAACACAGGTGACAAGGGTGAGGAGTCAATAAGTAACTAGGGGACCGCCGTGGCCGAGCGGTTACAGTCGTGGACTACAAATCTCTCAGCCCCTCATCGCTGTGGGTTCGAATCCCGGTAGGGATTTCGGAGTTTTCATGTGAGGAAGCCTTCCTGCTGGCTTGCGGTAGGTCGGTGGTTCTACCCGGGTACCTCTGTGTACTCGGGGTCTTCCTCCACCTCCACCTGTAATTAGCTGGACGTCGCTATATGATTGAAATACTATCGCAGCGACGGTAAACCCCAATACAACAACAACAATAAGTTGTAACCACTGAACATTACGACGGTTTCATTGACCACAATTGACTTTTATAATGCACCTGTTTACTACAGTTATGAAAAGTAATACGTCCAAAAGCTGGTAGGTTTTTGATGAAAAAGACCACATGATGGTGTTCAGTTATACTTTTTTTTCCAAATGTCGAAC
>CM037792.1:7868162-7918162 GCA_021229015.1 Solen grandis | reverse complement strand
AATAAAGATGCTAGAGTGTAAAAGAAATTCTTTTTACCTAATCAACAGATCTCAGCTTTAAGAACTCAATCGAGACATTATGGTCATAATCATTGCCATTAAGTGTAAACAAAGTGAAATATGGCTTTTTTATATTAAAAGGGGCTTAACTCCTGACCTAATTGACTGATCTTAGCCATAATCGAACTCAATCGAGACCTTATGGTCATAAGCATTGCCATTAAGTTTGAAATGATTGCTCAAAAGATGTAGATGCTAGAGTGTAATCAACGTGAAATATGGCATTTTTTGAATATTAAAAGGGGCTAACTCCTGACCTAATTGACGGATCTCAGCCATAATCGAACTCAATGGAGACATTACGGTCATAAACATTATCTTAAAGTTTGAAAATGCTTAAGAAATAAAGGTGATAGAGTGTAAACACTAAAAATTGTTGACGCCGCACGACGCACGACGGACGCTCACGGGATCACAACAGCTCACCCTGAGCTCTGCTCAGGTGAGCTAAAAATCGACAAGGTTAGCATGTGACTATGTGATATGTTAAGGGCAATAAATTAATATATTATAATGACTATACATAAGAAAAGAAAAGGAACTAAAATAAATTTCAGAAAAAACTCAATTCTAATAGCTTTTTGTAAACATATGGAATGATGGAATGTAAAACACGCGTCCCGTACTTGTGTGTGTGTGTGTGTGTGTGTGGTGTTGTTTTTTGGGATGTGTGTGTGTGTCAACTTGCACCGGAATATATAATGATCATTTCAGGTCATTTGTAATAATCATGATTATGGGCGTATGTGACAGTTTGCTACATTTTCTATATAGACAAAGGAGAAAAAAATTAACTCTTTAGTAGAATGTTTTTTTAACTTAACATGATTATAAGAATCATAAAAGAAACATTTTTATGGAAAAATATGAGGGTCACCGTCCTACTTTTTGAGTTATCTGCCCCTGAGTGTGATATTTTCGCACTTTTTTCCATAAAAAATGTTCTTTTTATTAGGGACTTGATTAAATGGGACTACAATGACTGAGTTTCTTTTAATGTCGATAGTAAACTACTCTACGATGAGATTAAGGAAAGAATTATAAAATTAGCAAAGATTGCAGTACGAATGGGAAAATAACTTATGTTTTGAGAATCCCTTTATAAGGAGATCGTTTGGTTCTCAATAGAAACAGATATAATTCGGAGCATGGTTAGTCTTGATTTTAAATTATTAAATGGCACCTCCTCCGATCGAATGCAGATCTCTCTCTCTCTCTCTCTCTCTCTCTCTCTCTCTGTGCAGCTGAGTAGGCCAGGTTTTGACATAACGAGTAGCCGTGTATTCAGTAAAGGCGACCGTTAGCTCTGGTTCATACATTCTATTTACTACGATATTTACAGGCAGAAGGGGGACAACCTCTAGTTTCTAAATCCACATAATTGTTCAGAGTTATTCTTCATTACAAATGAAAAAAAAATAAAACTTGCAAAAAAAATATTCATGATCATTTGGAAATTCATCTACGTCTATAACCAAAGGTGACAGGCACGTGTATTTGATGGTATAGGCATACGATACACTAACAAGGTTTCCGACTCCAAATATGGAACTTTAAGTTCTTAATATGACTTACAATAAACGATTTTATAGAGAATCAATAAAACTAATGACTATTACACAGCTTACAAATGCCTCGATCAAGAAACATTTACATTAAAAGAATCTGTTAAAGCATCGATCTGTCCACAAATGGCACTCAACTGTGACAAAATTGTTTTTTTTTTATTAGTCCATCACGAAATCGCAACTCGATTTTTGACTACTAAAACAGTCATATGTCTATAAATCGGCCTTTCCATCTGTTTGAATTGATGCTGATCATAATTTAGATATTAAAGGGTTTCTATTATCACACACGAGCAAATTTTACACTGTCACCGGTAATGCAAATATGACAGTGTTCGTTTAAATAAAAGCGCTGGATGATTGAAGAGTCAAGATCGAAAATGTTATATTTTAACTGGAAATTTTTCAGTATTGTTACAACCGGAAAATTATAACCGGTGTTAGGATAAAAATTGCCGTAATTATCTATTGTACACATTTATCATGACGACTGTCGTTACGCAATTAAAAGAACGGTGTTTAAAACGATTCAGAGGAACAGAATCTGTAGCACATACGCGATATTCCTGTATGAAATGTACACGGGATTCGGTAGTAGGTTTACATACCTATGAATATTCATATAAATAAATATTTATCTTCCCCTTAGTAAATTCCCCACCCATAAATTAAAAATATAATATCTTAATAATAAGCCTGGTGACATGTTGTTTTTAAGCTTTTATCTTATAGATAAGTACATTAATAGAGTTCATTCAAAAAATGAGAAAAATATGAATGTTTGAACATTAGATAAAACAAGAAATATCTTTAAAAAAAGATATTCGGCGTAGGATGAAAGAAAAACGAGATTCCCAGTCTTCTAGAACATTCCGAGGAAAAGCGCGCGAAAGACCGACGCACAACAAATTTAGTACGCTCTAGAAATAGTTCAGTATTTTTTCTATGAAATATACTTATTTATAGACCGGTAATACAAAAAATTATATCTGTAAATAGGCTTGTTTGATATTTGTTCATATCATTATTGCATATGACAATTATGATATAAAAGCGTTATTAGTTGTTTTGGTTTTGGCGAATTAATTTTCAATGAGAGCATCTCGGCAGGCTGGAAGAATTCAATATACATAGTAATTAAGGGGTTTCATGTCATAACACGGTGGATTCTTTTTTTGTTGTTTTAAATCATTTTCACAAAGTAGCATTCCTCAATTGATGGAAAAGGATTGTATTTAACTTACTGAAATCACTTTCATGTTTACATCAAAAGAAAAGTAATAACACCAAACTGAATGATATATACAAGCTGCACCCCTTATTTACAGTAATTTTATAGTCCATAACGATGCGTTAACCAATAACAGGAGTCCTTTTATTCAGCTTAGAATTATTTACCGCTGTTAGCGTACATTTGATTGGTTTAAGATGCGAGTTGAAATCGAAATTATACAGCTACGCCGAAAAAATAAGTTAAAACAAATACTGTTGGTTTGTACCTTTTTTAATAAATGTTTGTTTTAGCCATATATTAGGGTATTTAATAACAGATGGATACTTAGTAAACCCTCAATTCAGTTTGTCTCATTAAATTAAATGTTAAACCAATATAATAACACAATATTTAAAAATAAATTGTGATCCATTTGAATATGAAAATGGACTTTGTTTTCATACGTGAAATTTCATCATAAACTTCGACTATATAGGTATACTAATAAAAACGCTCATATTTTTTCAAAGGCCGGTGATCCCATGTTTTTATTTCATATTTTAGTAGACCAGATGATATATTATCAACATAAAAAAGAATCAGGAAATTCTGAGTGTTTTGTAAAAATGATGAAACTGTCGCGATCGTCTTTAATGGTCATTTGACCTCCCTCTCTTATCGTTGAGTTAATATTGTAAGTTGTATCTAGGAAGAACGAGTGAGTTGCTTGTAAGGAGTTTCGTCTAAAAGGATCAGAAAGCTAAAAATGACCGCCGTAGAATATGAAGACAAACGTTGATGAAAACGGAATAACACGTGACATTTTGGCAAAGAAAAAAAACAAAAACAGATTTAACCTGTCACTCCTTGTTCTCGCCCTTCCTTTCAAACTCACTTACTTGCGCTTTGTCATTAACATTCTGAAAAGCTAGGAAGTTACCAGATTTATGACATTTTTCGGCGTAAACTGTATAAAATGAATTTTGACCTATTTATTGAACCAATCTTATTTTGGTTAACAACCGAAGAGTTCGAAAAAGCACTCGTTTCATTGGTTTGCATAAATTATATTAGGATATTCTATCATAAAATGGGAGTATCGGGGATCATATCTTTTTTGCATGATTTTCATTTGGCAAATAACGATTCAATCTACTTGTTTAAGCATAAAAAAATCCAGTTGAAAAATTCAAACATAAAAACCACCCAGTTGAAAAAGTGAACAGATGTGAATCTTTAGAAAAGGTAGTTAACCTTTGTAGTGGACTCGACCCTCTAAGTCGCAATAAACTATTTATAGTGGCCCATCAGCTAAACTTAGTGCTCCGAGATCAAATTACACTGACGGAACCTTTTTTATGTTTCGTTTATATTACATTTTTGTCCCTTTCTTTATTTTTTTCACTGGCTGTATACAACATCTCCTAAATTTAGTGACAAATACGTTTTCTAAAATCACATACTATTAAAACTTTGCCAGAATTATTATATTAAATATATTCTTACTCTTTAACTTTCTTCAACTCAAATATATTTTTTTCTCTCTTACTCCGAATATCTTTTTTAAAGATATTTTTTGTTTTATATGCATGTAACGGATATTTTAAGGGAATGTGAAACGACAATTTGTATGCTTTATTACAGTTATATTTTTTTATATCTTTATCATGTGTGAAGCGAAACGTTTATCAACTCGAGCCTCCAAAATATCCAACTCCTCTCTCTCTCTCTCTCTCTCTCTCTCTCTCTCTCTCTCTTAAAGAAATAGATGTACATATGCTTTTATTTGTTATTTTGCTTTAATGTTTAATCGACAACATTCCAGTACTCTGAGGCTGCCAACATGATATCACACGTGATATCGCATACTACCACATAGACCTGATACCGGTGTAACGATTTCAAGTGTCCCCAAATTCAAGTTTTCACCAGGAACATGATAACGTTTTCGGATTCCTGTAGGCATTTGAAAACGTTATTATGTTTCCGGGGAGGGGACGTTGTAAAAGCTAAGTTACCTGATGGGGGGGGGATTAAAGCCTTATGTACTTTCCTTAAATAAGATTACATGCTAAAGCGTCAAGCATTGGGTAAGTTGAAAATTGCTTAATAATGGAAGAAACAGATATGCGGTAGATGGGATGTAGCTCGATCAAAGTCGAAACGTAACCCTATCATTTCACTATTTCTTTAACGCTTAACGGTGAACGACTGACTTTAAATACTTTACTGTGACATCTCCTTAAATAGAAACACTGAGACCTGTAAATATCCTCTGACAAAATATTACATATCAAGATGTAACATTATCTCGAATTGAAATTTCAAAGTAGGAATATTTTATGCGTTTAAAAGTTCGTGTCAGTCCTGCTGTTAAAAGCATTCCATTATTATTGGTGTTGATATATTTAAAAAATGCTGTTGCCCGGTAGATCCGAAAATTGTGGACTCGAACCATGTATGGGGAAAGCAATAAATTCAATATTGCCTTCCAAAGCGCAAATAATTTTCCAGCCCAGGAACCGCCAAGAAAGAATAGACAAAATTGGAAGAACTTGTTTGACCCTAGTGCCGGAATTCAGTGCGTCTTCCCTAGTCCCGGAATTAAATGGGATTTCCCGGTTAACACTAGTCCCGGTATTTAGTGTGTCTTGACCCTAGTCAGGGTATTAGTGGGGTTTCCCTAGTCCCGGTATTAAGTGGGTTTTTGGATGACACTAGTCCCGGTATTTAGTGTGTCTTCCGGGTGACCCTAGTCCGGATATTAGTGGGTCATGCCTAGTCCCGGTATTTAGTGTGTCTTCCGGGTGACCCTAGTCCGGATATTAGTGGGTCATGCCTAGTCCCGGTATTTAGTGTGTCTTCCGGATGACCCTAGTCCGGATATTAGTGGGTCATGCCTAGTCCCGGTATTTAGTGGGCTTCTGGATGACACTAGTCCAGGTATTTAGTGTGTCTTCTGGATGACGCTAGTCCGGATATTAGGGGGTCATGCCTAGTCCCGGTATTTAGTGGGTTTTCTGGATGACACTAGTCCCGGTATTTAGTGTGTCTTCTTGGTGACCCTAGCCCGGATATTAGTGGGTCATGCCTAGTCCCGGTATTTAGTGGGTTTTCTGGATGACACTAGTCCCGGTATTAAGTGTGGCTTCCGGGTGATGCTTGTCCAGATATTAGGGGGTCATCACTAGTCCCGGTAATAAGAGGGCTTCTGGATGACACTAGTCCCGGTATATAGTGTGTCTTCTGAGTGACGCTTGTCCAGATATTAGGGGGTCATCACTAGTCCCGGTATTAAATGGGTTTTCTGGACGACACTTGTCCCGATATTTAGTGTTTTTCCGCAAGTCCGGATATTAGGGTCATCTAGCCGTATTAGTGGGTTTTCTGATGACTACGTTTTTCGGGGACCCTAGCCGGTAGTCCGGATATTAGTGGGTCATGACTAGTACCGGTATGAAGTGAGTTTCTGGATAACACTATTTCCGGTATTTAGTGTGTTTTCCGGGAAACGCAAGTCCGGATATTAGTTGGTCATCCCTAGCCCGGTATTTAGTGGGTCTTCTGGATGAACTTAGTCTCGATATCCAGTGTGTTCTCTGGATGAACCAGGTCCTGTTATTCAGTGTGTCCTCTGGATGAACCTAGTTGGATATTCAGTGTGTCCTCTGGATGAACCATATTTCGGTAGTCAGTGTGTCTTTGGGATGAACCTAATCCCCATATTCAGTGTTTTCTCTGTATGAAGCTAGTCCCAGTATTCAGTGAGTACTCTTGATGAACCTAGTCTCGATATTCAGTGTGTCCTCTGGGTGAACCAAGTCATTACGTCCCTTGGATGAATCTAGTCCTGTATTCAGTGTGTCCTCTGGATGAACCTAGCCTGGGTATCGAGTGAGTCCTCTGGATGAACCTTATTTCGGTAGTCAGTGTGTCTTTGGGATGAACCTAGTCTCGATATTCCGTGTTTCCTCTAGATGAACGCAGTCTCGGAATTCAGTGAGTACTCTTGATGAACCTAGCCCCGGTATCAAGTGTGTCCTCTGGGTGAACATTGTCTCGGTAAACAGTGTGTCTTCTTGATGCACCTTGTCTCGGAAGTCTGTGTGTTCTCTGGATTAACTTGTCTCGGTAGTCAGTGTGTCCCTGGATGAACCTTGTCTCGGTAGTCAGTGTGTCCTCTTGATGAACATTGTCTCGGTAGTCAGTGTGTCCTCTGGATGAACATTGTCTCGGTAGTCAGTGTGTCCTCTTGATAATCATTGTCTCGGTAGTCAGTGTGACTCTTGATGAACATTGTCTCGGTAGTCAGTGTGTCCTCTGGATGAACCTTGTCTCGGTAGTCAGTGTGTCCTCTTGATGAACCTTGTCTCGGTAGTCAGTGTGTCCTCTGGATGAACATTGTCTCGGTAGTCAGTGTGTCCTCTGGATGAACATTGTCTCGGTAGTCAGTGTGTCCTCTTGATGAACCTTGTCTCGGTAGTCAGTGTGTCCTCTGGATAAACATTGTCTCGGTAGTCATTGCGTCCTCTGTATGAACCTTGTCTCGGTAGTCAGTGTGTCCTCCTGATGAACATTGTCTCGGTAGTCAGTGTTTCCTCTGGATGAACATTGTCTCGGTAGTCAGTGTGTCCTCCTGATGAACATTGTCGCGGTAGTCAGTGTGTCCTCTTGATAAACATTGTCTCGGTAGTAAGTGTGTCCTCTGGATGAACCTTGTCCCGGTATTCAATATATGTCCTCTGGATGAACTTAGTCCCGGTATTCAGTGTTTGCTTTGGATGAACTTATTCCCGGTATTTAGTGTGTCCTATGGATGACCCTAGTCTCTGGTTAGTGTTTCCTCAGGATGAACCTAGTCCTTGTATTCAGTGAGTACTCTAGATGAACCTAGTCCCGGTATTCAGTGTTTCCTCTGGATGAACTTAGTCCCGGTATTCAGTGTTTCCTTTGGATAAACCTAGTCCCGGTATTCAGTGTGTCCTATGGATGACCCTAGTCTCGGTGGTCAGTGTTTCCGTTAGTTGAAGCATCCATTAATTAGTGAGTACTCTGAGTGAACCTAGTCCCGGTATTCAATGTGTCGTCCTCCGGATGAACCTAATCCCGGTTAGTTATTGTTTATTTTTTCAATTCTTTTTATTAGCTCACCTGAGCATAGCTCAGGGTGAGCTTTTGGGATACTTGATTGTCCGTCTGCCGTCGTCCGTCAACAATTTTGATGTTTACACACTAGAGGCCAAAATTTTGATCCAAAATTCCTCAAACTTGGTCAGAATGTTTGTCTTGATGATATCTTGAACCCTTTCGAAAATGGGTCAGGTTGGATCAAAAAGTAGGTCAGTAGGTCAAATCTTAGAAAAATCTTGTTGTCCATCAACAATTTTGATGTTTAACTATAGAGACCTAATTTGAACCTATCGTTCTCAATTGTGTCAGAATGTTTGTCTTGATGATATCTTTGAACTTTCGATAATGTTAAGGTTGATCAAACAAGTAGGTCAGTAGGTCAATTTAGAAATATTTCTGTTGGTGTCCTCAACAATTTTGATGTTTACACACTAGAGGCCACAATTTTGATCCAATCTTCCTCAAACTTGGTCAGAATGTTTGTCTTGATGATATCTTGAACCCTTTCGAAAATGGGTCAGGTTGGATCAAAAAGTAGGTCAGTAGGTCAAATCTTAGAAAAATCTTGTTTACACACTAGAGGCCACAATTTTGATCCAATCTTCCTCAAACTTGGTCAGAATGTTTGTCTTGATGATATCTTGAACCCTTTCGAAAATGGGTCAGGTTGGATCAAAAAGTAGGTCAGTAGGTCAAATCTTAGAAAAATCTTGTTGTCCATCAACAATTTGATGTTTACACACTAGAGGCCACAATTTTGATCCAATCTTCCTCAAACTTGGTCAGAATGTTTGTCTTGATGATATCTTGAACCCTTTCGAAAATGGGTCAGGTTGGATCAAAAAGTAGGTCAGTAGGTCAAATCTTAGAAAAATCCTTTGTTTACACACTAGAGGCCACAATTTTGATCTAATCTTCCTCAAACTTGGTCAGAATGTTTGTCTTGGTGATATCTTGAACCCTTTCGAAAATGGGTCAGGTTGGATCAAAAAGTAGGTCAGTAGGTCAAATCTTAGAAAAAAATTTGTTTACACACTAGAGGCCACAATTTTGATCCAATCTTCCTCAAACTTGGTCAGAATGTTTGTCTTGATGATATCTTGAACCCTTTCGAAAATGGGTCAGGTTGGATCAAAAAGTAGGTCAGTAGGTCAAATCTTAGAATTTAAAAATCTTTGTTTACACACTAGAGGCAACAATTTTGATCCAATCTTCCTCAAACTTGGTCAGAATGTTTGTCTTGATGATATCTTGAACCCTTTCGAAAATGGGTCAGGTTGGATCAAAAAGTAGGTCAGTAGGTCAAATCTTTAAAAAAATCTTGTTACACACTAGAGGCAACAATTTTGATCCAATCTTCCTCAAACTTGGTCAGAATGTTTGTCTTGATGATATCTTGAACCCTTTCGAAAATGGGTGGGGCTGGATAGAAAAGTAGGTCAGTAGGTCAAATCTTAGAAAAATCTTGTTTACACACTATAGGCTACAATTTTAATCCAATCTTCCTCAAACTTGGTCAGAATGTTTGTCTTGATGATATCTTGAACCCTTTCGAAAATGGGTCAGGTTGGATCAAAAGTAGGTCATAGGTCAAATCTTAGAAAAATCTTGTTTACACACTAAAGGCCACAATTTTGATGCAATCTTCCTCAAACTTGGTATAGATTGTTTGTCATGATGATATCTCGAACCAGTTTGAAAATGGGTGGGGCTGGATAGAAATGTAGGTCAGTAGGTCAAATCTTATAAAAATCTTGTTTATACTCTGAGGGCAACATTTTTGGTCCAATCATCCTCAAACTTTGGCAGAATGTTTGTCATGATGATATCTTTTGTGGATGGGGTCAGAAAATTCCTAAACATTGTTTCACCTCATCATCTTAATTCTAAAGCAATCTGTTTTGTACAGGCAATGAATGATACTTTTCTCAGGTGAGCGATTTAGGGCCATCTTGGCCCTCTTGTTTTACAGTGAGTTTTCTGTTTAGAAAATAACTTTTTCTGTGCATGTAGATCTATAAATAATAAATCTTCGCCATTTTGTTAGTTTACGTTCATCACGTCACAATTGTGACGGCAGTAATTCTTTTTTGCTAAGTCCCGGTATTCAGTGCGTCTCCCCTAGTCCCTGTATTCAGTTGGTCTTTCCTAGTCCAAGTATTCGGTGGGTCTTCCCTAGTACCGGTATTCTGTGGGTCTTCCCTAGTGTTGTGTTTGTCTTTTATAATTCTGGTCCAGTAAATACAAGTCTAAAGACAATACACATTTAAATACATTTAATCACAGTGGCTCACATTCTTGTGCTGGCACATGCTGACTTATATGCTATTGTAGAGACACTTTATACCTGGCTGATAAGCCCAGTGAAGTATACTGAATACACTACATTTCCCTTCTTTTAAAAGGATAAAATCAATCAATAATATTTCTTTGAATAACATCATTGTTGTAAGCATACTAAAATACAACATGCAATAAGAAACAATATTTATCTTTCAGAATGATTACAGCCTCAGTAACACCTGTGTGGCTATTTGCTTCGGATAATGTTAATGTCCTGCAATAATTGCTCTTATCAGTAAACAGACATAAAACAGTCATCAGCTGATCCTAATATCTGGAAATTAATGTATTTAGCATCTTGTATCAGAGAAGATACTTGTCTGAAAATAAGCATATGTGAAATATCTAATTAATTATCCGTTCCATGGCTAAGAAAGTACAACTAAACAGTTAATTTGTCCATTGTACTTCCATATAACTGTCTGTGGTATCAGTAAATGGTTTTGGTACGGTTATATGATATTTGTTCTCACACTCTTCCACAAACACACGAAAGCTATTTACACAGAAATCTCTTCCCTTGATAATCCAAAGAATATAATTGCCTTTGACCTATTTTCTGAACATTTTTTAAAGCAACTCTGTACCTCACTGGTATAAACACTAGTAGATTTTCACTTATAAATTTAAAACTTTGATTTAGCACATCAACACTGTAATCCAAATTCAAGTGAATCTATCCGGTGGTTTTACAGTTCTCCCATATCTTGTTACGTATGGTTTACTATCAGCATCCTGCTGCTGATGATGATGCTGTTCAGGGTCATTGAACTGGATCTCTCCAGAGGTACATGTAGAAGGAAGGATTTCATCTGGTGTTTTGTCTCCTGGTGGAACAGAAGTTTTCCTTATCTGCCGTCTGTTCCTGCGATAATATTTTCCATCTGGTGATTTCAGAATATAAGATCTGGGTAGTTCATGGTATTTGTCTACCTTACCATTTTCCCATGCATTATTGCGTCTGAACACAACAAAGTCACCCTCATGCAAAGGTTTCAACACCTTTCCTGCATGCTTGTCATAATTTTTCTTTCCGACGTCTTGTTTATTTTCCAGTCTTTTCTTTAAATCACCAGAATTCTTATGCTTAACCTATTTTTTTCCCATAGGAAGCTTTGTTTTCAGGCTTCTGCCCATCATCATTTGTGCCGGTGATAACCCTATACCTTCAACAGGGCTATTTCTGCAATCGAGTATTGCTAAGTAACGATCTTTCGCCTTTTTAAGCAAATGCTTTACAGTCCGTATTGCACGGTCCACCTGTCCATGTGACTGGTAGAAATATAGGCTTGAAGTTTTGTGCATAATCCCATACTCTTCTGTGAATTCTTTAAATTCAGCACTTGTGAACTGTCTTCCATTATCACTGACAATTTCGTATGGTATACCATATCTCGTAATATGTGATTTCAAGTAAGCAATCACATTTTTACTTGTCAGATTGTCCAATTTAGAAATTTCTGGCCATTTAGAATAAAAATCAACAGATATGAGATACTGAATATTTCTCAGCTCAAAAATATCCACACATATTTTCTCATATGGCCTATCAGGTAACTCCATTTTCATCAATGGTTCCTTGGGATTCTGTGATTGGTATTTTGCACAAATAGCACAGTTTGCTATTTTATCTTCTATTGCACTGTTCATAGTCGGCCAGTTCATGCTTTCTCTAGCAAGAGCTTTGCATTTAACAATTCCAAGATGTGATTCATGTATATAATCCAACATATTCTTTCTCATTGTTCTCGGAATTATCAGTTTATTTCCCTTCATTAGCACATCATCAATAACTGATATTTCCTCTAAATTTATTTATTTAAGGCCCCTTTTTTGTTGAAGACTGCCTCAATTCCAGCAATTTTGTATTCCTCTGTCAGAAGCGGTTCTGTGTTATTTTTCATATAATTTCGTGACAATGTGTCAGCAACATACATCTCCTTTCCAGGCTTGAATTTTACATCAGGTTCATATTCTGACAGTTCAAGCAACATTCTCTGCAGACGTAGAGGAGTTTCATATATCCCTCGTTTAAAGATTGTTTCCAGTGGCTTGTGATCAGATTCCACAGTAACTTTTTGACCAAAAATATACTGTCGAAATATCCTCACTGCAAATAATATTGCTAGTGTTTCCTTTTCTATTTGTGAATACCTTTGCTGTGTTTCTGTTAATGCTTGCGAAGCAAATGCTACAGGTCTTCCATCTTGCAACAACGCTGCTCCAACAGCCTTGGAACTACTGTAAAACGTCAACGTGTACTGTAAGACTGGACTTTTGATCACCAATCTCTTTATTTCATCAAAACAACTTTGCTCAGAATGTCCCCAATCAAACATGACTTCCTGTTTCAACAGTCTCCTCAAATTTGCTGATTTCTCAGACAAATTTGGTAAAAATTTGGCCATATATTGTATAAATCCTAAAAATGTCATAAGTTCCTTCTTATTTGCAGGAGCTGTCATTTGTTCTACTGCCCTGACCTTTTCAGGATCTGGCTTGATTCCATCTTTAGTCAACAAATGACCTACATATCCAACTTCAGTTTTCCTAAACTGACACTTACTTTTGTTCAGCTTAAGAGTATTTTCTCTTGCTTTTCTAAGCACTTTCTCAAGACGCTGATCATGTTCTTGTAATGTTTTTCCTGTAACAAGGATATCATCCATAACAACTTCAACTCCATCAATATCTTCAAACATCTGTGACATTGCATATTGCATTACCTCAGGAGCTGAATGAATACCAAATGGTAATCTGAAGTATCTATACCTTCCAAAAGGGGAATTAAATGTACACAACTTTGAACTTTCTTCTTCAAGTTCAATTTGCCAAGAAGATGAGGTTGCATCTAATTTGCTGAAGTATGTAGCACCTGGCATTTTTGAAATCACCTCTTCAACTGTTTTCAGTGGATAATGCTGACGCTTCACATCTGTATTCAAGTCCTTCGGATCTAAGCATATCCGAACGCTACCATCAGGTTTCACAACTGCCACCATGCTATTAACCCATTTGGTTGGCTATGTTTGACGAACGATAATTTTTTCCTTTTCCATGCGCTTCAATTCACTCCTTACTTTGTCTTATAATTTCATAGGCACCTTTCTTGGAGGAAGTACAACTGGTTTGACAGTTTAGTCAATTTCAATTTTATGTTTTCCAGGCAAACAACCAATTCCTTGAAAAACATCAGAGTATTCCTCTAAAATGTCTTGATCTTCTGACCTTTCAACATTGAAACATTTTTTTACAAGTCCCATCTTCTCACATGTGTTTCCACCAAATATGGTAGGTTTCTTTTCTTGTATAACTTGGAATTTCACTCTGTATCTTTTACCAAACACCGTACAGTTTGAAATAACGGATCCCATCGGTTTTATTGAATGATCACTGTATGTTCTCAGCACTGTTTTTGAATCCTTAAATTTTGGATTTATTTTCATTTTCTTGATGAGCTTACTGCTGATAACGTTGCATTTTGCCCCAGTGTCTGCCAAAACTGTCACAGATTTGTTCTCAATGTTGTAGTCTATAGACCAGTTGCTGTCCAATGCATTGACTGTATCATTTAGAAGACTCATGTAATCATTATCATCACTACTATCACTTGAATCATCATCCACTGAGCGTTCATTTTACTTCTTGTTTCTGCACATTTTCTTAAAGTGATTCTTCATACCACAACTGTGACATTTTTTACCATATGCCGGACAGTTTCTTCGTTCATGTTTCAAACCACAATACTTGCAGCTTTCCTGCTTCCTTGTTTCATTCTTCTTTATCTTAAATTTGCCTTTGCTGCTCTTTACAGCATTTAAAGACGTTTCTGTGATTTTCTTCGTCATTTCCTCACCCTGTTTTTCTGACACCTCTGCAGTTCTGCAAATATCCATTGCTTTCTGCAGGGTCAAATCAGGTTCTCTCAAAAGACGATGTCTGTTTCATTTTTTATGCCGCACACGATTATGTCCCGAATCAAAGAATCTCTCAGCCCCTCAAACTCACATGAGTTTGATAGAATTTTCAGATCAGTCACGAAAGTATCAAAACTGTCCAACTCCTTTTGTGCACGTATATTGAATTTGTGCCTCTCGAATGCCACATTTTTGCGAGGAGTGCAAGAATTTTGAAACTTATTCAAAATGTGTCCACTTTTATGTTATCTCCCTCCGCATCACCTGGTTCATTCCAGTTAAATGTGTTAAATATCTCGAGCGCTTCTGGTCCTATAACACTTAAAAGTGTTGATGACTTCATTTCCCTTTTCATTCAGTCCAGTTGCTGTCATATACAGCTCATATACTGAATCTCCTGAAGTTCTCCTTTAAATTACCATCCAAAGATAACCTTTCTGGTGGACGAAGATTCTTGGCCATGTTTATTTTCTATTATAAACCTAGTTCCAATAAACTTCTGACACCATGTTGTGTTTGTCTTTTATAATTCTGGTCCAGTAAATACAAGTCTAAAGACAATACACATTTAAACACATTTAATCACAGTGGCTACAGGATACTCTGTATGTCTACATTCTTGTGCTGGCACATGCTGACTCCCTATACTGCTATTGTAGAGACACTTTATACCTGGCTGATAAGCCCAGTGAAGTATACTGAATACACTACACCTAGTCCGGATATTCAGTGGGTTTTCCCTAGTCACGGTATTCTGTGGGTGTTCCCTGGTCCCGGTATTCAGTGCGTCTTCCCTAGTCCTGGTATTTAGTGTATCCTCTGGATGAATCTAATCTCGGTAGTCAGTGTGTCCTCTGGATGAACATTGTCTCGGTAGTCAGTGTGTCATCTGTATGATCCTAGCCTCGGTATTCAATGTGTCTTTATGATGAACCTAGTCCCGGTATTCAGTGTGTCCTCTGGATGACCCTAGTCCCGTTATTCAGTGTGACTTCTGGATGACCCTAGTCCCGGTATTCAATGTGTCCTCTGGATGACCCTAGTCCCGGTATTCAGTGTGACTTCTGGATGACCCTAGTCCCGGTATTCAGTGTGTCCTCTGGATGACCCTAATCCCAGAATTTAGTGGGTCTTCTGTGTGAGTCAGTATTCAGGCTGAATGTGATACTTTTAAATAAAATTTAAGGTTATCGAATTTCTCTTCCCCAAGTATTTGAAGTAATTTGTTATGTGCACTCTCGTATCAGTTTTCGGCGACATATATTGGTGTGAACTTAGTATAGGGAAAGAGAGAGAGAATGCGGAACAGTTCTTTTATGCTAAAGATAAAATATAGTTGGCCTAGGAGGCGATGGTCGTTCTAAGAAAGCTATGTTGCTGCCAGACTCGGATCACCGACCGCCCATATCAAGACGAAATAAATTTGAGGATATAGAGGGCATTCGTCCTTTGCACTCAGTACTGTGAAATTATTAATTTTCATGGCACGCTAATTTTCGTCGATTTTATGAAAGGTTGTATCCAAGAATAATAATCACCACGAAAACGTGTCTCTAATATAGATCTCATGTTTTCTAAAACATAGATCCACGAATATTGTACCCACGAAATTCCTTTAGGTACATTATCAACGAAATTTAATGTCAACGAAAATTAATGATTTACAATATTGTAATTAACTTCAGAAGTTCTTTAAAAAAGCCTATCGTACTTTATAATTTGCAAATATTTCTTTTGATTCGTTTAGTATGTTACAATATTACTGCATGATTGTTTCTGATAAAGCGGGTACTATACATATTTATTCATCATAGGTAAATATACGAGAATCCTTGTACGCGTATATACTAGAGGTAATATGTATACACCGTTTTCATAATAGTTGCCATTATCGGTTTTATTATTAACAATTTACTTCAAATAACCGTCTAAGAGCGTGTTGACGAGAAGATCTAGGTCAAAGATTCTGTCTGATCAGGGTCTCCTCTTTTTTCTCGCTCAGGGCACCCACTGTATGTTTAAAGGCGTTTGAGAGGGTTTTTTCTTACGGACAGATTTATTTTTAAAAATTGCATATAACTACTTTAGACTGTAACTATGAATTAAAAATAGGGGGTCACCATGCTTGTTTTAGAGATTAAGCTTATGGTAGAGCATCACTATTTGCTAAAATTTGTTTAAAACATGGCGTTAAAAAATAAGAAAGATTTCGATTCTAAATACTGTAACAGCATATTAAAATGATATTTTTAAAATATTTTTATCACCATTTGTAACTTAAAATGTATTCTATAAGTTACAGATAAAAATACTGTCAAATATACATTGAAATACAAAATGGGCACTAAATCTCATTTGTTTGCGGACCAAAATGTATGCAAAACTATCCCAAAACTGTAAATATTTACATATATATATTTCTAAATAATTCAAGAATTCAACCGACAGATTTCCTTCATTTTTTCAGAGTCAGTCCTTTGATATATTTGCTTTCTGAAAATGTAAAAAACAGACATACCTCAACAGGTTTGTTTTTTAACTAAAACTGCTTTTTTATTGAAATTTTAGCCAAATTTGCATAAAAACACTAAAATGTTACTTTTTGTACCTTCAATATTTGGCAAACATACTTTTAATGATATTCTTAAAACATGTATCTTAAAATTTGGGCTTTCTTCTATCATCCTATTTAAAATAAATCAGAAATTCAAAAAAAAAATCAAAATCAGTTGGAACCCGCTGAAACGTCCTTGATATTTAGCGGCTAAGGCTCAATAACTAGTGTTCGTGTTATCATTGAAAGTGCAATATAATTTTTATGTTGTATAGGATTAAGATGATATTTTATTAAATTAATATTATTATTATATTGTATATGTCCGAGGAATGGACTGGAACATTGTTACCGAGAATAATTACTTATGAGTCTATTTTTTCCAGAGGCACGAATGTCTCTTCAGTAAAGCAAACACGTAATTGAATTTTCCTTATATGTCAATAATGTTATATCAGTTATTTTGCAGAAAAAATCCTTAATATTAAAACATTTCTTTTAAATAGTATTTCTCTGTCTCTGCAGTGTCTGCTGTTATTTCTTTATACCATGATGTTACAGCGAGATGCGTCTGGTATAGACACTACATTACAGTCTCATTCATCACAGGTAGGTAATCCATAGTACAGGTACATGTATATCCGTTTGCAAACTGGGTCGCCATAAAACGCATCATGCTATCAATTTACACATTTAGAATGCCAAAACAAGTCGACAAAACCGCAGCTGTAAGCAATCTCGTATGTTTTTACTACTACATCTACATTTATATACGAGTATCTCGGTTGCCCAGCACAACTGGGTACATATAAGGGCACTGGTGCGTGTCTTGTCTATCACATCACGATCATTTAAGTCTGACACCGTTTCTCTTTTTTTTAATATCATTTTTTTATAATTATAATGTGTATAATAAAATAATAATAAAATAATAATATTATTATTATTATTATTATTATTATTATTATTGATGTGTCAAGAGCTAGTTCTGTATCGGGTGAAAGGGAACTAATGTGCAAAAGATTTCCCTGCTCGCATATGGCGGCTGCATACCGCCACTCAGCCTCTCATAGACAAGTCCGACGTAGTTCCTTCTTGTGGTGACACACGGGATCTGGGCACCGTTGCGTCCCCATGCTTAACTACGAAGACTAGGAGGAGGTCTATCCCTAGACATGCGGCATGCTAGGCTCACCGGTGTGTGAATACGCCCTGATTCCCATGAAATGACCCCCAGCTATGGGTAAATAGCACTATTGCCTTAGGGTTTACCATTGGTTTTGGAGCAGGCTGATGTTCGCACTATGATGACTGGCATGTCGTCTGACTTCCAAGCCATCTCTGACCTTAGAAAAAAGCCATCATTAACAACGAGCTACTCCGCCTTCAAGTCGACATAGCTGTTTTACATAAGACACGACTTGCAGAGTCTGGCTGTATTAAGGAGAGCGAATATACCTTCCTCTGGCAGGAAAGAGAGAGGATGACACACGTGAATATGGTGTCACACCACTACTTTTTGTCCCTATATAATCTATAGTAACTTGGCCGACTTTCGAGGCCTGTTCCTACTTTCCAAATGTTCGTTGGAATATTTCTGGTCTAGTTTCATGTAGACCATTCATAAATCAACAGATTTAGGCACAAAAAAATATATCATTAAGGAATTGGCGTTTCACAAATTTCACATTTCCCGGCTACCTGTCAAAATTTCCAAAACAAACATGACCTCTGAGCCGCATTACCTCTGCAGCTCTCCCAACATCCTGTAGGAAAGTAATCCCTTAATACAACTATTAAATGCAAGTTGTTGGTCAAAAATACATGTATCTCACCACACAGGCTAAATGTGTTGCAGTTATTCAGTGTTTTCTGGGGAAAATATGACTTTGATGTCCACCCTTTCATTTTTCATTAGGTACTACTTCAGCACCCTACGACCCGGAAATACTTTGATAGTGGTGTGACACCATATGGAGTTGGATTTTTGCTGTCAAGATCTCTCTTCTTGATAAAGTCCAACTTGGTAGCTTTGCCACAAAGCGTTTCCTGTCTCATAATGAACACCACTGGGAGATTCATTAATCTTCTCTGTGTTTATACTCCTACACTTATGGCCCCAGATGATACAAAGGATCGTTTCTACAGCCAATTGGATGCTCTCATCAAAACATTTCCAAAGAAAGATGAACTAATAGTTCTGGGTGACTTCAACGCTCGAGTTGGCAGGGACAATGTCAATGACGCTTGGTCAAACTGTCTAGGCAACTTTGGAATCGGAAAATGTAATGAGAACGGTCAGCGACTTCTGGAACTGTGCTTCTTCCATGAACTCTGTATCACCAATACTTACTTCGGCACCAAACCTCACCATAGAGTGTCTTGGGTGCATCCGAGGTCCAAACACTGGCACCAGCTTGACCTCATCATTACAAGACGCAGGAACTTCAAACATGTTCGCATAACATAGTGTTGACTGCGACAAAAACACTCACTTGTGTGTTTCAAGATCAAAATTCAGCCAAAGAAATTCCATCTCACAAAACAATAGGGCATACCCCGTATCGACGTAAGAAAAGCAAAGTGGTCTGAACTCAGGGAAGAATTTGTTCACCACTTCACATCCACATTTGAGTGGAAATATGAATTGTCTGCAACAGAGCAGTGGGACTACCTTAAGAGAGAAACCCACAGAGCACTGCAGTCTGTGTGTTTGGAAAAAAAAAAAAGAAACGTGCTGGGCAGAATGACTGGTTTGATGCCAACTGAGAGCGGCTATCCCCTTTGGCTGAGAAAAAAAGCGCAAAGCCCTCCAACTTCACAAAGATCAATAGGAAGCACTGTCCAAACAACTGTTCAGACCTGAGTGAACAAGCACTGGAACACACTCTGCCAATCAATCCAGCAAGCGGCAGACACGGGCAACGTAAAGGGCAGGTATGACGGGATCAAAAAAGCAGTTCGAACTAGCAAACAGAAAACAGCCCCTATCAAGTCCAAAGAGGGTGATCTCATCACCAATAATGCAAAAGAACTTGATCGATGGGTGAAACATTACTCTGAATTCTACTCTAGAGAAAACACCGTCGATCAATCAGCTCTGTGTGCCATAGACCTTATGCCTCCAATACTTGAGCTCGATGAAGAACCATCTATTGAAGAGCTTTCTAAATCAATTGACTGCATACCATCAGGAAAATCATCTGGAAAAGATTCCGTCCCAGCTGAGGTCATAAAATGTGGTAAACCAAGGTGACATAAGCCCCTCTATAAACTCATTGTCCAATGCTGGAAAGAAGGTGCTGTGTCCCAAGATATTCGTGACGCCAATATAGTAATACTATACAAGATCAAGGGGGGTATACTCTACTGAGTATAGTTGGTAAGCTGTTTGCGCCCATGGACTTACGCAGGCTACAAGTACTTGCTGACAGAGTATATCCTGAGTCCCAAGGACTCTTTCCGTGCCATGAGGTCTACAGCTGACAAGGTCGTCTCACTAACGCAACTGCAAGAGAAATGCAGAGGGCAGAACCAACCTCTCTACATTGCCTTCATTGCCCTAACTAAAGCCTTCGACCTTGTTAGCCGCGATGGCTTGTTCAAGATACTTCCCAAAATCGATTGTCCTCCCAAGCTCCTTAGCATTGTGAAGTCCTTCCACGACAGCATGCTAAGCACTGTCCAATTCGACGGCGGCACATCCGCAGAATTTGGTGTAAAGGGTGGTATAAAACAAGGCTGTATGCTTGCCCCATTCCTCTTTGGGATATTCTTTGCACTCCTCCTGAAACATGCGTTCAGTTCATCCAAAGATGGTATTTATCTCTGCACAAGGTCAGGAAAGTTCTTATCAAGGACATGTTATTCGCAGACGATGCCGCTATTACCTCTCACCACCAACAAGGGCTCCATAGGCTCATGGACAAGTTCTCAGATGCCTGCGATCCCTTTAGCTTAACCATTAGTCGAAAGAAAACCCATGTCATGGACCAATCAACTCCCGAGCCTCCAGTAGTTACCGTAAAGGGGAGGAACTTGGATTCGTCCATGATTTTCAATACCTTGGTTCCACTGCGTCAGACACTTTGACGCTAGATGTAGAACTAAATAACCGCATTGGCAAAGCATCAGCAACCCTCTCCAAACTCTCAAAGAGGGCGTGGGATAACAAACACATTACCATCCATACCAAGATGAATGTTTACAAAGCCTGCGTTATCAGCACTCTTATCTACGGCAGTGAATCCTGGACAACTTATGCCTACGAGGAAAGAAAGCTCCAGGTATCCCATCTGCAATGTCTCAGAAGTATTCTCAGCGTCCAGTGGCAATACAAGTTTACTAACAATGACGTCCTCTCCAGAGCAGGCATTCCTTCCATGTATACATTGCTGCGTCGGACATGTTCAAAGGATGGAAGATTGTCGCATTCCCAAGGACATCATATATGATAACGTCACTGGCTCCAAGAACAAAGGATTCCAAAGCTTCGTTTCAAAAAACGTATGCAAGAGAGACATGAAATCTGTGACATCCAACCAGAGACTTGGGAAGACACCGCAAGCAACAGATCACTCTGGAAAAGTCAGGTGGTATCAGGTCTGGGGAAGGTCTTATGATTTTGAACGACCAGAAACGAGCCAGACGAAACGCCAGTCAACGTCTTGACGCCGAGCCGGATACACCTGTCTTCGAATGCCAGAACTGCTGAAGAGCCTGCAAATCCAGGACTGGCCTCTTCAGCCATGAAGACGATGTTCATCCTCACAGGGCGCTATCCTATAGTCTGCCAGACTGAAGGATGCCAACATTATTATTATTATTATTATTATTATTATTATTGCATTAGTTATATCCTTACAATCTAGAAGAATATTAACTATCGTTAGATATTGGTTAAGGTTGTTTGGTTAGATAATATCAATTTATCAAAAATGTGTATGAGCGAAACGAGGCTAAGTGCATATATTTATGTAAGCAAAAGCACTTGGCCTAGTTTCGCTCTCACCACTCGAAGGGGGGTACTTTACCGAGAAATCTTTCTTTCACCTATGATGGCCTACCTATTGATATTGTGAGTACATTTACATATCTAGGGATTGTATTTACTACTGGTAGCAGAGGCGCACGACAATTTATCTGGGCAGGGTATGAAAGCTATTCTGAAATTAACAAATATCTTTATAAGTTTACGTATGTTTCAGTTAAACAAAGATTAGAGTTATTCAATAAAATGGTCACACCTATTATAAGTCCAGTATGGGGATGCAAATACTATTAAGCGCTTACATTTACGTTACTGTAAAAAAAATGAATGTTAAACGTACTTCGCAAAATGAATTTTATATGGTGAATATGGAATGGTTTTTAAAAAAAAAATATGTTAAGAGTATTTATACCATGATATTAAGGGATATGAAAATTTATAGGGATGTTGTTAACTATGCATCTTTATTGAAACATTTATTGCGTTCCCGGATTTTATGCAGCCTGGCTGTCTCACAGTATAGGACATTGTGAATTATTCTTTAGTTTAGTAAGGCAGAATTAATTTAAAAATTCAGCTCGTGCTTTGTTTATGTTAATATAGCAAAGTTTTAAGTCTTACCTCAATGTATTCAATTCATCAAATGTTTGTAAAAAGTGTATCATCCCATAGACTGATGATAGAAGCTGGAAGGTGGAATAAACCTGTTGTTTTGCCTATTGTTGATAGAAAATGTATATTTTGCAATATATTAGAGGATGAGTTTCATTTTGTTTTAGAATTTATTCAGATTTAAGAAAAAAACTATGTAGATAAGTACTACTGGATGAGACCAAATATGTTTAAGTTGATATGTCTTTTTAATAGTGAAGACACAGTTGTGATTAAAAAACTTGACCTATTTGTACATTATGCTTTTTATGTAAGGAATGACAGAATATATAATATTTGATTTCACTTATTTTTTCTATATAATGTTTATAGAAAACATTTCAATAATACACGTCCTCCACACTCACTTTTGGAAACTATTTTTCGAAAGTTAAATGCATATGACATTGTTTAGTTGATCTTTTAACAAATGCCTGATATATGTATGAATATTTACCTTTCTTCAAATCTGCTTTTTTTTTTCGCAATGGTTTCCTGTATTAGTATTCACTTGTCCAAAATAACTACTTAGAAGCCTATTTCGATATTATATTCTTTGATATACATTTTGTAGTTATATAAAAACTATTGTCATTTGATTTAAAAAAAGATGACCAGACTGCTATGTTGCAAGCTATGATATAAATTTATGATTTACATGAGATTGTATTTAATTGTATATTCATGCATATTGTATCCTCATGGGCTTAAAAGACCAATGGAATTTGAAATAAACTTCTTCTTCATCTTCTTGTTGCTGTAGAAACAAAAATTTCCCTTGCTCCGGTATCCAGTTTATCGGTTTCTTTGGAAACGTGTCTTGACGACATATGACGCAGTATCAAAGTTATCTTGACAAATGTTGATTTTAATATGTTTAAACTGTATTTTGAATGAAAAATAGGCAAATCTACTGAAAAATGAAAGAGTTACGGCAAAGTCCACGAACTTCTGGGACACCCCTCGTAATTACATATTTTAGTTTTTAATGATGTATGGTTGCATCAATAGCTGGTAATGTTAACTTGTTATTTTACTTATATTTCATCAAATAGTTAATGGTGATTTATTCAAAATGGCAGCTGAGATAATAAAATATTCTAATGCGAAAATTTACATTGTGATTACCAAACATCATAAATTCGAATGACCGGTAAAGCTTGCTATGTTTATTTGTAAAGCATTTGAAAAGGCACACAATGTATTTTATTGCTACTCAGTTGAAAAGAAAATGCATGTCATTGCTTCCAGCTACCCACAAATGAAAATAGATATCTACTTATAAGTTGAAAGCATGATGCACTTAGGCTTGTATTTTAAAAGCACGCGCGCACGTGTGTGTGTGAAGTTATTTATTGTTAAAGTCGGGAGGTTGATCAGTTCGAGAGTCAAGGTTCCGCCCCACCATCTGGGTGGGGTCGCCTCGATTTGGACATTTCGAAATTTACCGTTATCCTAGTTGATAGATAAGACACATCGAGGCACATTTTTACTTAAACAACCCTTAATATTTATATGTACCTACCCATTAGAAATACCCTACTTTGTTCAATCTTTCATATATTATTGTTGATTTTACACTTTTTACAAAACTATTTCCAAGTCAAAACATTCAAGTAATACATGTCCATCCTACATTTCTTCCTGTATTTAATTCTTCATTAAAAGACATGTGATGAACTTCCAAAATACCCCTCGTATGTAAATTTTATATATGACGTTGTAGTGAACTAGGCTAGGTATCGAACGAGACAGCTAATGTTTTTACCAATCGCGCGAAATAAGCATTTCTTCGAGTTGTTGTTGTTGTTGGTTGTTGTTGTTGTTGTTGTTGTTGTTGTTGTTGTTGTTGTTGTTGTTGTTGTTGTTGTTGTTGTTGTTGTTGTTGTTGTTGTTGTTGTTGTTGTTGTTGTTGTTGTTGTTGTTGTTGTTGTTGTTGTTGTTGTTGTTGTTTAGCTTAAACAATTAATTATAGGATTTTCAAACTTTAAGCTGGTGTTGTATCGACTCTGATTTTGAGACCATTTCCATCTGCTGAAAGCCTATTCCTTATCAGGTGATATTAAACGCTCCCATGATCTGTGTATGTAGAGGTCCTCCCTGACTGGTTCTCAGGTGTGTGTAGAATGTACCCACTGTCTTGTTAAATGTCTAATATTTCAACATCGTCACATAAAAAAATAATTACCAACAGCCGATAAAGGTGCCACAGAGATTACCAATATGAAATCATTTCGCAAAAATAAAATGATGTCCTCATCCCTCATTTCCAGGTGACTGGTCATGTGTCCTCATTCCTCATTTCCTCATTCCTCATTTCCAGGTGGCTGGTCATGTGTCCTCATTCCACACTTCTATGAATCGAATCATTGGTGCAGACAAACATTTTTTTTTTAATTCACAATGCTTTTTAACAAATGGTTTCGGTCTTTTTCATATCTGAGTTACAGGAGCTAAAAATAGATTTTTAAAAGTGAAATATTTGAAAATCTTCTTCTACGAAATCGAATGGCCTAGAGCTTAGATATTTGGTGTGTGGCATTGTCTTATGAACCTTTACCAAGTTTGTTCAAATCATGACCCTGGGGTCGAAACTGGTCCCGCCCCAGGGGTCACTTGATTTTACATAGACTTACATTGGAAAAAAAACTAGAAAACTCTTCTTGTCAGAAACCACAAGGCCTAGAGTTTAGATATTTGGTGTGTAAAATGACCTAGTAGACCTCTACCAATTTCGTCCTAATCATGGTCTAGGGGTCAAAATTGGCCCCGCCAAAGGGGTCACTTGATTTTACATAGACTTATTAGAGCTATGACCTTCCAAATTTGGATGGCAGGTACAGTTTTTGTGTGGAATTTAGATGATCTTGCTGTACTTCTGCATGGATTATGTATCCAGTATGACTCATAATACAATAATTGACAATAAAGGCAATGTTTCTCAGGTGAGAGATTCAGGGCCATATTGGCCTTCTTGTTCTTTTTTTTTTTTTAAGTGAAATTTATTTAAGTGTACATTTATATATGACTTTTATTTATGAAAATTCTTTTCAATCAAATTAGGTATTCGTCGCTCAAACATAGTGTACGAAATAAAATAGCTTACAGACACATCATGCATGAAATGATATAGATCTGTTACCATGGAGACATGTCATTAACGCTGAAATTATACATAGATTGTCTTGACGATACTGTAAGCCAAGACACTAGGTTCCACTGAAATACTTTGTTACAATAAGAAAATTGTTCAATTACATTTAAGGTTAATTTTGCAAACTAATGTTTGCTCACTTTGAAAACGTTGAAGATTTACAAGAGAAAAAAGATCATCAAATATTTTCTTGAAAACATATTATATCCAATATTAGGATTGCCGAGGTTGAATGATCAGTTATGATTGTGAGCTTTAAGGTAATGTGCGTAACGTTCATGTAATGGTTCCGCTACATTTCGGACCTCATGGCCTTTCACGGAGGCCTTTCATAATGTTTCATTAGGGTACCTTGGTTACCTTGGTAGAGGTTAAGTGGTCCAAGACGTAGCGGAACCATTACAGGGACTTTACCTTAACTGGACGTAGCTTGTTTGCTCTACACATTTAGTTTTTGTTTGCAGAAACACCTTTTGTTTTTAGTTGTGTGTGACGTAGTCACTCACAACTGTAGTACCTACATTCTGCGCATCCGTTTTTAATTGAAACCCGAAAAAACTCTTAATTTTGTATGAATGATCGAACGATTGAACAAAATTCTACAACACAGGTATGCTGAGATTCAGCTAAGGTGTTGAAAACTCAATTTTGTGTAAAAAAAATATCTAAGGGACATAAAAATGTGTGTGGCATAAAAGCAGAGAAGAACTATTTTTTTCTATGATGTTGCGTAACTGTCACTTTACCATGCGGGGGCTGAATAATTTCTTTTGATGCAAAGGTGGCTCGTAGGTGAATTTGGATTCTGGATGTGCAAGTTTCGGTCATTTAGTGGTGTTACAATAATCCATATAGAAAGCTTAATTTCCGATACAAAATCGTTAAATTTACTAATAATTACATCAAGAAAACGACCTCAGATACCTCCAGGGGTTATTTGATGCACTATGGAATGGCTGATACCTGTATATCTGCTATCCGAATTAGGCTTAGGAGCCACTGATATTTGCATCTATAAATAGAGACTCGGTTATATAAGATACCGAGAGTTCAAATCAAAGCGCTGATAGCAATGAGAGAACAGTATTGTCGCATTTCTTTTGTTTATCAAAGAATATTTAATAAACTGGGGTCAAATTTGCAAGAAATTGACAAAAAAACGCTTTAACTTTGCGTTAACACGATCAATACAGGAAAATAAAGATGGAACGCACCATTTCTTTCAACGGACTGTTAACAATTTAGCACATAGCTAATTCTGTTATTCTCCCTATGTCTATAGCCTAAAGTCTATAAGATTTATGTCAGATATGCATATCTAAATCAAAAGGAAACAAATATAAAAGAACACTCGTTCATTGTTTTAATATAAGTTTGGTATCTAGCAAAAACTAAGTTACCCTGCATATCTGCAGCTCGTCAAACCCTCTTCTACTTGAGACACACACAACTTCAGTGCCTTCAGCGCTTTGATTCATTTATATTGGTTCTTCTTTTTGTAGGACAGAGGTTATGTTTTGAAATAATTACAGTAATTTGTCTAGGCATGTGATACACCAGCTAAAAGTTAATAGTCATAAACCAATATCTTAAGTTTAAGTTTGCACAAAAGAATAGATCACTCGCTTGGAACCAAATGTTCACCATCATGGGGCCAATGTTCCCAATACAGACTATCTAAAAATCGTACTCGTCATTCTTTTATAAATGTGTACTATCGCAGTATATAAACGAAATCACTGTGCCATGTCTTGCAAGGTTTTACAATTCAATGTATACCCTGTCTTGCGATTACAAGCATTTACTACTTCCGATCACTATACTTTTCTTTGGAGCCTATATAGTTTAAGGGCGTATATCACAATAGCACCATTTTACTATATAGACAAAGAAGGAAAATCAAAACTTTAAAACTTGGCATGATTATAGAGAATCACACTAGAAACAAATTTATGGAATAAAAAATGAGAAATCAGTTGGATGAAATTGTTTTAAAATTTGCATAATAAGACTGAAACAACAAAAGTAATGTGAAATAAAATAAGGTATCGATAAGCTTAATTTTGAGTTATCTGCCCTTGAAAACGACAGAAAAGAGCCAAAAACTCATATTCAGGGGCAGATAACTCAAAAAAGTAGCACGGAGACCCCCATTTCTATTCCATAAATTTGTTTCTGGTGTGATTCTCTATAATTATGCCTAGTTAAAAAAATCGTTAGTTTTGATTTTCCTTCTTTGTCTATATAGTAAAATGGCGCTATTGTTATATACACCTTTAACTTGTACCTTTGTTGCGAAAACCGGAAGTAGACTCGTTTACATACTATGTACTATACAAGTGTCTGAATAAATTAAGTTTTGCACGTGAGTCGCTTTTATTTTTCCTTTGAAGGATAAATACATTGTACATTTTAAAGTAATGCTTAATGTAGAGAGGTTATCTTTGTGCAGGGTTTCGTTCTGGGAGGTCAAAATAATCATAGATAAGTCTGGGGGAAATCGTTCAAATATTCATTGAGCATCATCTTAAGTAGGTAAAAATGAGGTATGGCAAAGCAATTACAAATGGACTATACGTCATCAGCTCGTGCATCTTAGTCTCAAAGGAAAATGTCCAAAAAACGATACTGAATAAATCGCATTTAAACGCGGACCGGATGCTTTGAAAAAGATTGCACCTTCATATTTGATAAAACTAGAAAAATTATGATTATGCATGTTCACAATCATTCTAGTTATGCTCAAGCATACGTTTTGAACATGCGTAGATACATGTCGCTATGGTGGGTTACGATCATGCAACACAGATTTTGTTTTTTTATTGAGAGTCTTGGACATGAATTCCGTGTGATTGTGAACTGAGATATAAATAATGATATTAAAAATGGTGTCTTCATTAAGGCTTCTGAAGTTACACTCTTTTTAAGTTAAAGATTGATATTGATAAGATTTTTTTATATAATCATATATTTATTTATTTTTCAATTAAAGTGTAATACACACTATTGCCAAGTATGGTGCCCGGTGGGCTGTCTTCTGATAATCTGACGACAGTTACTGGAGCATTTATCACGGTCGATGGAAATGTAATTCGAGTATAAGCAGAGAGAGAGAGAGAGTGGGGAGGGGGAGAGAATGTGAGTGTCTACAGCTTATTCCACATGAAATGACGAAACTCGTCCACTCTGAGTTTATATGAAATTTTGACTATGTTCAGGCTTTCTCTGCCTTACGTAATCCAAAATTTGACACCATGCCTTGAATGGTAATACATGCATGAAAAATATAATCGAGACATCTACACTCCTAGTACACGCTTCATGTTTTTTTTATTTCGTTGAGCAGCAAGCTATTCAGTACGATAAATAAAACCTGCAATGACTATGTGGATATCGAGAAGATCTTCGTCTATCTCTATTGAATACACTGAGAGTCCCCTTTTGTAGCTTATTTTTTATTTAAACGTTGAAAGACCCCATTTCAGGGTCACTATGTGAATCAAGGTAAAGAATGTACAATCAACAAGTTTTTTACAATATTAATTTCACTTCTGCACTGGTTAGTCCGATAGCAGGATAATGTGACTAGGAGTAATGCCGCAGTGGAACAGCACATTATCTGTTCAATGCGAAAAGATTTCGACAATATATGACTGGCATACCGATGATGGGAAGCTAAAATTTTGCAAACAAATTATCAAATTTCAATACTTTGTATGTGTCAAAATATGTCAACTGACATTTTTGACAATACATTGGGTATGCACCTGCTAAAGGAATGCGAAATTCGACAAAAAATATAGAACAAAGCTCTGCATTCTCATTGGAAACTTACACTTTTTACCTTATGGTGATCCATCCATGGTTAAATTAAAGTCATGGTCCTTCAATGTTTAGAAAGACTTCAGTGCAGATGCAAGCATCCATTCACTTGATTCTGTGCCTTCTAAAGAGCATTTCAATCTATTGATTTTTGTTAAATCTTCTTCTTACTATTATTGTTGGTATTCTCCCTCGTCCCCCGCCCTCCTCCTTCTTCTTACTACTATTGTTGGTATTCTCCCTCGTCCCACCCCCTTCTTCTTACTATTATTGTTGGTATTCTCCCTCGTCCCCCGCCCTCCCCTCCTCTTTCACTGCTTCCCCTCCGTCCTCCATCATCATCTTTCTCCTTCATATTTCTTAGTCTCCTCCTCCTTCTTCCTCTCACCCTTCTTTTCCTTCGTCTTATTCTCCCTTATAATCTGTCAGAAAGTTAAATAAAACATTAATAAGAGTAAGGAAAGTAATATTAGTGAATGTTTTTAAGTTTTGTATTATTCAATAGTATCTAATGAATTTATTTATTGTTTCGTATTTCATTCTTCCTCTAATATCATTTTGAATATTAAATTCATATTTGCCATAGGTGCAAAGTGATATATATGCTTCACATTGAAATTATTTTGGCTTAACTCTAAACAAGCTTCTTTTATCAACCTTTAAAACAAATATAGTCAATAGTTTCAAATAGACCAACAAAGACTGTTTATTTATGCTAAAACACCAACCCTTGGTGTATTTAATCTTATTCACATATCTATATTCAATGATTCAACGCGAGTTTATACAAATTGTATACCTGCATTTTGGGAAGTGAACTGTATCGTTGAACTACGATTGTTCACGATCGCTACGAGTGACAAACCACACAGTCGGACCGGGTATCTCTGCAAAACGTCACCGACAAGGCGGTTATATTCTGACGGAAAGAAAAACTAAGGGTAATAAACTTTAAATTATCGCAATGGGGGCGGAAACACAGGAAAAAGACACGACGGATGCAACCAAAAATGAGGATTACAAGGAACGGGAAACATGGGGGAGCAAATTTGACTTCTTGCTTGCTTGTATTGGTTTCTCCGTTGGTTTGGGAAACGTTTGGAGATTTCCATACCTTTGTTACAAAAACGGAGGAGGTAAGTTTATTTTTATTATTATTATTACTATCATTATTATTCATTTTTTCATTCATCTATTATTGTATTTGATTATCTTATTTTATTTCATTTTTTTCAAACTCCTTTTGTACTTTTTTTTTTAAATATTAGAGTTATAGAGGAAAAGGCATTTTTAGTTATGAAATATGTAAAAATGTAAAATATGCAATATGTAAAAGCCATGATGCATGTTTTATTTCGTCTTTGTCAGTTGTAACTGCTTCCTTGCTTATATATAGTTTTGCCGTCCATATACATTGCAGTTAAAAAAATGTCACTCTTTAGGACAGGTCCTGAATTCTGGACACATTTAAATCGTCCGTCAAAAAAACTCTGCAAAATATACAGAAGCAGCCGACACTAAAATAAAACACAACATGACAGAGGTTTAAATTATTTCAAAGTTTTCAGTTTTGGCAATACACCGCATTGACAAGGCCCCGACACGCCCTTTTGCCTCGTTCTGATTGAAATCCCTAGCCCGGCCGAACTATATTTAAAATATTTGGCTTTTCTATATCTGTAATTGACAAAACAGGTATACAAAGAATGATCTTTGAAATTCAATTCCATTGTGGTATTGGCCTAGATTTAATAAATCCGGTCACTACAAAAGCTAATAATGTATCGAATAGTTAAGCTCTGTTACACATGTTAAGGACGGGTCACGTAGTCACCTACCATTTGGTAATTAGATTGATTTATTTATATTTTTGTATTTTGTTTGTTGTTGTTTTTGCTGTCTGTTTGTTTGTTTGTTGTTGTTGGTGTGTTTGTTTCTTTGTTGTTGTTGTTGTCGTCGTCGTCGGTGTTGTTGTTGTTGCTGTTCTTGTTTTGTTTTGTTATTGATATTTATTTTTCTTACATATGCTTGTATATCGATCATGTGGCTATGTGCCCCAAAAATAGTTGGTGCATTTATTTATTTATTTATTTATTTATATTTACGAAAAAGGAGACAAATTTAGGAAACAGTCACCTTTAATAAGTAGCCATTTTCCACAAATTATTTTCGGTTTAAAACATTTCCGTTTTACAAAGATTTGAATTACTTAAAATGTAGCTTCGTGTGTTTTACAGCCATTCATAACGACCTGGAAAGACGTGTAATTTAAAAACTCGTAAAATAAAGTGATACGCCATGTTTATCTCAGCAAGTACAATACTTTATAATTAAATCTGTACACTTAAACACTCAAGGCATATAAACGTACGCGTTCTTTCCTTTGTACAAGATCGTATAACCCCTTGCCACATTTAACTTACATCTAATTCTCTATACAGCAAAATCTCATGTGGTTTAAGCTTTTGAATGTATGTAAAAAGACTGAAAGAGAACTCGGGGGTTCTTTTATGTGACCAAAAATGCGTATAAGATCAAAATAAAAGTTACACACGTCTGCTATACACATCTTTGAATAACGAGGCGATGTTGTTGTTCATGCTTTTCAAATTTATGGCTGAGAGAAGAATCATATATATATATATAAGGGTAAATATGTAGGTTTTCTAAGGGGAAATAATACAATAAACAATTAATGTTTATAATCAAAAATATTCATGATTTTTTTAAGCTAAATTCCAAGTGAGTCCGAATAAATATGAAGCTATATGGCACTATTTTGCAACTTTCAAAGCTGTTGGTTCTATGGGTTTCGAAATAAACAAATAAGGGAAATTAAGAAAGCCTGCTAAATGTAGGTTGGAAACAACGGCAATAAAAATGTTAGAAAGAAATATCTATTGATGTATTGGGGTTTACCGTCGCTGCGTATTTCCATCATAAAGCGACGTCCAGCTAATTACAGGTGGAGGAAGACCTTGAGTACACAGAGGTACCCGGGTAGAACCACTGACCTACCGCAAGCCAGCTGGAAGGCTTCCTCACATGAAAAATCCGAAGTCCCTACCGGGATTCGAACCCGTTCGAACGTTTTCCACAACCATGTATTACAGGGGCTCGAAGTTGCATGGGGCGAATAACTTCGTACTTAATGGTAACATAAAGGGGTCAACCTAAAGTGGGTGGGGTGGTGAAAAAAACAAGTCATTTTTTTTTAATTTTTTTTTTTTTACAGTAAATCATTTTTCCTCTATAATACTCAGTATACAAATTCATTTCAGATAAGAGAATACAGTTTGCAAAGGGCTTTCCAATTTGACCTTACATTCAAAGAAAATGTTACTTGTCACTTCATCTTGAATGCACTCAATCAACACTGATTGCTGTCTTAACTGAAAAACAAACACACTGCTACATAGTCCATTGTCCATTTAACAATGTTTTAAGAAAAAATTAAAATTCAATGACATATTCAAGAGAAAAAATGTATTTCCAATTGTCCCAAAAAGTGAATAACATGTGTAAAAGAAAGGAGGTATGATGGACAAAAAGTACAACAATACATGGAAATTGTGAAACATATGGATTAAGCAGCAACCATTACGTAAATATTACGCAACTTTTACGCAACTAAATTTATTGCTCCAATCGAGCCAAATTCTGCGCACCGGTTAAGTCACGCTATACGCTACTTTAACCACTGCCACCACACAAGTCACGTGATAATAGTTGAAACCATGTGACCAACACTCATAATTTTATAAATTCATGTTATTTGATTTGATTTTTGATTTTTCTCATAATCATGAATGCTATTTTCGTGAAATATAATGAAACTGATATGATATATCCAAAACTAAAGAAGAACTACTGTCAGAAGTGAAAAAAGTAAATCCGGCTTGTATCAGCCGAATCTACTTGTGGTGGCAGTGGTTATCGACAGCTGTAAGGGGAGGTTTGCAATCGACAGCAGCGGAAGGCTATTTCCGGTTTCTTTCGTAGTGAATATAAATGTAAGTTTTTATTTTTATCAATCAAAATGTAAACGTAACAGACATTTTCCGGGAAAACTATAATAGTTACAACATGTTAAGTGAAATCTTAATGATTAAGAAGGGGCGGAGCTAACGAAGCTTATGATCTATCTTACTTAGGATATCACCTACATTTTGACCAGGCGACATGTGCGTCATGTGACATACTCTATGTGCAGTGCATGTATCAGTAATTTAAATGTGTGTGTCTATTTCAATAAAGTATTATTGCACCTTATCAAAACTGAAAGAGCAATTTGGAGTCGGCGATCTGGATTTAATGATTTTGAACAGGCAAACAGTTCCCCAAGTCAGTTATGGAACATTTTAACACAAAACCTTACAGCTGAATTTACCTGAAAGTAAAACTTACTTAATACTTGTGATGATCTATATTGAGTTACGGAACAATGCGATTGAAAACGGGCACAATATTATCATTGTCGGACATGCAGGAACAGGAGAGCCATACCTTCTTACACAATATTCAAATTAAATATATTCACTTATGAGCGCTAACATTTAATTCACTGCAAAAGAAACCAGAAGTAGCCGGTCCTGGCTGTTGTCAAGCTCGACTGGGACATTAAGAACATTTGTTAGTCATTTATTAGAGTAAAAACGACGATTCTTTATTTCATTTCAAATGCATATGTACTAATTTACGATATTCAAAAATTAGCCGAAAATAGTGTCCTTCCTTTTTATTTTCAACGTTACCATAAAGTACGAAATGATTCGCCCCATTCAACTTCGAGCCCCTGTGCCGTGTATGAAATATTTATACACTCTTACATCTGTATCGGTTTAGGGAACAAGGAAATGTGGGAATAATGTTAACATTGCTTAACGCATTAAAATTCAGTTATTCACTGTCATTCAGTGTGGTAATGTACAATTACAGAGTTACACTAACATGTACCTACGTCCACCTCATTGTGACATTAAAAGACTCCATGTGTGAAACAATAATTTGAGTATTTATCTCCCTTTTTTATTTTAGTCTAACTTAATTTTATATTTTGATCCATCGACTTATATATACTCCTCAAAGTTTGCTGAGCACTAATAGTATAATCAGCAAAAAGAAGCCTTTCTTTTCAGTCCTTTACTTGGAAGTATTTTTTTTTTATTATTTATTTATTTTTTGTTGTTGTTTTTTATTTTGTTTTTGTAATTGGGTCTTTTAAATGACAAGAATCAAGATTGTCAAAATCAATTTTTAAAAAAAACGACGTTACAATTCCACAATATTTTTTAAGTTTAAAATACAACTCTTTATTTTGGGTGGTATTGAAAATTTGCGGTACATTGAAAGAATTTTGAACGATGTTATTATTTTAGAACAAAAAACATGTTGTTGTTGTTGTTGTTTTGAAATCTCAAAATTAAGATCTTATATTTTGAGATGTTTTCATTAAATCAAAGGTTTGGTTTTGTAAAGGATGGTTGTGAAATTTCAAGAGATGTGGACAAACATGTGACACGTGATATGTGGTGCCTAGCAAGTTTTGAGTAGTATATTACAAAATAACAAACCATACGGACGGAATGAGCGTAAAACCGCTATGATTAACTTTTGTAACAATGAAAGAATTCGAGCATGCTGCAGAGAATAAGATTATTGTATTGTTTAAACGTAAAATATAACAAATTTAGTGCACGTGTGCAAAACACGTACTTAAAAGGCAAGGGTGTTTTAGTTTTAAACAAGCTCTTGGTGGTATGGATCCACTAGCTTCCGGTAAGAGGTAGAATAGAATTGTAATTTGCCAATATTAACATGACAAATATCATACGGGCCTCCTTGCTGAGAGGGTAAAGTCGCTGACTTTAACACTCAGAAGCGCTTCTTTGGATAGTGAATCATGTAAAACCTTTTGATCGCACGTCTCATGTAGACAATTTAATCTAATTAAATCAAATTACATCCAATTTTTTTATATTACCACATTAACTCATACAAAGAAATTACAGACTTTCTGAAATACATTTGTCAACCTGAAATATCTATATTACTAAAAGAACGAGCTGATTTTTGTGTCGGATTTGGCGCCCTTAAGAAACATCGCTATGTGAACAGATTATCACGGTTATTCAGCAACCATTCAGCAGTTGTTTAATTTGAGTTTAGAAATAAATAAAATTACACTGTTTGCGAGAAATTATGGTGAATCCATCGAGGGTAACAAGAGAATTACAAGAGTGTTACAAAGCAACGAATTCGAATCGAAGTACTGGTCCAACCCAGGAACCGTCGAGAGGGATTAGTATAAGTTGTAAGAACTTGTTTCCCAATCGACGTAAAATAAATAAGTTTAAACTTAAAAAAACGAAATCGTTTTTGTGTCCCGATTTTAACTATATGTGTCCTTTTATTTATATTTGAGAGGTATCCAATTCATCTTTCGAGTTTATGTTGTGTGATGTTTATACGAACGCTCGGAAGGAAGACGCTGTAGTCGGGCATTCATAGAGCATGAGGTCCACTTAAAAAGCATGATATATGGGCCTAGACTAAGACAAGACAACTTCATGGCTGTGTACTGTATAAAGTGGGGCTCTTGACTTCATTCGTACCCAAATCAATCTTGATACTGTCACACCGATAACGGGCAACGGTTTATACAGCCCAAGTTTAATCATCTAATATGTTTTGTTTTTTGTTGTTGTTTCTTTGTGTGTTTTTTTGTTGTTGTTGTTGTTGTTTTTTGTTGTTTTATTTATTTTATTTTTTTCGTTTGTCCATCCTGTTGAATTTGTTTAATTCTGCTATGCAGTTCACAATAAAGCTATTGTTGTTAACAGCAGTTGAAAGAATTCATTAAATTATCTTTCCCTTTTGAAATTAAAAACACACACCTTTAAACACGTTAACAACAATGAGTCCTTTTTTTAATTTATTTCTTTTTATGTGCTTAACTTGGTTTGATTTTATTCGAATTATTTAACGCTATTTTATGCCATCAAAGGCTAACAGATAGCAAGTTCACCAAACAACTCTTTCCCGGGATTCTACAGTTACACTACTACCTTTTTAGCTCATCTGATTTTTTAGTAAATAAATGATGAGTTACTGCCATCAACCTGGCTGGCGGCGTTGGCGTTTGCGCTGGTGTTCATCCTGGTTAAAGTTTATGTTTAGATCAACTTTCCTCTACCAACTATCAAAGCTACTTGAAGCACTTCTTTACCATCATCAACTGACTCTTGGCTGCAAGAACCATAACTCAATCTTGCTTTTTGAAAGAATAATGACCCCTTTACACCAAGAATAGTTAATTTTATGTTTAGTTAAGTTTTTCACCTCAACTATCAAAGCTATTCTTTTGAAACATGAAACACTTATTCACCATCCTAAATTGACTACCCCCAAGATCTGAGTACCTCTTCACCCATGTCTTTCATTTATTAAGAAATCAAACGTTACATTTCAGGCAATCTTTATGTCTGTATTCATAAAATGTCAGCATATTTATACATTCTGCCATTACCCAGGATTCTTTCTGACGAAATATAAAAAAAAACTCTCAAGTTTTCAGTATGTGGATGACAGCGCTCTCTCTCTCTCTCTCTCTCTCTCTCTCTCTCCTTGTAGCTAGCATGTCGAATAAAGGAAACAGTCCACTTGTTTGCATGATTTTTTCTAGATTCTGTTTTCTCTTTCTTGTGTTAATTTAACTCTCAGTCACAAATAAAGCCTGTCATTTACCAGAAATCTATAACAAAATGTGTCTTATTGTCAAATATTTTGGTGGATAAAGTGTAGGAAAATAAGAATACCTGATACTAGTATTTTAGCCATAAGTAGTGTAGTATATTTGATTGATACTATGACAATGTCGCGTTTGCGAATGCACGCACAATTGACAATACAAATCCTTTACTAAGCGAGTATCCATATTTGAACTTTTTATCATCCCAGTAACTATATAAGCTTTTCTCGCAGTTTCGTTATATCATCATGTTTAATTTGTAGTCTCAATTTCACTTCAAACGAAATTCTATTTTTTTTACCTGGTGAGGACAGTAAGAAATAAGATACCTGAGACGTCTTGTCCTAATTATTTTAAAAGCGTGACTTTCAAAATACTGAATAGAACCTAGTATATACGTTACTTAAACATTCACTGCTCGGTGCAGATTCGGGGTGAACTGAACAAACAGAACGGAATCAAGCATAAAGGTGTAACATTCGGGACATGTTCTCTCCGCACCATTTTCCGAGGTGGTGCATAGAGAACAACAATATGGCGGATAATGGCGGCAAAGTTAGTCCAACATGTTTTTGAAGTTTACTGCGTGTCTTTGAATTTATGCGCAAAATTTTAACATGACTAGTTCAATAAACTTTTCCACAACACATTTGTCATTTTTATTGATTTTATTTGCATCGTACTGGCTTGTGGAAGGAAATTTTCTATGTTGGAATAGAATAGAATAGAACATTTCACCAATTACAGGTCATATAACAGGACATGGAAATCACTTATATAAAAACATAAGGTCATACAACGAAAATGACATCTTTGTCATCTGATTGATCATTAAAAGCCAAAAAGTAGTCAAAATCTGTCAACATTCTGGATAGAACAATGTTCCAATTTCACTTGATTCACTAGTGTGAGCATTTGATTGCCACATTCTGTTCCGACCAACGAATCAAGCGCGACCATTGTGTTCTATTTAACGTTGTTGTTGTTGTTGTTGTTTTCCCACGTTTGGTTTCCAAAAAGTGTCCTCCCTTCTTATTTTAATGTTATCGTCATACGATATGATTCGCCCCATTCAACTTCGAGCCCCTGTGGCTTAGTAGAGGAACCCGCGTATACAGGTTGGCAGCTTACTAAGATGACCGCGTATAAATACAGGTTTGCAGCCTAGAAAATATGAAAATATGACAGTTTGTACAGTTTGGCAGCTTAATAAATGTGACTGTTCATACAGGTTGGCTGTTTAGTATTCAACTCCTTTGAAACCCGTCTGATTTTGGCTATGGGTGCTGAAATCGGACCTTCAAGATGCTCACTTCTCACAGGATGGCCTAATAAGTTGAATCTCAATGTATTGAAGATTATCCAGGCTGAAAAATAAGGCATCCGGTTTTGTTTTGTTTTTTTGTGGGGGGGGTGTTGTTGTTTTTTTGCTATTAAGTCAGTTAATATTCTCTATTTATCCACTTAACAAGATGATATGTTCGATGTTATCTCCTAAATCAAAAAGTAAAGGTTGCATGATTTTACTGCATATAAGATGATTACACAAAGATAAACACCCGTTGTCGTTGAGGTAAATATAGATTTAAGTGTGTTGAAATTGTCCGGGCGTGACCATGACTGAGGCTGATTTATGTTCTTTATTTTGACACAATTCTGATATGATTTTTTTTTTTTTTTTTAAGATTTTCGTGTAAAATATGCAAGATATAAAACGTCTCTATGTGTGAACTACCCGTGTAAATTAACTACTTGATACAGAGAGTCTGAACTGACTGTATAAACTAATTGAGCTAGGAAATGGTTTAGTGTTAAAAATGTCATAACAATCACAAAGGGCTGAGATTGTAATGACTGTACAAGGAGAGACGTGTTCAAACTAAAATATTGTAAACCGATAGTTACTATTCAGAGTTTTCTTAAGGTATTGAAAATATTGACAAGAATGAATAATAATGTGTTAGGGGGAACATTGGATTTATGGCATTTGAACTGAATATGAATTGAAACGTGTAAGACTGGGGCGTAGTGTTGAATCTATAGAGATACATGTGTATAATTTTCTACGTTTGAGTTAGCGAATAAGTTAAAAAAATCCCTTTATGCAATGTAGTCTTGATAGGGCTGTTGGATGTGAATTGGTTAGTTGTGCATGAGATTTACGACGTGCATTACAGGGTTGTAGTGACAGCGTCGAGCAGTCAGTTATTGTTTAGGATTTATTTATTTATTTATTTATTTATTATTTAATTATTTATTTATTTATTTATTTTGATATCGTTTAATTATTTAAAAAATTCCCATTTAATGTATATAGCAGTGAGGGGATGTGAGTTGTTATGTGTATTTAATACATTTTTTTTTCACTTTCTTGTTGTTTGTCTCAGTCGCTTCCAACAATTTAACATGTTGAATATGTATGTTGTATTCAGAGACACCTGAGGTTATAGAGAAATGAAATATTACGGGAAAGTCCCTGTAATGGCTACATTTCGGACCTCATGGGCTTTCACGGAGATAACCAAGCTTTCCTTATATTTCATTAGGGTACCTTGGTTATCTTCGTAGAGGTTAAGTGGTCCAAGATGCAGCGGAACCATTACAGGGTCTTTACCTTAATGAATTATTTTATTTTCTTCAGAATTATAATCTGATTGTTATATCATGCTGTGCACTGTGTCAGTGGTTTACTTACGATAGAAATGTCTTGCATCTGTTTTTCAGAGCTTTATCGTTCAGCGCAGTGAAGCAGAACTGTTTATCTCAGTATAGTTACCTTGAGAAATGTAAGGATTTTATAATAAGGCTAACTTAAGATGGATAGTTTATCAATGGTATACTATTATTGCCCCTCTTATGTGACCATTAAGAGAGCAATTTCACCGTGCATTTTAAGTCTTGCGAGGGTATAAAAGTTGGAGTCATTCACAGGGTAGATTTTACCTTATGTCATCTAATCTTTTTAGGGTTGTTTTTTTTTTTTTTTGGGGGGGGGGTGGTTATTTTAATCTGGCTGGGGATAACACAATTAAACCCGAAATTACATTTAGGAGGTTTTGTAGCTTGACAATATGGATATATCGAGCTATTCTATACTCACTCTGGCGTCATCACCGGCGTCGGCGTCACACCTTGGTTAAAGTTTTGCGTGCAAGTTTACTTTCATGCATAGATCTTATTGATAAGCAATGCTTATCGTTTAATAGCCACTAAACCAAACAAACATATATATCTCTCGGCCAAAGTTGATGCAATTAAGGCTTTAATTTGACGTAGAAATTTTGGTAAAAGTTTTGCACGCAATACCATCATACCGATATTTCAGCAATCATCTATGGGATTGACTTGAAACTTCACTTTATATGTTAAGGGGAATCAGACGGTAAAGTTAATAGAGGCGTAACGGTTCTCAGCGGTACGGTACCCTCCGTGGTTTATCCTCACGTCAACGCCGATTTCGGTTCGGTTAATTGAAAATACTTGTGGTGTTTCATTTTGTTTTTTGGTTCATTTTTCCACTTTGTTTCGTGTTTTGTTTTTTTTTGTTGATGTTGTTGTTGTTTTTTTGTTGTTGTTGTTTTATTTGTCCAGGTGTTATCGAAGTATCCAATCAATTCGGTGGTTTCTTTTCGGACAAGTTTAAATGACGTCATCAACTCTACTGTACGATTTTTTTATCATTAAACATTGTATGCATTATTGCATATTTTTGTTATAGATCAGCAATAAATTCATTTTATTTGCAAATTTTTACAACATTGCTACAAGTTTCAGTTTAATAACTTTAATTCACCTATTTCAATTCTATATTTTGGGACCGCGTCATTTACACTTGTCTTATCGATTGTTTAAAGATGGCGGGCGAAAACAATAGTCTACTTCTAAAAGACGAACTATCAATCTTGTAAATTCGGTCAGCGGTTTGAAATACTTCGGGTTTAGGTAAACAGATTCAGTCTCAGGCGCATGTTACATGTAAGATCTGTTTTTTGTTTTATGTTAGTTACAAGGAGGCAACACTTCAAACATAGCAACCGATCTGAATTGATATCTTTGCGACTTTCAAAACATCCGAAAAGCAAGCCTCATGCATCCCAGTTGAACCTTTCTATGTCAAATTGGAATAGACAACAAAAAATAACTGATGCCATAAAATTTCATTTAAATTCGGTTCCAATGCACCAAAAAGCTAATATAATATTTTTTGTTTTTTGAATTATATTATCATTTGTAAAATAATCTATTTTAATAGTAAATTTAATGAATAAGGACAGAGTATTGTAGTAGTCAGATGAGCCCTCTTGTGGTGATTATTTCCAACTTATTTCAAGTTATTTTTTGGAATTATTGTTGTCTAGTAAACAAATTCATGCTCAAGTTTATAACTAAGCTAATGCTCAATTTAATGAAGTTTATGAGATGTTATTATATAAAGTATTAAGGCTTCTTCAATGATCTTTCTTGTGGCGATTGTATCGTATCAAAAAGTATCGTATCGTCAGTGTGTATACGATCGTAAAAGTATCGTATCGTGAGGTGCCGTATCGTTACACCCCTACAAGTTAGATAACTCCTGGCTGAATTCACCGTAAATTATGGCCCCTTATGAACTCAGAAATTTTGGTTAAGGTTTTTAGTGCTAATAAGTTTGATAAAAGTTTTGCATGCAGTTTACTAGGATGCATATATCTTAGTGATCAGTTATGCTTATTGATTTAATTACTTCATTAAGGTTTTCAGTGGCATGAAACAAACAAGTAAGACCAATCTTGATCAAATTTAATGCATTTGTTGTTGTTTTGTTTGTTTTTTTAGTTAGAAATGCTGGTTATTTTTTTATGCAACATATATTCATGCTTAAACTTTAGCAATCAGCTCTGGTATTGGCTTGCGGAAAGAAGGTGGTTCTATCCGGATGCCTCCGTGCATTCGGGGTCTTCCTCTACAATTAGCTGGACGTCGCTATACGACTGAAATTCTGTCGCAGCGACGGTAAACTCAAAAATTCAATTAATCAATCTGGGATTGGTGTTCAGGGGCGTCAGCCCATAAAGTTAGATAACTCATGCTCGAAATCAATGTAAATTATGGCCTCTTTTGAACTTAGAGAATTTGGTTCTGGTTTTGTGTGTAACTAAATTTGGTTTAAGTTTTGCATTCAGTTTACTAGGATGCATACATCTTAGTATCCAGCTATGCTTATTAATTTAATATTTCACTAAGGTCTTCAGTGGCATTAAATATACAGGTCGGACAATGTGACTGGTTGGAGTATTTTGTCACGTTTGAAATGATTTTGCAGTGTGCTGAATATAAGTGGAATATTTTTTTAAGTATATAAAATCCTATAATTACTTAAATGCTGTCAAATTGGCGTTAAATACAATACGTAAAAATACAACATGTGAGTACATCCGATCAACAAGGATAACTCCATTGATTAGTTTGTAAAACAATTAATTCATGGCCCTTTTGACAAGGCAAAATATATCATTACTTTACTATATATATCTCAATATGAAAAAAAAAAAACTACAATAACTATACTGTGTCTCTTAACTTGTTTATTTCGAGTTGGATTGATCTTTTTACATGTCATGGGTTGATAATTTTGTTGTGTTATAGCTATACACACTGACGTTGAGCGGATGAATGAAAAGGGTCATGACTTATCGAAAGATCAACGATACTCATTTTTATGTTCAATTAAACACCACATACTATACAATCATATATATGTCTTGTCTAAAGGTCTACCATTAAAAAGGGAGGATACCAATTAGGGGTTAAGTTAAGGGCCTTTATCAAAGCATCTCGACTCTGATACGAATCTTTGCTGTTTAGTAATATTGGAAGAACCTTTAATAAAGCTTCAATGGAGCTGCTGATAACAATAGATAGTAAATGTCATATCAGCATTTTATAATTGTGTATTCATTTTTTTACTTTCAGTGGCACCCCCCCCCCCCCCCCCCCCCCCCCCCCCCCCCCCCCTCTCTTTCTCTCTCTGTTTCCGACATACGCATATGTTTGTATGTAGGTTTTAAAACTTGATTTTACATTGTTTACGAAACAAGTCCTCACAACTTATATAAATCATTCTCTATAGATCTATTGGTGGCTATTATCGAGTGAAAACCCACGTGTCTGGACGGGCGATCAATGGATTCCCTCGTATGCGTGACCGGGAATCGAACCCGGAAGGTATTGGTGAGACTCGGAAAGCGTTAACACTATTTTTTTCTCAGTGAAAATTAAGTTTACTTTTAAAAAGAACAAAGACGCAAAATTCTGCCTTTATGCGTTGATATTTTATAAGACGACAGATCTAGGAATGTGTGCAAAATTTGGTTAAATAGTTCTGTTTTAAGCTTAACATTAATATTTTACCCAATGTAAGGTACGTCTATTTTATGATACGTGTCAAAATGGTACTGGTATAGCTCCTTTGCTTGGCGCTCAATATATGCAGTTCCAGCACTGGTTGGCCGTAGAAATTTTGTCAGGATAATGTGACTGGTTGCAGTATCATGCCATATGTCTACGGCATGATACTGCAGCCCTATATCTGTCTTAAGTAGATATTGTCTCCAAATGACTGAAATACTGTCGGTGGGACGTTAAACCCAACAAACAAACTAACAAATTGATGACCTAATTTTGGTATCGGCATTTACACCCAGTGATCGAAGGATAAGCACGTTAACTCGTGCGTAACTTTACGAAATACTTTAAAACTACGTTCGCTTCATTCTTAATGCTATGATTTAAAGATAAACTGGTTCCAGTTGAGAAACCATGGGAAAGCTATGAAAATTTATAGGGAGGAAATTCCGCGTTGGACATAATTATTATTTTGTTTGTTTGTTTGTTTGTTTGTTTGTTATTAGGTTTAACGTTCTACCGAAAATCCTTAAAATTGTAAAAACAGTTATGCACACACAAAAAATCCAAAGCACACGTTTTTGCTGTTGTTGAAGATAGCATTATTTTATTTTCAATCAGGGCAAATATAGGGATGGTATTTCCTAATCTTCACGTTATATCTCTATCATAACGTTTTACACCACTGTAACGCACTATGGAGTTCGACCTCATAGTGCGTTACGCACTTTGAGGTCAGAAAATGTTCCTAACGGTCGATCAAACATGTCAGTGATGCATTCGATGTTGGACCCCAGGGTCCATTTTCGGAGCTGCCCCAAAGACCAACTGCACTTAGGGGTCGGATCGAATATTGCGTAACGCACTTTGAGGTCACACCCCATAGTGCGTTGAACCCAAAAGTGCATTCCTGCACACCACTGTATCTGAACCACCCATGAAATGACTGAATGTTACCTTACACACACACACTAGAACCACATAATTGCCGATTTAATTGGAATTTTGATTATCAAAGATACTTTGTTTTTGACATTACAAAATCTCCATAATTAACTGTTCCTTACCATGTTCAGTAGGACAAAAGAATCAAAAAATAAAAAGTCGAAATCAAGGTTTTAGTGCCAATAACCTTACATACTCCAAATAAAAAAGAGGGCAAAGGCACAGGTGGGCAAAGGATTATACAAGTGAAAATAAGATAACGTCCGATATCGCACTGTCAAATGCTGGACAAGTGGGGCTACAAACGGGTTCACAATTTATCGATACAAACATCAGACAATTGCAGTTTTTATGTTGCGTTGGTTAAATGTTTACAACGCAACATATTGTAACTGACTGCAAAAAAAGACAATACCAATATCCAAATCCAATGCCCCCTAGCGAGCAAGATATACGTGCACCTGTTTGTGTAGGCTGGAAAAACTATCAACGAAGATACAATGAATGAAGTTGTGTGACGTAAGCCAGTGAAGTGCACCTCTGACATGTAATGTGTCCTTGTTTAATATCAAAGCGAATATGGCAAATAAAATATCATGTATGCCGTTCGTCTCTCACAATACAAGATCCATTTGATAGGGAAATAATTAAAACGGTTCCAAATTACAAGCCACATTTACTCCTGTGACGATGCGTCGTCAAAGGTGTATATACAACAATCTCTGATAACTGCGTCAGGGAGTCGACTCTTTGCTCAGTGGTTAGAGCATTGGACTTGCACGCCAGCAGACCGGGTTCGATTCTGGGCCGTCGAATTTGATACATTGGTGGCAGCGATGGGATAATGTCAACTGCCAGACCGGAGTTGCCTTACCCATATGTTTCCTATGCCAAGTCTCGGGTCGAGACTTCTCGGAGGGCAAAGTAATGTGACGATGCGTCGTCACGGGTATAAATAAAATCTCTGAGAACTGCGTCAGTGAGTCGATTCTTTGGCTAAGTGGTTGGACTTGCACGCCGGCAGACCGGGTTCAATCCTGGGCCGGTTCGAGTTTGTTACACTCCTTTACTATTCCAGTTAATGCTTAACGCAACATTAGGACTCTCAGTCCTATGAATTTCTAAATGGAATCATGATCCTAATTATCTGAACACTATCATAATCAAAGCTGTCCTTGCGCTCAACTTCTCTCTGATAGTTTTTAGTGCTAGTGGCACTGTGAACTCTGGTCAAGGACCTATTCAACAGATATGTGAAACGGTCCGAAATAACGTCTTTTTTTTCTCGTGACGAAAAAGCAATTGAACCGCATTTGAACGAGATCTCTTGCAGACGCTTTACGTTATCACTCATAACAGAGGTCTGCGATCTAATGAGATATACATATTTGGTTTAATCGGCAGTAAACTGAAGAGAAAACTCAATATATTTATTATTGATATGAGCCTTTTTACATCTCACGTTATCTCGCAGTCACATGGTCGTACACGAACTTAACGAGAGCTTCTTTACCTATTATCAGAGTTGCGGATCTCCGTTAGTTTATTAGGTCTTTGCCCGGGCGGGTGTTCCTCCACAATGATACTGTGCGGCGACGGGAATCTCCCAAACAAAACCGCCATTTGAAATCATAGATGGCAGTCCAGTAAAGAATGGCCTAGAATTACATAAGTTTGAAAACAATCAAGCATTGTCAAGGTTCCCTGTAGTATCGGTGTCGCCTCGTGCTAAAAATGAGGACGATACGGTTAACCCGAAGGCACCGACGTGTGTGATTTTGGGCTGGTGAATTTCGAGGACGTTCGATACAACTATAAAACTGTATACTGATATTAGGAAACCATTTAAACATTGTTTTCATTTAGAGTTTTCTATATTAACCTTTTGCATTGTCATTGTATGTCATTGTAACTAAGTTTATACTAACAGATAAACTACACGGATAAAAGCCATAAGGTATATTTTGAAGTATTTCAATTTTGGTCCACAAAAAAAAGCAAAAAAAAGTGTAGATACTTCGTGAGTGTCGCACAATAAAATAGCGAAGGGTGAAACATAACCTAGACCTGTGCTTTAAATTAACTTATTAAATTACCATCATTTTGAAACTATATATGACCGCAGATGGAGGATACTTCCCAGCGTGTGATTAACTAATGTAACTTGTATACAAGTATTATTGTTTATTTTTTACCAGTCCACGATGGATACAAACCTCTATGAGAGTCAGTTTATGTTGAAAGGATGAAAGCATATACTGTAAATGTGTCGCCATACTCCAATTGTATGGTTTAAATATAATTATAAATTTGTCCTTCTTTGTAGCACGTTTGAAATTGTCCTTTGTAATGAAATTCCCGTCAATGTAACATAAGAAGTCCTTCTATGGAACATGAATTATCCCTCTTTGTAGTATATTTTGTCCAATGTAGCATATTTTGTCCAATGTAGCATGATTTGTCCTTGTATTTAATATGATATCATTGTATGTAACATGAAATGTCCTCCTGTGTAACACGAAATGTCACTGTATGTAACATTAGGAATTGTCCTATGTAGCATGAAATGCCTTTTTGTAACATAAATTGTCCTTCTGTGTAACATGAAATGTCCGTCTATGTGACATAAAATGTCCTATGTCCATCATTGTAGCATGTTTTGACCTATGCAGCATTATTTGTCCTTGTATATAACATGAAATTCTTGTATGCAACATAAAATGCCCTTCTATGTCTATGTAACATGAACATGCCTTCTGTGTTGTTGATTTTTGTTGATGTATTTGTTTTTCTTGTTTCTTGTTTTTGTCTGCTATTATGACTTGATGTAAAGATTAACTGGTTCCATTTGAGAAACCTCGTGACGACAAACAGAAAACCCAGAAAAAAATCATACGGAGCCAGCTCCGGTTTGGACCTTATTATAGTAAAACATTTAAAACAAAATAATTGATTCACAAGTTTGTTGCTCTTGGTGATGATGCTGTTGGTTTTATTTTAATTCAGTACAAAGATAGGGAGCATTTTTCACAATCTTCTATCTATATCGTGATATGGACATTTTACATTATCATTATTACATGTGTACCACCACGACTCTTTGATAATATGTTACCGTACACTCCAAATAAACTATAGAGCAAATTATGATAGAATTATTATTTTGTGATACAAAATTTATTTTAATAAATATTTATGCTCCAAATAAAGATGATCCAAGTTTTTATAATAGAATATTAAGAAATATTGATACTTTTGATGATAACAGTAGTTTTATTATATGTGGTGATTTTAATCTTGTGATTAATCCATTAATAGATTACGATAACTATAAGTCAACAAATCATAACATAAAGTCCAGAAATATTGTGTTATCAATGATGAATGATAGAAATTTGATAGATGCATTTAGAGAAATACACGGAGATACAAAAAAATATACTTGGAGAAGGTTTTCACCATTTCAGCAGGGACGATTAGATTTCTTCTTAATAACTGATAATTTAAAAGATTACTTAAAAAACTGTGATATTGATATTTTTATGTACCTTTATTCTTGATTAAAAAATTGATTATATAAACTGTATAAATAAAAAAATTGATGATATTATATTACAATATTGTGTACCTATATATTCATTAGAACATGTACTCAATATAGACAGATCCAATGTACATTTTATTATTGATGATCAATTATTCCTAGAAACACTGTTAATGGAAATTAGAGGCAAAACTATTGCTTATTCAAGTTATAAAAAAAAAAAGAAAGGTTAATATTTTTACAAAATGAGTTAACAGAGTTAAGAAATAATAAATTAAGGGGTTCTTTTATAAGATCTAGATCAAATTGGATAGAAAATGGGGAAAAAGTTACTAAATATTTCTGTAACTTAGAAAAACAACATATTTCTAGCAAGTCTATTCCTTATATTGAAAAAGAAGATGGTAAAAAAATTTATAACCAGAATGACATATTAGAAGAAACGTCAGTTTTTTACAAATCATTATTTAGTAAAAGAAACATAACTCAAGATTTTGATCTTGAAAGGGAGTTAAATCATTGTACTGTCAACAAATTAAAACTTGATCAAGTTAATAATCTAGAAGGATTGTTAAATTATACAGAAGTAACTAATACTTTAAAAAACATGAAGAATGACAAAAGTCCTGGCTGTGATGGTTTTACTAGTAATTTTTATAAAGTTTTTTGGAATAAAATAGGAAAATTTGTTGTTAGAGCATTAAACCATGCTTTTGTTTCAAACTCTTTTTCTAGGAATATAAAATTGGGTTCTATTACATGTATACCAAAAGAAAATAAACCAAAACAGTTTCTAAAAAACTGGCGACCTATTACCTTGTTAAACGTGTTGTACAAATTAGCTTCAGGTAGTATAGCAAATAGATTGAAAAAAGTTTTAAATTCCTTGATATCAAATGATCAAACAGGTTTTATAAAAGATAGATTTATAGGAGAAAATACAAGACTAATTTATGATATAATGAAATACTGTGAAGACCATAACATGCCTGGTTTAGTGATGCTTATTGATTTTGAAAAAGCATTTGATTCTTTATCATTTAATTTCATTGAGAAAACCCTATCTTTTTTCAATTTTGGTGAAATGTTTAGAAAATGGGTACATTTGTTTTTATATGATACCGAAGTATGTGTACAACTAAATGGTTTTTTATCAGATTTTTTTACTATAGAGAGAGGCTGTAGACAAGGGGACCCTATTTCGGCATATATTTTTATACTGTGTGCAGAGATTTTATCAATCAAAATAAAAAACTCAAATGGTATTAGAGGGATAAAAATCAAAGGGGAAGAATATATTATGTCACAATTTGCTGACGATACATCATTATTTCTAGACGGTTCAGACGAATCCTTGAATACAGTTTTAGATGTTTTAAGATATTTTTCAATTATATCTGGATTAAATGTCAATTTTGATAAAACAAAAGTCATTTGGATAGGTTCTTTAAAGTATAGTACGAGATCTATTAAAACAAGATGGAAACTTTCATGGGGGGAAACTCAATTTAAATTACTAGGGATATATTTTGATGTGGATCTAAACAAAATACAGCAATTAAATTATCAAAGGCAGGAAGAAAAAATGAAGAAAATTATTTCTTATTGGAAAAGAAGGAAACTTACACCGCTAGGAAGAATTACTGTTGTAAAATCTTTACTTGTGCCACTACTTACAAATCTTTTCATTAGTTTACCCTCTCCAACAAAAACATTTATGAAATATCTCAGTGATATGTTAAACAAATTTGTATGGGATGGTAAAACAAAAATAAAGAATTCAGTTTTTATTAAAGATTATAATGAAGGTGGTTTGAGAATGATTGATATAGAGAAATATGAAATTAGTATGAAAATAAAATGGTTTAAAAGTATGATATGTAATAGTAATAGTAAATGTTATAAACTTGTAGAATGTTTGTTTGATGTGAGTAAAATATTTAACACTGGAAAACATTTTTGTGTTCATGTTATA
>CM037792.1:7849785-7868062 GCA_021229015.1 Solen grandis | reverse complement strand
TGGTTGTTTTTGACTGACACATTTGGGAATTTCATAGGCCAATCCGTATAAAGAAAGCGCTACACTCCACTTCACCGCGTATAGGTTTTTTTTTAATATATCAAAAGGCAGGTATAGAGTCCAAAGCGTGTATCGGTTTTGTAGTCCCCGCCAAGCATTGAGTTTCCCCAATGAGACCGACGACATAATAATATAGGTGTTTTCTAATGTTTTAAAACGAAGCAGGTGATAAAAATATACACGGCCAGTAGTCGATAGCATTATAATTTGAGGGATAATGTTTTATACACACCCGAGTGTTTTTTTTTTGTCAAATTTATATTTTAAAAAAGGAAGGTAATAATCTAAATAATTTACTTCATCGAAACTTATTTTTAATGTTGATAGTGTTAAAAATGCAGTCACTATTCCCTTTAAAATTTTGAACGACACTTTCAGGCAATCAAACCCCCTGTAGTTGTTATATTTTCATGAGCGTGTGTAAACGTTTGTAAAACGACAACATGAGAGTGTATACCTTGTTTAAAAATAGGTATTTTAAGCAAAAAAAATACATTTTCATCTAAAAAAGGGAATTGAGGTTAAGTTTATCTTGCATCCAGCGCATGTTTATTTTAAAAATTTATAGACAAGTCCTATACAGTGTTAAAAAAAACCCACAAATTTTTCAGCAGGTTATTAGGCACATAAAAAAAGGAAACTTTTTTGAGCAAATAAAAAACATTCCAAGTCTTTGGGTTTAAAATTACAACGGGTTTTCACAGGAATAGTTTACGAAAAGCATTGTTTTGATTTAAAAATTCTTAACAACGTCGAAGTCTAGTGACATGAACTTTACCGTCGAGATCCATGGACTGTTGGTTCGAACCGTCCTTCGATTGCCTTATGAAAGACATAGGTGCCCGTAACCGGGAGGGCATATTTTTATGTGTCTTAAATTGGTAAGATAATCTCTCGTTTTGGGGTTCGCCCATGGTGAAAGGGCTCAGTTTAAGTTAATTAAATTTTTCTTGATTTGGGTTTAGACCACCTGATGGGATCAGGCCACTTGATGTGGTATCAGGCCACTTGATGAGGTATCAGACCCCCTGGTGGTATCAGACCACCCGAGTGGTAACAGGCCACTTTATGAGGATCAGCTGATAACGCAGTAAGGCATCACAATATCTGCTTCAAGAGACATAGTCTCCGCAAATGTCGGTAAAACCCCAGGGCCCTGATATTCAATTAAAAAAAATCAACCTCTCTTTTTCTAATAAAAAACACCAGGAATGCAAAGCCTTCCATACCCCCCCACCTCACAATACAAATATTTTTTTAGGACAGCTTTACAAAGGTATTTTTGGGGCCGGCAATCAAAAGGTGTTAATTTTTTCCAAAAAAGATCCTACCATTAATTTTCGTGTTTAACAATACTGAAAAACAAATCTTTACCGCTAGTTGAAATACCAGATTTTTTTTTTTAGATTTGATAAGAGTTATATACTAAACAAAATATAATGCTGGATTTTTCTGCAAGTAAAAAACTATCGTTTTTTTAATGAATAAGGCTGTTTTATTTTTTTTTATCAGTACTTATAAATAAACAACGATCATGAAATGCGAAAATGGTGCGAAATCATTTAGTCGATGTTTGCTTGATCGAATGAGCTAATAAATGCATTATTAAAAACGGTCGTACGTTGTCATCCTCTTTTCGACAAACAAAACAAACAGTGTCTTGCTTAAAAAAATTATTTTTAAATACAAAGGAGAGGGAAAGACGTTACCCTATAATGCGTATACGGGCCCCGCCTATTTAACAATTTAAACATTTTGTCACGATGTATTTATCATGTTAGTGCTAAAAGGTTTTTCTGGGAATAATCCCAGACCGCACACCAGAATGACCATACCATGACCGGGGGGTTATATTTATGTGAAAAGGTTGGTCCCGGTCTAGCCCCTTGGCTTTTTTTAGGAAGACTTTCCGTTTGTTGTCTACCGGACCAAAAAAAAGTAATAGGTAATGAAAAGTTTCATCCCCCCCGCCCCCCCCCTCTTCCCGCGATTTGACGTAAAACTAGTTACTAGTCCCGGAACTTCCCTCGCACTGAACAAAGGAGTTTAAAAATGTATCATCAACTGTAAAATACATACTAAGGGCAAATTAATGGTATGAATTAAAAATAGGGGACGTCATGCTATTTTTTCAGGGATTAAGCTTATGGTAAGGTTCCCTGTTTACAAAAAATATTGTTGAAAAAAATACTAAAAAAAGAAATAAGAAAAATCGTTTCTAAATACATTTATACTGTAAGAGCAAATTAAAATGATATTTTCAAAATAGTTTCTCACGATTTTAGTTTAAACATATTTATTTCTCCAAAGTAGTAAGTGAATACAAACGTAACAATAACATATACATGTTGAAAATTTGGGATTAGACGGAAGCCCAAGGCTTATAAAAGTCTTCTCCATATTATTGTTAATTACATTTGTCGGTGGATACCATAAATTATCATTTTTTCACAATTTGAATGTATCATAAAAACACTAATCACCATAATATATTTTAGAGAGAAAAAGAGATGGAGAAGAGAGTGATAGAGAGAAACGATGGGGGGGGGGGGTGTTTAGATTAAAGATCAATATATACTAAGAAAAAAAAAAAAAAAAAAAAAAAAATTAGCACTCACAAGCAATTAAATTTGCTCAGGAATGAAAACGTTTACTATTGATAATAAACCTCACGATTTTTAATTTGTATTACATAATGTACAATGAAAACATGTCAAATATGAATTGATCAGGACCAAAATGTATACAAAAACTACCCCAAACTTTGAAATTTTAAAATATTTTTCTCAATAAAAAAAATTCAACGGACAGATTTCCTTTATTTTTTCAATCCACAGATATAAAGGCTTTCTGAAAATGTAGAAAATACTTACCTCACAATGTTTTTTTTTAACTTAACTGCTTTTTCATTGCAATTTTAGTCAAATTTGCACATAAACACTAAAATGTGACTTTTTGGACCTTCAAAATTTGGCAAATGTACTTAAAACAATATTCTCATACATGAATCTTAATATTTTGACTTTCCTATATATGGCACCATCAAATAAGGTGTCCTATCCGTTTATCTTGTACGCATTCCTTAAACAGACGATATTTAATTACATGTATACGGATATCCGTGTTTTATTTTTTTCCAATGATCCAGTACAGGCATATCTCATTTGTGTTTGGTGCCCACCCATCAGGGAGCTCCAGGATTTGTTGCCCAAGTGTTAGGTGTGTTATCCTGCTACACACCAGGGAGCTCCAGGGTGGTCTAGTCCAGTGTCAGGTGTTTTATCCTCAACACACCAGGATTCCAGGATTGGCTAGACCCAGTGTCACGTGTGTTATCCTGCTCAACACACCAGGGAGCTCAGGATGGGCTGTCCAGTGTCATGTTGTTTTATCCTGCAACACACCAGAGAGCTCCAGGATTGGCTGACCCAGTGTCAGGTGTGTTATCCTTTTACACACCAGAGAGCTCCTGGATTGGCTGACACAGTGTCATGTTGTTTTATCCTGCTACACACCAGAGAGCTCCTGGATTGGCTGACACAGTGTCAGGGTGTTTTATCCTGCTTCACACCAGGGAGCTCCAGGATTGGCTGACACTGTGTCAGGTGTTTTATCCTGATACACACCAGAATGCTCCAGGATGGGCTGGCCCGTGTCATGTTGTTTTATACTGCATACACACCATGAGCTCCAGGATTGGCTGACACAGTATCATGGTGTTTTAATCCTCCTACACACCAGGAGACCTCCAGGATTGGCTGACCAAGTGTCATGTGTTTTATCCAGCTACACACCAGAAGCCCCCAGGATTGGCTGGACCGTGTCATGTTTTTATCCCGCAACATACCAGAAGCTCCAGGATTGGCTGACCCATGTCAGTTGTGTTATCCTTTTACACACCAGAGAGCTCCAGATGGCTGCTGGTCCACCAGTGTCATTTTATTCCTGCTACACACCAGAAAGCTCCAGAATGGCTGGTTTATTTTGTTCTCTACACACCAGAGATCTTTAGTGGCCCTGTAACAGATGTGTTATCTTGCTATACACCAGTCAGTAAGTCAGTCATGTGCATTCTTACTAACAAAATACATTTGTTATAGGCGTATGATGATTTATTTATTTTAGAGTTAAACACACACACACTTTTCAATGTCAAACACAAAACTGAGAAAGTTATAATCTTGGCCTTTCATCCTGTACCATGGATTTTTTCAACAGACTTATCGCCTTGCCTTACTGCGGATTACAATACACACCTCTTCATGACGTGAGAGATTTAAATTATCGTCCCCAGACATCATATATACTGTTATCCATCTGCATATACGGTTGTCTTATATGGCAACAATACAAACTATTTCAAATATTAAATTCTACATTAAATGCCGTTGCACAGCGAAAGAAGCATAACATAGCTACAAATATGATGACAAAAAACTTCACTACAACACCTTCACGCATTGATTAATGCCTTTGATATACTCATTAAAACTTGAAAGCGTTTGACTGATTCGGATTATTAAAATCAGACAGTGACACCTGTTGTCAGTGTTTAGGCGATATAATAGGGATGACAGCGTTTACTCTATCAGAAGGGGTCTCGGAAACAACAGGGACCTGGTCTGGTCGCCTTGGAGACTGATGACAACTATCTGCTGTTTTCGCTGCTTCAGTCAGTTTTTATGCCCCGAAATGACGACGGGCATGTTACCACAGTCCGTTGTTGTTGTTGTTGTTGTATTGGGGTTTACCGTCGCTGCGATAGTATTTCAATCATATAGCGACGTCCAGCTAATTACAAGTGGAGGAAGACCCCGAGTACACAGAGGTACCCGGGTAGAACCACCGACCTACCGCAAGTGAGCTGGAAGGCTTCATCACATGAAAAAATCCGAAGTCCCTACCGGGATTCGAACCCACAGCGGTGAGGGGCTGAAAGATTTGTAGTCCACGACTACCACAGTCCGTGTGTGTGTGTGTGTGTGTGTGTGTGTTCAAGAATTCGTGTCCTGGTTGTAACTTTATTATGTATGGTCGTGTTTTGAAATAACTTGGCACAAGTGATCCTTAGGACAAGATGATGTGTCACGAACAAGAACCAGGTTGCTACCTTCAAGATCAAGGTCACAGCACTCAGTTGACTGTAAAATCGTGTCCCGGCTTTATCTTTGTTGTGAATGATGGTATTTTGAAATAACTTGGTACAAGTAATTCTGATGACAAGGTAATGTACCCCTAACAAGAAAAAAGTAGTTAGCTTGAAGTTCAAGGTCACAGCACTCAGTTGACCGTAAAATCTTTTCCCAAGCTCTAAACTTGTTGTGATTGATGGTATTTTGAAATAACTTGGCACAAGTAATCCTGAGGACAACAAAACAATATGAAACCAGGTTTCTGGCTTGAAGGTCAATTTCACAGCACTCGGTTGACCTTAATATTGTGTCCCGGCTGTAACTTTGTTGTGAATGGTTTTGTTTTAAAATGATCCCTAGGATATGATGTATAGCAAACAATAACAAAGTTGCTAGCTTCAAGGCCAAAGTCACAGCAGTTTGCTGAGTATAAAATGTGTGTAAGCAGTCCTGTCTTGGCTGTATCTTTGTTGTATATAGTTATGTTTTGAAACAACTTGGCACAAGGGATCCTTAGGACAAAATAATATGTCGCAAAACAAGTACCAGGTTGCTGACATCACTTGGTTATGGTCAGGGTCACAGCGCTCATTTGGTCTTTAAATCATCTTTTAAATTTCCAGTCTTTCTTCATAATCACTGCCAAAAATATCTCCCCTAATAAACAAATAGCGGGGCATCCGTGTCCTATGGACACATTTTTTTGTTAAGGTCATTTTCTCTAAACAGTCAAATATAATCACTTCAAACTTTGTATGGGGCCTCCGTGACCGAGAGGGTAAAGTCGCTGACTTTAACACTCACTCAGTCCCTCACTGCGTGGGTTCGAATCCCGGCAGGTCATTCGGATTTTCATGCGAGGAAGCTTTCCAGCTGTCTTGCGGTAGGTCGGTGGTTCTACCCGGATGTCTCCGTGCTTCGGGGTCTTCCTCCACCTGTAATTAGCTGGACGTTGCTTTATGACTGAAATACTGTCGAAGCGTCGGTAAACTCAAATAGTCAAGTCAGGTCAAACTTTGTATACTTTTTCTCTATCAAAAATGGAACCCATTTTAAAGGGCAGGTAACCCGAAATGAGATATAAGGTTTATAGTTTATTATGCACCTTTTTAACTCAAAATTTTTCTTTACTGTCCATTTAAATGGAATATTTTAGGTTACGGTTTTCATGTTCTTATCTCAGTTAGTTCTAAAGCTAATAGATTGAAACTTCTCATATTTCCTTATATCACATGTTTTATGTTAACAAAGTAATGACTTTGAACTTTAAACATAATATGATAGAAAGTAGGAGCAGTGCAGTAACCAAGAACCATAACTCTGCCTGGTCAACTTTTTGTATTATCTCCCTTGCTTTTATATCAAGTTTTGTACAAAACATTACCTCAAACATTCAAGGTATTGATTTGAAACTTAAAATAAAAAATAGACAGTGTTATGATTATGGAAAAAGAACTCCATCGGGTTCTTTTTTAAAATCATCTACTTTTATTTTTAATGGGGGGGGGGGGGGGGGGGGGGGGGGGGTTGTTAAGCATTACTCCATCCCTACATGGAATAAAGTCTACATATTTGACATACTTACGCCACTCATTAATGACTTTCATCTGACATCAGTTATTTAACATCTGACCAGCTCAGACGGGATATATTTTTTTTCCGAACAATTCTTGTTTTATTATGCATCTCTGGTGGAAGAATTAAAAAAAATCAAGATATTTACTTGATATATTCGAAACAGTGATGGAAGGTATTGGCAGAGAGTGCAGTATTTAAGGATCTTGACATCTGATAATCTTTTTTGAATGACCTGGCTTTAGAAATAGTCTTAACATTTTACATAGACATAAGGGAAATAAATAATAAAACTAGCCCTTTTTCGAATTAACTTTTATATGAGGAACATTCTTCTTTTTCTGCTGAAATTCTTGTTTTCCAAGGCTTAGGATAATGCTTTCTGGAGGGGATTTTAAGTCTAGAAGTGCAGTACCATTTATCAGTGTCTCAAACATATACCAATATAAGATTCGGGTAAAATGTTTCGTAAAAGGGGGTTACTTTGAAGATTTACAATGAAACTTTATAGAACGTAAGCACTTAACAAATCCGAACCCGAACCTTATGTAGAACCTTCATACTGTAAGATAGGACAGTAGACTCGGGTTTCTTAAAATTTCCCCCCTCATGTTTTTTTTTTTTTTTTTTTTCTAAATATAATATCATACACCGACCTATGGCAAAAACGACAGTTTGATTAAGGTTTCCGCACAGTTTCCCGTATCCATTCATATGTCAGTTACCAGTGTTATTTGGGGTTTTTTTTGGTCAAAATATTTGAGAATAAGAGGCATACCCCCCTGCCTGAATATATATTTTCCCCCCCTTTCTTTCATTTTCCTCTCTCTACCAATTGTTACATGGACTAATGTTTCAGTGTCATTTTAAATGTAATATTCTTAATAAAACTGTTCCAAAATTTATATTATTGATCAAGATCTCATTTTTCTTTTATGCAATAAAACATCAGTAAATAAAGTAAAATACAATAACCCCCCCACCCTTTTCCTACCGTTTTTTTTTTCCCCCTTTTTTTTTTCCCTTCTTTTTTTTTCTCCGGGTTTAAAAAAAAAAATTTTCTTTTTTCCTTTTTATTTCATTTTTTTTTCTTTTCTTTTTTTCCTTTTAAAAACCCATCTTTTCCCCTTTTCCCCCTTTTTTTTATTCCCTTTTCTCTTTTTTTTTCCCCCCCCCCCTTTCTTTTTTCTAAAGGGCTCCTTTTTTCTTCCCCCCCCCCCCCAAAAATTTTTTTCAAAAAAATTATTTAAAATTTTCCCAAAAAATTTTTAAAAAACGTGATTAAAAATCCGCCCGCCTATAAACCCAATTTAAAAGGGAGGGGGGTTTTTTTTTAAAATGTTTTTTTTTTTTTTCAAAAAAAAAACCCCTCCCGCCTGGAAAAAACCTTTTAAATTTCCCCCTTTTTTCCCCCAGTCAAGTAGTTCCAGTGTTATTTTGGGGTTTTTTTTAAAATTCAAATAAAAATCCCCCCTCCTAATTTACCCCCCATTTTTTTCATTTTTTTTCCCATAACAAAAAAAATTTTCATTTTTTTAAAATTTTCCCCCCCCCCCCCCCCCCCCCCCCCCCCCTCCCCCCCCCCCCCCCCCCCCCCCCCCCCCCCCCCAAGTGAATAAAAACAAATTCTGGTTACATTACTTACATTAAAGGTATTGTACTTTCAATTGTTCCATATCATTTGATAAAGCGACGTTTGAGTGGCTAAGTTTGACTTTTTAATTGGAAAGATATTGATTTGTAAATCGAATGTTATCGAATCTCCTGTTTTGTGATGTCGTTTTAAAATCGAGTACTTGTAAAACATGTATTTACTTTAATCATTTTTGTTGTTTTATAACTTATAACGAACAGTCCAACAATAATGTGAACGATCAAAGGTGCGTTCCCTATGTCAAACAAATAAACTGTCGTTGAGGTGCTTTATAATTATGTCTTATATTTGCCAATATCAGTTTTTGCAGCTTTTGCAGCAGTGTTAAACTTCCTTTATCAGCTCGACTATTCGAAGAGTATGAGAGCTATTGTAGCTACCTTTGCGTCGGCGTTGCAGATTTTGGTTATAGTTTTGCATGCAAATTACTATGGCCGCTTTTTAACTTAGAAATTTTGGTTAAAGTTTTGCATGCAATATACTTTCATGCTTATATCTCAGTATCCAGGTATGGGATTGATTTGAAACATATTTAATATGTTTAGGGGTATCATACTATCAGGATTGATAACTCTTAATGGAATATATTCCAAATTATGACCCCTTTTAACTTAGAAATTTTGGTTAAAGTTTTGCATGCAAGGAATTCCATACTTATATCTCAGTAACCAGGCATGAGATTGATTTGAAACTTCTTTAATATGTGCAAACTATTGAGACAGATAGTTTTTGACTGCGTATAATGTAGATTATGGCCAGCTTTTGACTTAGACTTTTTGGTTCAAGTTTTGCATGCAACAGAAAATTTGGTTCAAGTTTTGTTGTAAGCTACTATCAAGCCTATGTCTCAGAAATTATTTATGGTATTGACTGGAAAGTGTATGAGTGTGTTCAGGGGCATTAGATTTAAGAAGAATAACTCTTCACTGATTTTAATACAACTTATGTCCATTTTTTATCTTGGATATTTTGGTTAGTTTTGAATGCACAGTGTCTCCGTAACTAGGCATGGAATTGATTTTAGACTTCATTAACATATTCAGGGGTATCAGACTATCAAGGTATATCATTTTTGACTATTATTATTACAGGGTATGTAAAGGGCAAGAATTGAAATAGAAATTTATTATTTACCAACAAGCCTTTCGAATAGTCGAGCGGCTGTCCCCTGACAGCTCTGTTAGTGTGTGTGTGTGTGTGTTTTTTTTAAAGCAATAGTATTTTAGTCATGCGTAAGGTTATTTAATAATAGATGGATACATAGTAATCCCTGAATTAATTTTGTTTTATTGAATTAAATGTTTCATCGATATAATGTCAAACTAATAATTGTAATTTATTTGAAAAAAAAAAGATGGTGAAATTTTACACTAAACTGCTGCTATACAGGGTATACAAAAAGAAATGTATGTCCTCCTACAGTTTGTCCAAGGCTGATGACTCTCTGACAGTTTGGCCAAGGCTGATGACTCTCTGTTTTTATACCCCCGAAACGAAGTTTGGGGGGGGGGTATATAGGAGTCACCCGGTGGTCGGTCGGTCGGTCGGTTGGTCGGTCGGGTCGGCCCGGTCCATTTTTTTTTATTGATTTACAAGTTGGATTTCAAAACAATTTCATACAATGGTCAACCACAATATGAGGAAGTGCAGTGCACAAGAACCATAACTATCTAAGAATTACAGAGTTATTGCCCTTTGTTTTTCCTTGTCCAAAACGATTTCAAAACAATTTCATACAATGGTCAAGCACAATGAGAGGAAGTGCAGTGCACAAGAACCATAACTATATCTATAGGAATTACAGAGTTATTGCCCTTTGTTACTTTTCCTTGTCCAGAGTATAACTTTTAAACTACTGGTTGGATTTCAAAACAATTTCATACAATGGTCAACCACAATATGAGGAAGTGCAGTGCACAAGAAGCATAACTCTATCTATAGGAATTACAGAGTTATTGCCCTTAGTTACTTTTCTTGTCCAGAGTATAACTTGTAAACTACTGGTTGGATTTCAAAACAATTTCATACAATGGTCAACCACAATATGAGGAAGTGCAGTGCACAAGAACAATAACTCTATCTAGAGTAATTACAGAGTTATTTCCCTTTGTTACTTTTCCTTGTCCATAGCATAACTTGAAAAGAACTGGTTGGAATTCAAAACAATTTCATACAATTGTCAACCACAATAAGAGGAAGTGCAGTGGACAAACTTTTCCTTGTCCGGAGCTTAACTTTAAAACTACTGGTTGGAATTCAAAACAATTTCAGATAATGGTCAAGCACAACCTGTGTAACCCGGCCAAAAATCTGGAAAAAAAACTAATGTAAAAATGTCTTTTTCATACTCTTCTTCTTAATCCTAATAACTTCATCATTTCTAAAGCAGTATTGCGGGGGTATTAATCACATTTAGTGATAGTTCTAGTTATTTCATATTTTAATAGATCAGATAATATACTCAAATTATATACATAAAAAGAAACTGGAAAATTGGATTTATATTGGATGTTTTTCCTACATTGATCACTCTGCTAATCTTATAAAAGAATATGATGAGTTGCGGTATGTTAAAGGGAAATTTTGTTTTTGTGGTGAATAAGAATTGTCAAGCACTTCTCAAAAGTAATACAATAAATTCTCTGAACATGGTCAGATTTAACAGAAAAACGAATCATTTATTCCTTCTCCCACTGTGCCAACTTCTCCTTCTCCTCGTGATGTACAGATACACCCAGGTCCCGTCAGTACCCATGTGCCTTATGTGCAAGAGCTGTGGCCACTTATCACCGAGCACTGCAGTGTGACAGATTTGGTTTCTGGTGCTACATCAAATGTGTGTAGGTAACCCCAAACCAGTACAATAACCTTACAGCAACACTCATGGATATGCCCACCTTTGGGCAGTTAAATTTTTCCAAACTGAGTTTTCAGTCCAAATAAGTCCTCACTTGGCCTGTCAGACAGTTTCTCTCCATTATCAGAAGCAACTACTGGTGACCATGATTTAACATCAACAAATACAACACCAAATTACAAAAAAAAAATAAAAAAAAAATAAAAAACCTACAGCTAGAAAACATAAGCCACCATTGAAATTTCTCATCAGCGACTGCAACAGTTTGGTATCAGAAAGTAAACAATCAAAGCTTTCATGTCTTTTAATGATAGTGTGTGTGTGTGTGTGTGTGTGTGTGTGTGTGTGTGTGTGACACAGCTGTACATCCCTCGGACTCTGGTTAAGTCGTTACTAATAGGAACTCGTACCTACTCGTAATGATAACATTCTCGGTTTATTTTTTGACAAACTTTCAAACCTTAATATCCATCCATTGAAATCAGATTCCAAGTTTTCTATGGTGTCCCCCGGGGAACAATGTTCGGTCCTCATTTATTTTCTATATGTCAGTTACATCGCTGATAAGGTATCCCCTTTAACAATCGAAGCGCTGATAGCGCTTAAAGAACAGGGTTTTAAAAATGATGATATTTATCAAAGTAAATTAATAATGAGGATAATATTTTAAAGCGCTGCCAATAAACCCAATGTAACAAACCCACTTTAACCTTGCATGAACACGGTTCTTAACAAAAGATGAACACATCATTTGTGTAAATGGATTGCTAACAAAAAGCATATCGCCACTCTTACTCTCCCCATTCTCTTGCCTACAGTTTATGAAATAATATGAATATGTGGAAGTAAATCTAAGACAACCAGCTTTTATTATTAATGTATTATTTTTTCATTTAATTTTGTATATACGTGCACTTAATATAGGTAAATTAATGATTTAATATGTAAAATATATGCATCTTATATTGAAAAAAGTGGGTAAAATAGTCAGGCTTGATCGTCAGTCAAACAGCGTTGAAAAGGGGTGTGGTTTCGATTCCCAGCCGGAGAACAACTTTTTCCATCTTTTTTTTTTTAGCTCGACTGTTCGAAGGATATGAGAGCTATTGTGGGCCCCCTCGGGCGTCGCTGCAGCTTTTGGTTAAAGTTTTGCATGCAAATTTTCATCAACCTTAATCCAAAAAAACCCTTTTTTGGTTTGACAGAAATTTATAAATTGTTCAGGGAATCAGACAACCAAGGTAGATAACTCTTGGCTGAAATAATAAAATTATAGCCCCTTTTTTTTCTTAGAAATTATGGTTAAAGTTTGCTTCAAAAGAAAATTTTTGGGTTTAAATTTTTAATGCAAGCTTTCTATCAACCTTATATCTCAAAAACCATTTATGGTATTGACATGAAAGTTTATAAATATGTTCAGGGGCATCAGACAATCAAGGTAGATAACTCTTGATGGAATATGTTACAAATTATGGCCCCTATTTAACTTAGAAACTTTGGTTAAAGTTTTGCATGCAAGGTACTCTCATGCTTTTATCTCAGTATCCAGGCATGGGATTGATTTGAAACATCTTTAATACGTGTATGGGTATCAAACTTTCAAGGTAGATAACTCTTGAAGGAATATGTTACAAATTATGGCCCCTTTTAACTTAGAAATTTTGGTTAAAGCTTTGCATGCAAGGTACTTTCATGCTTATATCTCAGTATCCAGGCATGCGATTGATTTGAAACATCTTTAATATGTGTAGGGGTATCTTACTATCAGGGTAGATAACTCTTGATAGAATATGTTACAAATTATGCCCCATATTTAACTTAGAAATTTTGGTTAAAGTTTTGCATGCAAGGTACTTTGATGCTTATATTTCAGTATCCAGGCATGTGAATGATTTTAAACAACTTTGATACATTTAGGGGTATCATACTTTCAAGGTAAATTTTGTTGGTATATACTGGAATTTATGGCCCCTTTTTTAACTTTTAAAATTTGGTTAAAATTTTGCATGCAAGATACTTTCATGCTTATATCTCTGAATCCAGCAATGCGATTGATTTGAAACATCTTAAATACGTTCAGGGGTATCATACTTTCAAGGTAGATAACTCTTAATGGAATATATTACAAGTTATGGTCCCCTTTTAACTTAGAAATTTTGGTTTAAGTTTTGCATTCAAGTGACTATCTAGCTTATATCTCAGAAATTGCTTGTGGTATTGACTAGAAAGTTAAGGAGTGTATTCAGGGGCATCAGAAAACCAAGGGGGGTAACTTTTTGGCTGAATTTTATTCAAATTATGGCCCTTTTCTAACTTGGATACTTGGATAAATTTTTGCATGCACTGTGTTATTATGCTTATGTCTCAGTAACTAGGCATGGGATTGATTTTAAACTTCATAAAAATATTAAGGGGTATCAGACTATCAAGGTATATCAGTTTTGACTGTAATTATATGCAGGGTATGTGAAGGGCAAGAATTAAAATAGATTTCATTTGATTTACCAACAAGCATTTCGAACAGTCGAGCGTGCTGTCCTCTGACAGCTCCTGTTTTTTTACTGCGTTTATGGGCCAACTGATGCATGCAAACGAAATGATACCGATAAATTGTTGTCTGTCGCTGAAAATTCCAGTCAGTCATTGTTCAAAACATCTCCGAATGAGTTGCGATTGCGTACTTTCTTTTTTGTTACAGGTAATTAAACACGTTATCTTCAGCATCGATCATCAACCCATATTAATTTGTTTCGACTTCTAAAACGTAGTCGTACTAAAATGAACATGAAAATTATCAGAAACAAATTTTGGAACTGTTTCTCTGCGTAGTAAAAAAAGGAATATCTATAAATATAGTTAGATGTTTAAATATAGCCCCGAATTGTTTCCAAATGTGCGCTGCCATAGAACAGCATTGCAAGCAACCCTGTTTAAAAATCTAACTCTTTGCTGATGACTGTTTGCCCTACCGCTCGATCAACACTCTTTCTGGCCATTTTCATTCTGTAAAATGTATATGCATATTCTGTTAAAATGGGGACACATCTTTTTGATCTAATCATGAGATACAAACATAATATTTGAAGCCGTGCCTTACATTGTCAAAAAACAACAACAAACACGACAGGTTCAATTTTGCTTTCTATCAAGAACATATTGGGGGAGTTACGGCCCTATCTTTATGGAGGCTATTCGTTGCCAAAAATCCAGCCTTGTTGATCTGAGTTGAACAGTTTATTTTCCGACAAAATACACAATTCATTTGAATTTCTGCAGAACTCCAGAGATACATTCTTGGACTGAATTTGCCGATGCAACATTGTAAATACGTATTTCAAGAAATGCATTTTGATAAACTACAAAACGCCTTCTTACTTTAACGCTCGCAACTTTACATTTTCCGACCATCATGATTCGGCTCAGCTTAATCTAGGTTTACACGTTTGCAATGTTGATAAATAAGCTCCGCCCATTTCCCCACCCACTACATCATCGTAAATAAACGTAATTGTCCGCTCACTTTCGGTATTTTCCGACAACGACTGGCAAATCTCCACGCAGTTATCTCTAATGTACGAATAAGGGAAGTGTTGCAGCGTGTAGGTCTACACATTCAAGGTAAATGCATTATGAGAATCAAACGGTATCACAATCATTTACTAAGCATCATGTGTTTCAGTTGCATGAGTGCCATTGTCTGCAGGTATTGAATCAACATCAGAAGATATACAAAAGATTAGTTTTTGAAACGTACCCCACCTACATTGTAAAGCCAGCAATATAAGCGCAGCATGGCGTAAATTTATATTTACATTTTTATATCCCTGGCCAGGATTTTAACTTTGATGTTTTTCTAGTCGAGCCACCAAAGCCACATGATATGAGAACCCACTTCACCACAATTGAGCTTTTTCAAAATTTAATATCTACCCACTGCATTACTGGTGTTGTGAATTCGCGCTCAATGCCACTTTCATAAAAAAATAAGTTTTTATTCAAAAGTTTTCAGAAAAACAAATGCATAATTTTCACAAACAGAGCTGAGGTGTACCGGACTCAATTTTTTTAATAACAATTCAAGAACACATCCAAAATTAAGGTGCCTTAAGTAGTCAATATTGACTTTTGGCAGTATAAAGTTCAAGTTGAAGTATTCATTATGTCTTTAATCAGGAGATGTTCTATAAAGATATAAGATATCTCCTGCTTTAATAAAGATTGATCCTTTGCTTGTCACCTAGTATATTAATGTTTTAAATGCAAAAAAAAGTGTCTGACTTCCAATATTATTTTGAATCTCTGTGTTTGTTCATATACATACCTGCAGATTGATTAATTTCTTTAAGAATATACACAAAAGTTACATGCTATCAACTGTCTGTGTCTTAATCCAACTCCTAATGGGTTTTTTTCCAGACAGTAAAAATTACTGCGTGACTATAAATCAAGATTTTTTATGCAAAGCAAATATATTTATAGAAGGAATAAGTCAAATTGATATTTAAGGTTCAGTTAAGTTTCTGCTTTACTATTGTCCAATTTTCAAGTCAAAACAGATGGAATATTTGCTACAGATAGATCTATACAATAAAATTTTTACAGGCAAAATTCTGGCTGCTGCCTTTCCAGTAATATTAAGTAACATTTAATTACTATATCACAAATATTAAACCCTTAATACTAGGGTATGACTGGATAAGAAAAAAGAGAAAATAAAAATTTATGCAGTTTCTAATGTAAAGCTTTCATTTCTTAATATTCACTTATAACGTTAGTAAAATTAAAACCAAAATTATGAAGCTTAAATGTCTGTACATAGCAACTTCCCTTTCATAGATCTACATAACATTTTTTCGTTTTCATTTTACCATGTATATATAAAAAGAGTCCAAAGGTAGGTATAATGATTAACAATTGATGTATATAAAATTATTGTACCTACAAAGTATCATTTTCAGACTCCGGTAAATACGAAATCTTTCTGTACTTACCGATTTATCATGGTGTAAGAGTTACCTCTCTTTATATTCCGCTCGTGAAATTTGGCTCCGCCTTTAAATCTTCGCCTATTTCCGTGATACTGCCATATATGGAAGTTGCAAAATCGTCTACAAATGTTAATCGCGTAGAAATGTAAAGTCAAGTATGCAGTTGTAGTAAACCTGAGAGTGTTATCTGATGCGGCTCCATTCTCGAACGTCGTGATGTACAACGTAAAACGTGTCGTGTATGTCGTTGTACATTTCGTAAATTTGAGTTTGAAAAATTATAAATATTATTTGCATTTTATCTTAGCTGCATGTTACCAAATTACATTCTAGAAGTAAAAACGAGTTAAATCGAGATAATCAAAACGCACAATACGAGCACAATATGTACCTCTCGGATAAACGTTTATACTTTTAAAAATCTGTTTAATTGAACCCAAGTATAAATTGTCATGATTACAAGGCTGGATTTTTTGGCAACGAATATCCTCCATATATCTTGAGAAAATTTTAAGTTGATATTCAGTTTCCGCTCTGTACCTTTTTACAGACTCAATGTATATATTCGTGATTGGTCTGTAAGTATATCATGATAAAAAACACAGGACATATTTGATTTAGGTTACAATTCAAAAAATCATAATGGAGTTATGGCCTTTTTATGACACATGGTTCATAAATTCATGGTAAATCTTTTGTTTCTGTCCAGTTACTTTTGATATAAATTATTTAAGTTAACACTAATTGGGTGGTTAAAATGATTGCCGTTCTTTATTGTTTCATTATTTCCATTTTTCATTATTAGTATCATGGACAAATATAGTTTTATATAAAATACGATATTACACAGAAAACAACAATCTAAAATGACCTTGCGTTTCAACTAAATTTTTCCATGCCTATAAATTTGATAAATGTCCTTTTCCCATCTGCTATTTTGATGATCTTGTTTACTGTCTGTTATGTCAAGTAACACTGACAAATTAACTCGATTAGGAAGAAATACAGTTACAGTGTTTACAATGGATTACAGCCTATGATCATAACAAGTTTTATCGTCTGATATAAGGTGTGCATCTGTATTCCCTTTCGTGCATTTACACGTATTTTCAAAAAAAATGAATGAAGTCACCGCCGCCGCGGCCAAAAATAAGAATACTTTCTACAACTTTCATCGCGTTATTTATTTTAGACTGTCAGTAGTAAGGTCGTCGGGTTTTGGCCCCAAAGACTGCGCATGCGCAAGAGTGACGTCATCAGATTATTTGCGCATGTGCGGCGGGCCCTATTTGGTTTTTTTAGCATGACATCTAATTTTAGAATGACATCATGATCTATATTTTGAAAAGGCATCATGATCTATATTTAGATTGACATCATGATCTATATTTTGAAATGACATCAATGTACAGAGCTGACTTTTACATTCGACCTAGGGTTAAGGACATTGAGGGTCAAGTCCTAGCCTTAGGCGGAGATACATGGGAAACACCAAAGAACATTAGATACAACAGAGGTATTGATAGTCCCAATAATATACAGAGCTGACTTGTATATTCCCGTCAAGGGTTAATCACGGACATTGAGGGTCAGTCCTCAGCCCTTTGACGGGGACTATACAAAGTCTTAAAAAAAATAATGTTATCAACATAGATCAAACATACAATAAACCTACAATAAAATAAGTAATCTTTATCAAACAATATTTGGAAAACATAGAAAAAATTAACGGCATTACTTTCGATGTGAACAACTCCATGTTCTGTTATGAATGAACTCAGCACTCAGTTTTACGTGTGATCTGCCGTTTATGATCATAGTTTTTCCGGGAAAATTTTATTTAGAAATGTATTTAGCACTGAAAACTAGAATAAACCAGAATTAACCAGTTTGTTATCTAAAATTAACTAGACTTTGTAAACAACCAATCAGAATAGAGAGCGATGACGTTAGTTTAAAAATAAAGTCAATATTGGAAAAGCAATTTTAACATGTCTGTACACGTTTTAAA
>CM037792.1:7799685-7849685 GCA_021229015.1 Solen grandis | reverse complement strand
GATTCCCAGCCAGAAAATATCAATATCATAAAAACTACTGGTATAGATCTCTTGAATGGAGCTTAGCATTTAAGTGTAGATCTTTTTGGCTAGAGGTCAGGAAAATGTTATTGGGTTAGTGTGGCATTACTCTCTATCTCATCAATGTCTCCAATATTTCTTGGATGTTTAAACAAAACAAATAGAAAATGGTAATATCACAGTAGAAAGCATCCATCTTTAGGAGTCCTCCTTGTACATGTGTTATTTTTATCCTTGAAGAATTTCTGCATGATTGTAATTATGTTTCTGACATTATTTGAACAGGTTTCCATGTAAACATCCTCAGATTGCTTAGAAAGGTTTTTGTTCCCCCACATTTTAATTGATTGGTTTTTAAGAAACCCATTTTGTTTAATGAATTAATGATCACGAGAAATTTATGAAGTTTTCAGTAAGCTTGAAAATCTCCATATTTATTTAACAAATGTATATAAAATCCCTAGATAAAGAATTGATTACTTCTAAGTAATAAGCCTTGGTTCCGTGAGTTCCAACAAAATTATAATACTTAAATACTTAGGGGCATTTTTATCATATTTACCCCCGCCCCCTTTTTATCCTATATTTTGAAAATGATTAATCAGTCTCAACTTTGTCAGTCACTCTCGTTTCTAAAATTAATAATTGCGGAATGTGATCCTTTCTTAATTAAGACTTTTTGCACAACTAACATGTAGCATTAAGTATTGTTGGGAAAATTTGATTGGCTTTTTGTCTCCTTGAAAAAGATACTATATCAGCCTTTGAAAATGAGAAAATTTTAATATTGTTATACTGGAAACAACTGAGATGTTTGTATGTTAGTTATTTCATCTTCTTTATTCCCCATATAAAATATCCTTTTTTTTTCTTTACCAAAAATTGTGTTAATCAGTCCTGGTAACAATTATTTCATCTTAATTCATCAATTTTTATACTGGTTAAATTTTAATGAAATAAAAAAGATGGTCACAATCCTACTCAGATTACTTAGCCTTGATGTTAAAAAACAAAGGAGAAAATTTCATTGAGTCATTTTTTCCTTGTATATCTAAAAAAAAAAAAATCACCGGAGATCCTACTGACATTAATGTGTGGCTCCATGTGATGATTCTACATTTGATGGATCCTTGGGATTATTGTTAATTCAAAATGTCCATTCTGTGCCATGTAGAAGTACTCTTGTATACATCAGGCTTTTAGGTTGACACACTTGATAAAAAAGCCTGCATGCTCTGCTGTGTTGATGTTAGACTGTATCTAAAAAAGTGCGGTGAATGAACCCTTCAAGCACTATTATGCAGCAGACGCAAAAATGTGATAAATCTGTCAAGATAACTGTTTAATTACGCCAGTCTTTTATGGGAAATCCTGAAAAATGTGGGGCAGATTTGCGGCAGCGGTTAATTTTTTCCCAGTGTTTGTAATGCATTTATTCCAATAATAGAGTGCTAACGGTCAGTTCAATGGAAATGAGAAGGAAAGAGATGGGAAAGCACACTTTATCTGAAAGCAAAAGTTTGACAAAGTACATATGACCACAAAAAATGTTCGGCCATTAACATCAGTTCCTGGAGACAAATTATTTTGTGTCAAATACTGAATATTTTACAGCGATAGTTTGTGTCAAATACTGAATATTTTACAGCGATAGTTTGGTTTTTGGAAGGATGGAAGTTAGAGAAACAGTGGAATTTATGCCTCCCAAGGGTTTTAGTGTGAACTTTACTCTGCTTGATTTTCTATTTATATTATTTTTAGTACGTTGTCTAATTGATCTTCAGGCCGGAAATCATTCATTCTACATCTTTATCCAAGACAAGCCTGCATGGAAAAAATGTTCCACGTCTATTTTATTTCCACAAAAACTTGGTCAGATTGAAATGTATATAACAAAGATAATGTTTTTTTCTGTGCTAATGCATCGTAGTCTTATAAATTCTTCTTTATAGCTTTCTGTAATGTTAATGTAGTATACACATGGAAAACTTATGTTACAGTACAGACATTGATACATAACTCACAGTTTAATCAAATGATGTAGACCATGTATAAGTCTTCAGAAGCTGAATATATGTCATTCCTAGAGAACAAATTTCCTGGGAACGGAATAGATTGACTTGACTTGACTATTTGAGTTTACCGTCGCTTCGACAGTATTTTAGCCATAGAGCGGCTTACAGCTAATTACAGGTGGAGGAAGACCCCGAATGCACGGATGCATCCGGGTATAAACACAGACCTACCTCAAGCCAGCTGGAAGTCTTCCTCATATTAAAATCCGAATGATCCTGCCGGGATTCGAACCCACGCGGTGAGGGATTGAGTGAGTGTTAAAGTCAGCGACTTTACCCTCTCGGCCATGGAGGTCCCCACAATAGATTGAGTAGAACCAGTTTCAGATGATTGAGGAAGAAGACCAATCTTTCTTTAGTCATTGACTAATCATAGTCAGTCTGTGGTCATCTCTAATAAATACAGTCAACCTATAATCAAAGGTCAGGCAGGGGATAATAGTAATCTGACCATTGTATTTTGATGCTACACATTTTTAATTGCCCATGCAAATCTGCAGATTTGAATTGTGGTGTACCAAGCCCATGAACTGTTGTTATAAATTTGCCTATCAGACTGCAATGCACATACTGTAAAAGTTGCGAAAATGTCGGCTGTTGGTGAAATGGAACATTTGTGTCTTCAGATTTTATTTTGTTTATAATGGCGGTTAATCAGACAGGCATTAGGCTGATGTTTCGTGTTTCCATATTCGAATCAGTATACTCATAAAAAAGTCTATCACGTTGAAATGGTCAGGCCATTTCCATTTTCCGTAATTAAATGGTTCTGCACATTCATGTCTGTATCGCATGTCCGTATAGAATCACTCACTGAGCTGTTTCATATTTATGCAAATAGCATACAGATATTATATAGCAATATATAGGTGCACTTTAATATCATATACACTTTACTGTTTCCAGTAATTATGGTATTGATTTAATATACAGTCACAATCATCAGCTGCAAGAAGAAATAGTCTAGCCAGTTGTTAACATGCTCTTCAACACATAATGTTTGTCTGATATATATGATAATAGAATATGGCTAATACGTTCATTTGAGAGGTCCTTAGACCTAACTACAGTGTGTAGGTTATAATGAAGGCTAGACTGTCCCTCACAACAGCCAATTAATTTGGTTGTTTTCTTAATTATAATAGTAACACAGTCTACATTATGTTTGTTCATGTGTTCCAACTCTGATTTTGAACTTTTGATTAAATATTGAGTTGCACATACCAGTCTTCATTGAGGTTTGGTAGACTATAAAAGAGGTACCTTATCCCTTTCCCTCATATAGACTCATTTTGACGCACTCAATAGGTACCACATAAAGCCTGATCTGCAGAAAGCCAAACTCAAACCTTACCAAATTTAATTGTAAAATCCTCATTACCAGACCACTGAGGAACAGCGAACAGCATAAAACCTGATCAGCCTGTGAGTTACTCGCAGGCTGATCTGGTTTTATGCTGTTCGCATAGGTCTTTTCATGGTATCCTCTATGAGGGAAAGGGTTAAAGTTACCGGTACTCACATGCAATGATACCATACTATATATATTTTTATATCAAATAATTGATAAGAAACTTCACTTATTAATTTTGCTTACAGTCTACCTTTTGTGTCACCTGCTGCAAGCAGAGGTGACAAATAGGGATCACTTTTCCGTCACCTGTCTATCCATCCATCCATCCATCCATCCATCCATCCATCCGTCTACCTGTCCATCAAACTTTTTCCGTCACGTTTCAGCAAGTGATTACATGTGTCCAAAAGAACACTCTTGTACTTATTTACATGCAGTGCCATACTTGTCTTCTACAACATTTCTTATGCCATATTTTTTTCTCTTTTCAAATACCATGCTGCAATACTATCATTCCACATGAACTTTCATTGTCTTATCATTTAAGGCAGCCGACTGTATATTTATGTCAATTACTTATTATACCCTGCAAACATTTAAGTTTGAGACAGGCTATATTGGAGGGAGTCTGTTGGTTTCTGGATGTCCAACCTTGTGACATTAACTACTTCAACATTACTTAACCAATTGAGATGAGATTTTGCATATGCATTTATAATGACATGTAAATGTGCGTGCCATAATTTTTATGCACGTTTTTTAAGAAAGAGTTATGGCCCCTGATTGGACTTAAAAAATCTTGCACAGCTTTTGCTCTTCAAAAAAGCCACATGGCAGAGTTATTCATCACCTTCAGTGATAGTTCTAGATTATTTTGTTAAGATGTGCTCTTACCTACTTTAAACATTATATAACTAGTGTCTTTGCTGGAAATTAAAACAGACTTAAGCATTTGAGTCTGACTTATCTAAATTTAAATTTAAAATAGCATTAGAAGCACTTTCTAAAGGTAATAACCATAAAAGCTAATAACACTTAAATTGGAGATTAGGCCTTGCTTCATCCAGGACTGCTGATAAAATGGGCCTCAGGAGCCAAATAAAAACTAAATTTCCTTTACAACAGAAAGTCCCATGGCCTGCAGTTAAGATAAATGAATATACCATACAACTTCTAATACCATTTTAAGTTTCTTTTGAAATTGGAATAGTCCTTTGTTCATCTTGGACTGTACCATTAGTTGTTCATGGGGGTGTTTGCTGAACTTTTATGGACTGAAAGCCCACAGCATTGTAAGGGTTGAAGTATGGTGGTATAACAATCCTCTGATTTAATGCCCCAGTATTCTACTTGCACAAAGTGTTAATTCTTCAACAAATTTTGAATAGATATTGTGTTAAATATTGTTTTGCCCACTAATTTTATGCCCCAGATTGATAGATCAGGGCATATTGTTTTTGGTCTGTCTGTCTGCCTCCAAACTTCACAGGTGCATGCACCTTGATGAGCTCTACCCGCCAGGTGACCTTCACCTTCAAATGACCTTAACCCTCAAGGTCTAAGCCCCCACCCCACCCCTGGGGGCATGGCATTCATTCAAACGTAGCTTGTTTGTCAGTACAAAAGTAAGATGCTATTATTAAAACATATCTGAAGTTTTCTCTATAAAAGTGTTTGTGGGGACTTTATTAGAGGTGGGCTTTTAAGCAGGAACATATGGTAAGCTTAACAAGCAAATAGATTGTCCAGAAAAAAAGTAAACAGACTTTGTGAATGAGAATGCCTCACATTTTTTGTTGGGGAGGGATAATGAACTATTGGGAAATAGCAGCCAATTATTCCAGCCTCGTTTGTTCACATTGATGTTTCATTACTTATCGGCTACATCTGTGGTGTAAAAGGGCAATGTTCTAAATTGTGTAAGTAATTAACAAACTTTCATTAACTGCATTAGGGGAGCTTTTTCTTTAGGAAACAATTTGGTGTAATGAGGGTTTTATTTCATTTGTTTTAGGATAATTTTAAAAGACAATTTATTTAATTACTCATTCCACTATTTTTGTTAAAAACATATTGTTCTAAGTATTTTAATACTTTTTAGCAGTAAAGGTCATGTCTCAAAGGTCAGGTCTCAAAGGTCAAGTCTCAAAGGTCAGGTCTCAAAGGTCAAGTCTCAAAGGTCAGGTCTCAAAGGTCAAGTCTCAAAGGTCAATCTCAATAGTGGCTCTTCCTCCTTGTTAAGAAAACAAAGATTTGATATATTCTATGTGCTTTAGATACACGGTTCAGATCACTTCATGTACTGTTAGATAAGGTTATAGTAGTACATTGCTTGGCACATAGCATAATTATAAGGATAGTTCCAGGACTGGCTGGTGTCAGGATAATGTGACTGGGTGTGGTATCATGCCACATGTCTTCAGTGTGTTACTGCAGTATATAGTCTATATCTAATTGAGATCATTTAACCCTTTCCCTCCTATAGACTCATTTTGACGCCCTCAATAGGTATCACATAAAGCCTGATCTGCAGAAAACCACAGTTAAACCTTACCAAATTTAATTACAAAATCCTCATTTCCAGACCACTGAGGAGCAGCGAACAGCATAAAACGTGATCACTCGCAGGCTGATCTGGTTTTATGCTGTTCGCATGTCTTTTCATGGTGTCCTCTATGAGGGAAAGGGTTAAAGTACTGCAGTATGGCAGCACTATAAATTATCTCAATTAGATATAGATTATATGACTGGAATTCTGTCAGTGGGACTTTAAAACCTGTAAACAAACACTTAGATACCATGTTATATGACATTTCAATGGTCAACCTTCCTGATGCTTCCTGACACTGTATCACACATCACTGTGGATCCAAAGGTAATGGTTTTGATGGATCCAAAGGTAATGGTTTTGATGGATCCAAAGGTAATGGTTTTGATAGATCCAAAGGTAATGGTTTTGATGGATCCAAAGGTAATGGTTTTGATGGATCCAAAGGTAATGGTTTTGATGGATCCAAAGGTAATGGTTTTGATGGATCCAAAGGTAATGGTTTTGTTGGATCCCAAAGGTAATGGTTTTGATGGATCCAAAGGTAATGTTTTGATGGATCCAAAGGTAATGGATTTGATGGATCCAAAGGTAATGGTTTTGATGGATCCAAAGGTAATGGTTTTGATGGATCCAAAGGTAATGGTTTTGATGGATCCAAAGGTAATGGTTTTGATGGATCCAAAGGTAATGGTTTTGATGGATCCAAAGGTAATGGTTTTGATGGATCCAAAGGTAATGGTTTTGATGGATCCAAAGGTAATGGTTTTGATAGATCCAAAGGTAATGGTTTTGATGGATCCAAAGGTAATGGGTTTGATAGATAGATCCAAAGGTAATGGTTTTGATAGATCCAAAGGTAATGGTTTTGATAGATCCAAAGGTAATGTTTTGATGGATCCAAAGGTAATGGTTTTGATGGATCCAAAGGTAATGGTTTTGATGGATCCAAAGGTAATGGTTTTGATGGATCCAAAGGTAATGGTTTTGATGGATCCAAAGGTAATGGTTTTGATGGATCCAAAGGTAATGGTTTTGATGGATCCAAAGGTAATGGTTTTGATGGATCCAAAGGTAATGGTTTTGATGGATCCAAAGGTAATGGATTTGATGGATCCAAAGGTAATGGATTTGATGGATCCAAAGGTAATGGTTTTGATGGATCCAAAGGTAATGGTTTTGATGGATCCAAAGGTAATGGTTTTGATGGATCCAAAGGTAATGGTTTTGATGGATCCAAAGGTAATGGTTTTGATGGATCCAAAGGTAATGGTTTTTTTATGATCCAAAGGTAATGGTTTTTGGATCCAAAGGTAATGGTTTTGATGGATCCAAAGGTAATGGTTTTGATGGATCCAAAGGTAATGGTTTTGATGGATCCAAAGGTAATGGTTTTGATAGATCCAAAGGTAATGGTTTTGATGGATCCAAAGGTAATGGTTTTGATGGATCCAAAGGTAATGGTTTTGATGGATCCAAAGGTAATGGTTTTGATGGATCCAAAGGTAATGGTTTTGATTGATCCAAAGGTAATGGTTTTGATGGATCCAAAGGTAATGGTTTTGATAGATCCAAAGGTAATGGTTTTGATGGATCCAAAGGTAATGGTTTTGATGGATCCAAAGGTAATGGTTTTGATGGATCCAAAGGTAATGGTTTTGATAGATCCAAAGGTAATGGTTTTGAACCCCACTGAGGATAGGATTTTTCATGCCCTTTCTTGAGGCAAAGTGCTGGTTCTACTCAGGAACTGTCAAGAGGGATTGATAAAGGTTGTACGGACTTGTCTCTCCAACTGAAAGTCCCTGAATTGAATCACTTTGTATCTGCCTTATTTTGGGGTCCTGATCAGAATTTAATTCACAGATGAACTTTAGAAATTATCTTAATTTTAGGGAGAAGAAAAAGAGTAAGGTCTGACTGCGAAATCATTATTTTTCGTGGGACACTAATTTTTGTCGATTTAATTGAGGGTTTTGTCCACGAATATTAATCCCCATGAAAACTTGTCTCTTTTATAGACTTCACTTTTTCTAGAACATAGATCCACGAATAAATGTACCCACAAAATTCAAAATCAAAATTTATGATTTCACAGTATCCTGACATGTACGTGTACTGTGCCTTTTGACACAACTTTTGTGTCATCTGCTGTAAGCAGAAGTGACACATAACGATAACTTTTCCGTGATCTGTCCGTCACACTTTTTCCGTCACGCTTCAAGCAGGTGACACATGTGTGTCAAAGAACACTCTTGTTTTGGAATTTCATCAACCTTGAAGTGAAATGTTTCTGCTCTCAGCAGAGTATTGGATGCAATATATGGATGTATGAATGAAACAACCATGTGTTAGAAAACAGCTTACAGGAAGTCCTCCATTTCAAAATTGAAATGCTTCAGGCAAAATTAGTGAACCTACCCTTCATTTAGGTCATTTTTTATGAATGTGAACCTGTTATATTGTTGATTTTCTTTTCAGTATAGATGAGATGAAATTAGGGGACATTTTACAAGACATTGTCAAACTTACGCCAATGTTGCCTGGGGCAGGGGACTCACAGGTAAAGAAATGGAAGAAATTGCATGTCCGTCACTTACACAATAGAACAGCATTGTAAACTAATCAAAGAAACAAATGAAAGAGTTTTTTTTTAAATATTTATACTATTATTTGACAAAATATTATAATAAATGATGTTACACATTGTTTTAATTACAATGGCTTATCATATTTGATTTCGCATATCCTAAACAGTGGATGTACATGTTAATATGAAAACAGTTTCACACAGTGACTGTTCTATGTGACATTTGGCATGGTCTTTGCATTTCTTGTTAAAAAAAAATATTTACTTTTTTTAAATTGATGTGTCTCTGAAAAGTTCAGGGTGACATTTTCTGTTTTAATGGAACAATGGCAAATGGCACTTTTGCAGTCTCTGCATGTTATCAATCTTTAACAGAGATAGAATCATTTTGAATTGTGTGCACAATTAATCAGCATATAAAAGCTCATTTGGAACAATAGATCATTATTGATGAAAAATCTTATCTAGTTAAACTGCCTCTAAAAGATGGAGACACTAAGAGGAATCTGCATTTTTATGCACCGATGTTTCCTTGGTAACAGACAGGACTGTGGATATAAAGATTACATGGCATTAAATGCTGTTGTGAGGACAGATTTTTTTTTTGACCTTTCCATAATCAAAGTACTCATCCAATCCTCAAACTCTAGAGGGATTGGTATATGTTGTATAAGAATTTTGTCAACTTTTTTTTTTCCTACTAATGAATGTGTTAATACATATCAAGGGGTGAGAGCAAAACCAGGCTAAGTGCATATATTTATATAAGCACTTAGCATAGTTTCACTCTTACCCCTCGATATACAAGAATGGATGAAAGGTCTGATGGTTGTGCCATTTCTTAAAGTACACCTAATATATATCAAAACTGCCTCGAAGCAGATGAATGTCTGTAAATCTTCTGAAGACAAATAATTCCTTTTCCTTGATTGTTTTGCTGCAGGGTTCTCATGAGATATATGTTTTCTTTATTGACATCCGAGTTGTGTACCAAGCTGTTCACTAAAACGTCTTTTGTTTGCTATCCTGCATCAGATCAGTTTGAGGAACAGATCACATTCTCAAGATATTTTACTCAGATAAGTTTTTTGATATATAGATATTTTTATACTGCAAGTAAAATTCTCTCTTCTGATTGGTCAAAAAGCTGTGTACATAACATTATGTTCACTGGGTATATGTATGTTATCAGTATTTATTAACTCAGAAATAAGACTGAACATTGCAGTATAATAAATTCTTCATACAGTGCCTGACAGACTACATTTTTTCCAGGCTGAGAAAAATTCATGTCACCTGGGTTACTAGGCAAGGGTGACACAATTTCTTCAGTAACGAATATATAATTGAATCTGTATTAGCGGCCACCTATATTATGCGGTCAACCTGCTTTTATCCGCAAATTTTAATATTTCTTAACTTTAGCATTTTGTTATCTATTAAGGCTTTAGAACCCTAATAGCCATCAATTCCAACAATGCCATGCATATAACTTCACAATATAAGCTTTTAAAATGTCAAACAGTGGAAATTTTAGGGGCAAATTGACATGTTATGAGATATGACTTAAGTTTTTTTTATTACCTCCCCCTGATAATCTTACTGTCATGAGTTATCTCCCCTGAAAACTAAAAAAAAAAATTGACTTTCTACATTTTTCAATGGTAAAGTTTAGATTTTTTCATGATATTTGAAACAAATTCATATAATGCATCTTTCTACCATGCCTTTTTTTCATAACTCAAATTCAGTTTTTCATATTCACAGAAAATGTATATTTCCCATAGGCTTCAATGTTAACTTATATATAGATTTCTCCCCCAAATAGATAAAAGTTGAAAATAACTCTTGATGAAATTGAACATCCACAAAACAACCGCGAGTAAAAAAGATGGCTGCCTCCTCGTCGTACGAGAAAGATATGTGCATTATAGAAGGGAAATACTTCTTTTTTCAAGGTTTTCGAGCCTTTAACTCGGGCTGTGCACTTTACATGGGTGCGCACAATGCATGGCATTTTATGGTATTTTCATTTTTGAATGTTTACCATCCAGTGGCAAGATATGGAATATGACTATTTGGGTGCTAATACCTTAACGTTCATTTAGCAGCCACCTCTGTTAAGCAGCTACTTTCTCTTGTTCCTTTAACTGACTGCTTAAGACAGGTTTGACTATATAGTCAATAACCCTGTCACAAACTGTCAAACTAATAATTAAGTTAATTAAACTAGTTACTCCATATTTCAGGACAAATTGTTCATTAGCAACAACTTCATTTACTCAGTCTTTCACCAATCAAGGGCACTTAAAGATTGACCTATGCTACCAATGTAAAACAGATCAAAACTAACTTGCAGGCTGATCAGGTTATCACTTTTCACAATTTTTCTTGTGAAAATTTCTATACATTGAACTGACTCTTTATAATCTGCAGCTTAAATTCTTCATGGAAATTCATAGTAAGCAGTTTTACAATTAAAAATGTAACCATAAAGCGTACCTGAGGAATAGGGGACAGTATAAAACCTGACCTACCTGCAAGACTGACTTGTTGATACGTGTAAACCCTTTACTTCAGATAGTCACATTTTGTTGCCTTTACACACAGGGCAGATCCAGATAAGACAACTGTTTCATGAAGCTCTCTGATCAGGGTCTCCTCTGTTTGCTGAGATCCTACAGTCTGCATGACTAATAAAAAAACATTGTCTCATACACAATTTATGTTTTAGTAAATTAATTTTCATCAATTCATAAATTCGGACATGAATATTCATAAGGTAAAGAAATTCAACTTTCTTTGTCAGAGTGTTGCTCTAACCATCTTACAAGAGCTCCACAGAGTGGCACCAACGCTCATCTGTTTTACATGTCTGAGTAATGGGCTACTTTAAGTTTTTGCATGATGATGACAACAACAACCTAACGATCATAATAGCTTGACTTTTTCAAACAGACAAGCTAAAATTGAGCAAATTACTGTTTTGAACAGGTATCTTAGTGCAATGAGGGGTAGGGCCAATATCAGTATTGACAGTATAGCAGACTGCAAAGGCCATCTACTTGATCACTACAGAAGTAACAAAGTATAAAATATTACATAAGAGTGAAAATTCAACTTTCAGTTTCATATATTTGAACTGTCAATATAAAAAATGAAAGAAATAAAAAATCAGTTGTTTTTTTTTACCATTACTTTATCAGCAAAGTTCAGCTTCTAATTGTCTATTCCTTTCTACATTTCTCTGTTGCTTAGCGACAGATGCCAAAAACAGCCGAGGAAACAGCCACTTATCTGCAGAACTGTTGTGAGAATCACATCAAGAGCGACAGGACGATATCAGCACTGTCAAGAAAAGGTATTCACTTGACATTTAGGGGTCGTACAACCTCTGGATAGGCACTTGTAATGTTTTTGTGTGTTAGGGATTCCTTGAACTGATCCTGGTGAAGATCTTGCATACTAATTGTTTCAGTAGGATCTGTTGAACTAAGTGTTTTTTGGTGTCACTGTATTGAAGTCAAGTCTGTATTCAGAGTGAGTAAGCAGAACTGGGAAAAAATGTTCCAAGCATAAAATAGAGGATATTTTTTGTATGATTATTTTTTTCTTTATGCGAGGTCATAGAAAACAGTATTTTCAAGAGTTGAAAGAAATGTATCTTTGATGAGCACAAGTGAAAAAAATATTCATACAATAACAGAAACAAATTTTTTATTTAAGTTTTTCTTTCACATATTTCAAATCTTTTCTACTGATTCTCTGAAATTCCCGGGAGACGCAATAATTCGATGTGACATCATTTTTATCAATTTCATTTTTTTTTTTTTTTTTTTTTTATCATTTTTAAGGTCAAGCCCAGGCTTTTCATTTTCAAGACCTTTCACTGAAATTTTCATTAGGAAAAATAAAACCTCCTCCTTTTAATCTTAAAACAGCCAAGCATGAAAATAAATCATTAATCTACTGAAATATTCAGTCAAATAGAAATGTTGAGTGGAAAGAAATGTTGGAACATTTTATGCCATAACTTATTAAATGAAGAATCATTCAGACTTCCATCAACTTGATCAATCAAAACCTCACTTTTTGAAGATGTACAGGTATCATAATGCCATAGTATGTTACCTTATTTCTTTTTTTGTCAGTCTTTTACTATTTTGTAGCTATTTGGGCAACACTGCTCTAAACTTGTCTTTGTTAAATACAGTGGTCAACAACTCTAGGCCAGTTTTATCTGAATTGCTAAATTTAGACTTGATTTCTTGTTTTCCATAGCAGAATCAGAGTTAGAATCTATTAATATATATATACACAAACATTAATTGAGGCTGAATCCATGAAATTAAATGCCAACGAAAAAATAAATAATTTAACAGTAAGTTTGTTCACAATATCTGATTCATTCTTCTCTTTATCATTAGCATTAAATCATGACCATGAAACTACTTCTGCTTCAAAATTCAGTTGTGAAAACAAATTTCAAAAACCCATTATTAGAAAAACTATTCGTAAATTTGTATTAACGATCATATTTGTACACTGTTGTAGCATTTCAGTCCTACATACGAGGGTACGCGACCTACCCGCATGACCTGAAGTCCATATTTCATGTCAAGCATCTCCACCTGGGTCATGTGGCCAAGACATTCGGACTGAGGGAGGCTCCCTCCAACATAACTGGAGTTACAGGTCTTAACAAACAGACTCTCCTGGGAAAGAGGAAAGGAAAGCATGAAGATCCACGTGGGTAAGAATTTAAAGTGTTATACATGTATATTTAATGCTTTTTGGTGGATTACCTAGAAACAACAGTGGATTATATCCTGATAATGTCACTGTTTTGAACAATGACATTATCAGGAAAACAGTGAATTATCAGGAACTTGAACCCAACCCTACGGTATAAACTGATCGGAGTGTCAATTGCGTGAGTTTTACGCAAGAAATGATGTCATAAAAAAACGTCACACATGCGACATAAGCCCGCTAATTTGGACGTCTTTTGTGAATAAAAACAGATAATTTATGGCCTTTAAAGCATTAAATAAAGAAAAGAATTTGTTTGTTTTGGTGAAAGATTGATGTATAATTTCATTTGTGAACATAAAAAAGATGCATTTTCACCCACTGCTTCACCACTCATGAAAATATCACTTTTTATGTTCACTCAGTGCAATTATTAATCGATCTTACATCAAAACAAACAAATAATTTTCCTCTATATATCGTATGATATTAGCATTGTACCTTTGTATAGTGCCATAACATTTTGCATCCTCTCCTGTAGCCATGAATATCATTGTCTGAACTACAGCTATTGACAGTAAAACAAGTAAGTCAGTTCTCCATTGCCTTACAGGTAACTTCTTATTTCAAGAAAATCAATGTTATAATTGTATGTGAGGCATTGAAATTTGATTACTGATAGCTTACAGTGCCTAAAAAATCCGGAGATATTGTCGTTTTCGAAGTTTTTGCCAACACAAATTTAAATGCGTTACAAACGCATATCAGTTTTAAATATAGATTTCTGAAAAATCATGTGACATTGCATGTGCCAATTCTCACAGGCACATGTAAATTTCTAACAATAGCAGTTTAATACTTTAAAACAACTTGGCAACAGCTAAGAGATTTAACCTTTATGTAGACTTTGATCAGTATTGATGTCACTATGATTGAAATCCAGACGTATTGTAGCTGAGTACAGATTGGTGATAAATCAATAGGCAAGAAGACAAGTGCCTTGGTAGCTAGTTGGTAGAGTGCAGGAATGGTATTCCTGAGGACCTGGGATTGAGTCCCGGTTGTGTCACGATATTTTTCACCACCTGTTACAGTATCATAACGGTCAAATAGCATAAATACTTACCTCTTCAATAGTTGACGCTGAGGACTTTGACATTTTGTTTACATTGCATTATTGACTATGTGATCTATGTGAAGTGACCATATAACGAAATCCAGGTTCTGATTATAAACGGGAAACTCCCTTATTGGGTAATATCAGGAACAATTTCATTTGCTAATAATTCAAAAATCAGTACATTGCTGGCCATTGGTAGACTTTATAACAAAATTAATAACATTTACGTCCGAAATTTGAGTTTACATATTTTTTACAGTCATTTTGAGTGCTAATGGGAGGCAGTCCCTTTAAGGTCAAGGTTATTATAATTAATTAATTAAAAATAGAAAATTGGAATTAATAATGTGTAGTGTGAACAGAAACAATGGACCTTTCTAATGTTCACAGATGTATTCAAATTAACTTTAATTTTTCAACTCAACTCAATTTATTAGACAAATCGGCAATACAATATGCCATTGGCTGAACACATATAAACGGTACATGCAAACATGGCTGATATGTAATACATTGTGATACATACAACACGATACAATATACAACAATACAATTTGAAAAAAATAAGTTCACTTTATCATAAATATATAATAATTATAATTTCATTTTCATAATTATAATTATAAGTAAAAGAAAAATAAACTACAAAACAAATTTTAATTAAATTTTTAAAATTAAAAAAATACTAAATACAAACAGGTAGCCAGTCAGGTTGACCTGATTGACACATATGTTTGTTAAACTGTTTGTGAGCAGTTGGCCTATACATGAAACAAAAAGGCAGGCTTGAAATTTCACTGCTAAAACCTGGGCAGGTTTGAAATTTTACTGCTAAAACCTGGGCAGGCTTGAAATTTCACTGCTCTAACCTAGGCAGGCTTGAAATTTCACTGCTAAAACCTGGGCAGGCTTGAAATTTCACTGCTCTAACCTAGACAGGCTTGAAATTTCACTGCTATAACCTAGGCAGGCTTGAAATTTCACTGCTAAAACCTGGGCAGGCTTGAAATTTCACTGCTCTAACCTAGACAGGCTTGAAATTTCACTGCTAAAACCTAGGCAGGCTTGAAATTTCACTGCTCTAACACTAGACAGGCTTGAAATTTCACTGCTGTAACCTAAGCAGGCTTGAAATTTCACTGCTTAAACCTGGGCAGGCTTGAAATTTCACTGCTGTAACCTAAGCAGGCTTGAAATTTCACTGCTTAAACCTAGGCAGGCTTGAAATTTCACTGCTAAAACTTGGGAAGGCTTGAAATTTCACTGCTAAAACCTGGGCAGGCTTGAAATTTCACTGCTAAAACTTGGGAAGGCTTGAAATTTCACTGCTAAAACCTGGGCAGGTACATGGTTATTAGGCACTTTCAGTGAAAGCTCAAGTGTTACTTTACACCAACATGGTCGTAGATAGTTATTATGAACTTTCCACTTTATCCTTGAAGCAAACCTTCCCTCTATTTTCAGTTTTATTCATCATGACTAGACATATTTTTATATGAAATACAACCAGTTGGCTTCGTCAAATCGCTTCAGACATTTTGTTCGGTAATTATGTGTTCCGTGTAATTTCAGTAACTGGTCAGTCTGCCCAGAGACACGGTAGAGCAATGACCCTTGAATGGTCGTAAATTGGTTCAATTTGCACTGTTGTTTTTGCAGACTTGAGCTTATTTTCACCATCCTTAATCACAACAAGAAGGCATCATCAATATGATATACTCAAAAACCTTTAACGCATTAGTGTTATCTAGAAGAGGCTCTATATTAACATATCCTCATATTCCCAAAGATGATCAAGTATGATTTATATACAAAATATTGCCATTAGATTCTATAGGGTTTTGAGAATGATACTTCAGTTGGAGCTTGAGACAGTACTTAACCCTTTCCCTCATATAGACTCATTTTGACGCACTCAGTAGGTACCACATAAAGCCTGATCTGCAGAAAACCAGTTAAATCTTACCAAATTCAATTAAAAAATCCTCATTACCAGACCACTGAGGAGCAGTGAACAGCATAAAACCTGATCAGCCTGCGAGTTACTCGCAGGCTGATCTGGTTTCATGTTGTTCACATAGGTCTTTTCATGGTTTCCTCTATGAGGGCAAAGGGTTAAGTATCTTCGAGAACGTAGGTTCATATCAGCCTTTGAGGAATGCATCTGCTGATCATGTGTTTCTATGTCTAGTCACTATGAATTAGTGCGGTTTGCCCTGGAATGTTGTCTTACAGAGAATGCTATGGAATACTGCTCATACCTCATCATTCTGGGTATTGTCCTTGCGTACAATCTTTTTCCATATCAAATGAAACCTAAAGATGTTTCCTTTTGAAGTCCATGGATTCAAAGCAGAGTTGTGGGCCCTGGAATGATATGACGCAGAATGGCTTTATAGGAAACATGCTCATCCCATCCTGGCCCATTCTACACTCACATTACATGAAGACAAGGTGAGATGTGGGGGCATTGATCAGCCTCTGTGAAGATTCTAGTTTTAATGAAAGAAAAAAGTATCACTTCAGTGAATGATTTCAGGAAACATGGCAGACTTCTAAGCAGACATTGCTTTCATATCTAAAATTACTAAACATAATGCTTCTTTGAAAGTTCTTAATTTATGAAATCTATTTGGGAAGACTACAAAAAAGGCTATTCTGTGTTACATGTTCTAAACCTGCATCAAAGTTTGACGCAGGGCAGTGTAAGGAGACAGAGTAAACATCTGACACCTGCCATACTATTTTGGCCCTTTGTAGCATTTGCCGTATCCAATTATTAAAGTTCATTTTTCCACAGTTCTTATTAAAGTATAATATTGTATAAGAAAGAAAAGATCACAGCCACCTGGACAAAAAGAAAAATGTATATGAATTTATTGTGTTTGATGCTCATTAGAGGTAAACTCAAAATAGTTCTTAATTAGAAAATAATTTTGATGCATGGCTTTATCTTAATACAATGTGTGGCATAAAATCCTTTGTCAGATTCAAACCTTATTTGTTTGGAGTTTCTTCCTTTTCTCAAGACATGAAAGAGTTACCAGATAAAATAAAAGTATATAAAGATAGTTCATTATAGCGTCAGTGTAGAAATCATGCAGTCACTCAGACTGACAACTCAGTTCAAATATCCTTCCACTTATAAAATAGTGCTCACCTCTCATAATTTCTAAATTAACCCTTTATTTCGTGAATATTCATGTACAAATTTATGACTTTATGAATATTAATTTAATGAACATGAAATAGTATATGAAACAATGGATTTTTCTTGCAGACTATGTAGACTCTAAGCTATATATTTTATGAGGAAACAGGGGGTATGTGGTCCAAGGCCCTTATATCTGGGCCTGCACTGTTGCCATGATATACAGGTAGACTTGATAACGACTTCGAAGAATTGCACAGAAATTATATAGGATATACTATCTAGGGACTTGGCACGGAACTTGAGGAATCTAAAATCGCATATTTGAAGAATTGCCGTAATACTTATATAGGGTAAGAAGGGCTGAATCAAGGGCCGAGTTTGTAGCTCGAGTCATCACAAGCATTTAATGAATCGCCACATTGAGGAATCACAAGACCACTTTTTCTTAACCCTTTCCCTCATATACTCATTTTGACGTACTCAGTAGGTACCACATTATATATAAAGCCTGATCTGCAGAAAACCACAGTTAAACCTTACCAAATTTAATTACAAAATCCTCATTTCCAGACCATTGAGGAGCAGCGAACAGCACAAAACCTGATCAGCCTGCGAGTTACTCGCAGGCTGATCTGGTTTTATGTTGTTCGCATAGGTCTTTTCATGGTTTCCTATATGAGGGAAAGGGTTAAAAGAACTACAAACGATATGGATTTACCAATATGTAAGGACAGTATAAAAATGAAATATATATTAAACTTGCTCATCATTGTTCAATATTTGTAATACAAGGTATTTTATATCATTAGGCTGTCAACAAAGGGACAGAGAACAAAGAACAATATTTAATCAATATTTTTTTTTTTTTTTTTCTGAAACTAAATTGCCGATATCTCCTTAAATAAGAATGATTTTAGATGAAATATTTTTTATGTCATTGGAAACCATATTATAAATACCATGTGTCAGTTAATAGTCAGTGAAAGATAGCTAATGTAAAAAAATGAGAAAATTTCTGATGAAATTAATAACATAAGTATCAAGTTGTCTTGATAATTACAATACTTTATGGTGTTTTGTTGTCCTTATGTTAATTATGGCATTTTCTTTCAGATTTTTATATCACCCAAATTCAGAAAATTTTTCTGTTTATAAGGCATTAATTTTGTGTGTTACATACATCAAACACAGATAGTTAGGGGTTAAATTTTTTAGTAAAATAAAGGCATATTCAGCTTTGGAAATACTTGTACAGTCCACTTATAATGGAATGAAATGAAGTGTAATGTGAAGTAGGTATCAGGTCCCGGTGTAACAGTCAGGTTTTTCCCCAGTCAGTTTCTTCCCCGGGGAAAAAAATGACTGTCAGATTTTTCCAGTTTTTTCCCCCCTCTGTTTTTAAGGTTTTAGAGGTGGGGAAATTCTGGACTAGTCAGTTTTTTCCCCCCTATCTTACATGTATATTGCGAGTGATTGTGGGGAAATTCTGGACCAGTCAGTTTTTTCCCCCTGTCATTTAGATTGCTCGTGATGGTGGAGAAGTTCTTGACCAGTCAGTTTTTTCCCCCCTAACAAATATATTGTGCGAGATGGTGGAGAAATTCTGGACGAGTCAGTTTTTTCCCCCCTGTCATTTAGATTGTTTGTGGTGGTGGGGAAATTCTGGACCAGTCAGTTTTTTCCCCCCTATTTAGTATTTTTACGGGAGATGGTGGGGAAATTCTTGACCAGTCAGTTTTTTCCCCCCTATTTAGTATTTTTATGCTCACCGAAGGTGACGCATGTAGTCGCCGCTTCGTCCGTCCGTCCGTCAGTCCGTCCGTCCGTTCGTCCGTCTCACTTTCCTTGTCCGGGCTATTTCTCAGGAACTAACGGCTTGAATTCAACGAAACTTTATGGGAAGCTTTATTACCAAGAGGAGATGCGCATATCCTCAGCATGACCCGGTTCCTAGATTTTTCAAAGAGTTATGGCCCATTGACTTTACGGCCTATAGTACATATTGCATGATTCTTGTCCGGGCTATTTCTCAGGAACTAATGGCTTGAATTCAATGAAACTTTATGGGAAGCTTTATTACCAAGAGGAGATGCGCATATGGTCAGCATGACCCGATTCCTAAATTTTTCAAGGAGTTAAGGCCCCTTGACTTTTTGGCCTATAGTACATATTGCATGATTCTTGTCCGGGCTATTTCTCAGGAACTAATGGCTTGAATTCAACAAAACTTTATGGGAAGCTTTATCACCAAGAGTAGATACGCATATCGTCGGCGTGACCGGGTTCCTCAATTTTTCAAGGAGTTAAGGCCCCTTGAATTTTTGGCCTATAGTTTTGGGTTTAATGGCTTGAATTCAAAAATTTATGGGATTTACCAAGAGAGATACGCATATCGTCGGTGACCGGGTTCCTCAATTTTTCAAGGAGTTAAGGCCCCTTGAATTTTTGGCTATAGTACATATTGCATGATTCTTGTCCGGGCTATTTCTCAGGAACTAATGGCTTGAATTCAATGAAACTTTATGGGAAGCTTTATTACCAAGAGTAGATACGCATATCGTTGACATGACCTGGTTCCTCAATTTTTAAGAGAGTTATGGCCCCTACTACCATGTTGTTGACTGATATTCATGTCATTTGCCTAATTTAACAGGAGATATCATTTAAACAAAACCCCACAAAATTCAATATGCTAGTAATGTCAATCATAATCATGTCAGCTAATTGTTGTTTAGGCCATTATACACTATTTCAAATATCCAGTCATATGTCAAGAGTGTTGGTTAACCTCTTTGATATGAGCACACATTGAAATGTATGACTTAATTTTCAGTAGTATAAAAACTTTAAGAAAATCAATGAAAGATCTGATGAGTAACATGTATTATCATATTAAATAGTAAACTGTTACTAAGTCTCCAAATTAGAGTTGGTAAAACATCTCATCTGATGAGGAGAACAGATATGATTTAGGAATGGGGATTTCAACAGCTTTGAGCTGAAAGGTCCTAAGTAAAATTTTGGGGGTGGGGCCTGACCCCTGTGTGATCTTGGGGACACCAAAGTATTTACCATTTTATCTTCTGTCTCATCAAAAGGAACAAGAATATATAATATGGTTTACTGTTTAGAGAGTTAAGAGCTTTTTTTTTACCTTTTTTTATGCTCACTGAAGGTGACGCATATAGTCGCCGCTTTGTCCGTCCGTTCGTTCGTCCGTCACACTTTCCTTGTCCGGACTATTTCTCAGGAACTAACGGCTTGATTTCAACAAAACTTTTTATGTGAAGCTTTATTACCAAGAGGAGATGCGCATTACCTGGATTCTATACATGATAAGCATGTGCTGATCCCATTCGGTCCTTAACATATCCTCCCACCCATTGACCAAGGCCTTATTTGTAACAATGACGTTCTTCGGGGAGCATCTGTCAGTTCTACTGACTTTCTTGTTATGCAAGATGGTGGGGAAATTCTGGACCAGTCAGTTTTTTCCCCCTGTCATTTAGATTGTTTGTGTAGTGGGGAAATTCTGGCCTAGTCAGTTCCCCCCCCCCCTTATATTTTTATGCGAGATGGTGGGAAAATTCTGGACCAGTCATTTTTTTTACCCCCTGTCATTTAGATTGTTTGTGATGGTGGGGAAATTCTGGACATGTAATTCAATGTTTGATCAGAATTTCACCACCATATCGCACAATCTATTAGATATGGGAGAAAGACTAACTACATGTTTAACATACTCAAAGGGGGGGGGGAAAAATTTTTAAAAAATATTAGATAGGGGGGAAAACTGACTGGTCCAGAATTTCCCCACCATCTTGCACAATATACTGGATAATGGGGAAAAAACTGACTGGTTCAGAATTTCCTCACCGTCACGAACAATCTAAATAACAGGGGGGAAAAACTGACTGGTCCAGAATTTCCCAACCATCAATACAATCTAAATGACAGGGGGGAAAAAACTGACTGGTCAAGAATTTCCCCACCATATCGTGTAAAAATATTAGATAGGGGGGAAAAAACTGACTGGTCAAGAATTTCCCCACCATCTCGTGTAAAAATATTAGATAGGTGGGAAAAAACTGACTCAGAAATTCCCCCCATCTCGCACACCCCAAGGGGGGAAAAAAATTAAAAAGAGGGGGAAAAAACTGACTGGGTGGGAAAAAACCTGACTAGTCAGTTTCTTCCCCGGGGAAAAACTTGACTAGTCAGTTTCTTCCCCAGTTTTGATTGAAAGAAAGATATACTGGTGTAATCCATCAACAGTAAAGATCACGAAATCATGGGGACCTTTCAGTTATTTCATCTTATCCAAAATATGTCTTATTAGGTTTTCGCCTCTGCAGGGCGAAAACCTATTGTTCTTCTTCTGTTGATTTGTTTTTTTTTGTGTTTTTTTTTTATTATTTTTCCAATTCCACCCATTTTTGTGTCCAGCCTAGCGACCAGATGAAAAAAGCTACAGCTATGAAATTTTGGGCATGAAGTCATCTTTATCTGAACATGTGCCTAAATGGTCAAACGTTTCACTTTTGTTTCTGATTTAGCCACTAGGGGGCGCATTATCCATGTAATCACTGTTTTGCTAATACCTCAAAAATTTGAAACTTGATTGAGATACATAATGTTCCTTGTTGACAGCCCAATCAAATATGATGGAAATCTCATCATCGAGTACTGGAAAAAAATTGTTCTAGGAGAGGTTGAATGTTCGAACCTTGGAAAAAAGTGAAATAATGAGGGTAGGTCTACGAAAAACCTTCCTACTTTTGTTAGAGATCAGATAGAAGAATTCTGTTTGCTGCATACGATTTGAAAGACATATACGCACAAAATATATGGGCTGGCGAATTTAGGAAATGCGTGGTTTGTCCTCTAGAAAAGGTCAAACTTCACTAAATTTTAGGAAAAATTAAAATTTCAAAAACATGTTTTTGTCGCTCCTGACTTTATTTTCTGTTCATTCTTCATGAAATTTTCACACGATATGTATTGTTATGTTTGAAAGGGCCTCACAATAAAAAAATTAAAAAAACATTGAAATGGTCAAGGTCATATTACGATAATAGTGTTTTTATTCGGCCACAAATAGCTCCAAATCTAAAAATATTTCATTGAGAGTATATGAACAAAAGTTTTAGTTCTTAAAGAGCTCTTTCCAATGATGTTAAGTTTTTGAAGATCGGACTTGATTTGGTCATTATACGTCAGTCCAAAGTTTGATCCTTTTTTGGAATAATTGTAAATCAGGTTTTATGCTTCAAATTCTGATACATAAGAATAAAAAGTTTTACTTGTGCGACTAGTATACTTGATTGAACTATTTGCTGCTTTGCTAGACACCAAACAGTAAAATTTTAATCAATTTTCTTTCTCATTTTGCCGCTAGGGGGCACTTTTCTTGAAATCATTCTTTTGCTTATAACTCAAAAAGTTGAAGCCTGATCCAAATGCAGTTAATTGAATTATGGTCCTTGTTGATAGCCTATTAAAATATGATAGTTTCTAGGTATGAGTGGCTGAAACTTTTTGAGCTAGTAACGGAAGGTTGAAAGTTCGAATCTCGTAAAAAACTGTGCAGATGAGGGTAGGTCTACGAAAAACCTATCCATTTTTGTTAGAAATCAAATAGAAGAATTTTGTTTGCTGCAAATGATTTGCAAGACATATACGCACAAAATATATGGGGTGGCGAATTTAAGAAATGCGTGGTTTGTCCTCTAGAAAAGGTCAAACTTCACTAAATTTTAGGAAAAATTAAAATTTCAAAAACATGTTTTTTTGTCGCCCCTGACTTTATTTTCTGTTCATTCTTCATGAAATTTTCACAAGTTATGTATTGTTATGTTTGAAAGGGCCTCACAATTAAAAAGTTAAAAAAACATTGAAAAGGTCAAGGTCATATTACGATAATTGTGTTTTTATTCGGCCCCAAAGTGCTCCAAATCTAAAAATATTTCATTGAGAGTATATGAACAAAAGTTTTAGTTCTAAATAGTTCTTCCGTATAATGTTTAGTTTTTGAAGATCGGACTTGATCTTTTCATTTTACGACAATCCAAAGTTTGATCCTTTTTTGGAATAATTGTTATTCAGTTTTTATGATATAAAAGAAAAAGAATGTTCGATTAGTGCGACTTGTTTGAACTATTTGCTGAATTTCTAGGTACCTTATTGTAAAATTTTTGTCAATTTTTTTTCTCATTTTGCCGCTAAAAGGGCGCTTTGCTTAAAATCACTCTTTTGCCTATAACTCAAAACGTTAAAGTCTAATTGAAATGCGGTTTTCAGCATTTTGTTCCTTGTACCACAGAATGTGATGATTTCAAAGTATAGGGTATGGGGAAATATTTGCGTTAGAGGAGTTTGAATGTTCTAACATTCAAAAAAAAAAAAAAAAAGTGCAAATGAGAGTAGGTCTTCAAAAAACCTTTGCGTTCTGTTTCATATTGAAAATTATGGCTGAGTTGAAATAAAGTGTTCAAGTTGATTAGGTTACAAGCGAAAACCAAGATACCGCTTGCGGTTCTAGTCCTTATAATGAAATTCTTGTTATAAATGTGTACATTATGCACCCAGTTGTTGATACAAAAACATGATCAGGAAGTAATGTAAAAAGACACAGTAAGTTATTTTGATAAATTCCACCAAGTATAAATGAATGGTAACAAAATAGGACAGGTTGCAAAATAAGAAAATCTATGATCTTGTTTTACAAAATGTATCTTTTTTCCTGTTTAATATTCATGGAAAAATAATTATTAATATTCAGTACATGTATCTTTGTAGAACTTTTGAAAAAGTTGCTTACTTCTTTCCTATTGTAATCCTTTCCAGAACCTTTTTAGTTCACCTAAGCACATGTGCTCAGATTGAGCTATTGGATCGATGAATGTCTGTCATCCGTCCATCTGTCTGTCCCTCATCCACTATAAGTTTGTTTGCAGTCTAGTATCTTCATTTCTTGAGCAATCATTTTCAAACTTAATGACAATGTTTATAGTCATAATTTCTTGTTTAAGTTCGATTTTGGCTGATATCTGATTATTAGGTCAGAAGTTATGGCCCTTTTATTAATAAAAATGCCAGATTTCATGGTTTGCACTCTGGCATCTTCATTTCTTAAGCAATCATTTTGAAGTTTCATAACAATGTTTATAGCCATTATCCCTCAGTCAAGTTTGACTTCAAATTTTGACCATAGGTACCGTTTGGTTTGTGGAATTAAATGATCTCATGGATTACGTATTCAGTAGTGCTTCATTATATGCTATAATATAGTAACTTGTACGGGCAGTGAAGGCAGTTTTTTCAGGTGAGCATCTTCAGGGCCATTTTGGCCCTCTTGTTGTTGTTGTTTTTTTGGTGGTGGGGGGGGGTTCAAGTGATATGGCCTTTCTTTTGGACCCCTCTCAATGGACTATACATTTTGATTTGGCCTGAGCAATATCTTGGTCACAAGTGAAATGCAACAAGAAATATTCAACTAAATTTCATTGTAGGTTAGAATAAATAGAATCTAATACAAGTATGTGAGTGACATGCATGTATCATTTACACAAAACTGCCTTTCTACTGACTTATATTCATATTAATAGTATATACTATACATAGTCTGGTGTCATTTGCCACCTGAGGCGATTGCCAATTAAGCAACAAGGAAGCACTGCATTTGTGAGCACATGTCAAATTGTGATAATGATGGGCACTTTTGTATCACCCAAATTATTTTACAGGTAAACTTCAACACAGGTACCTAAAAGGCTTTTGTCATAGACAATATTTCTATCCCATTTTATCTTAAAGGAGGATGGTAGTCCATAAAAGTAATGAGGGAGTTTGTTTGTGAGCACTTGGCACTAGGAATGAATAGAAACTGTCAAAATATCAATAGGGGGAGGAGTTACATACAGATTGTAGAACCATCTATTGTCTAATGCTTGTATCATAGTAAGGTAGCACTGTATTTGTGTATCAGTCTCGGATAGATTAAGTTGCCAAATTGAAATACAAACAAATTACGAGAACTGCACCTCTCCTTCTGTCTTGTATAGGGCACTCCTAGACAATTAATACTTCCTCCTCTGTGATATTATATTTGAAAGTAGGTTAGGATTTACAGAAGCCAGACCCCAGTCTTTCTGGAATCCTGTCTTGCTGATTTAGTTTCTATTTTAGATTTACTTTACGATTCATCAAAAGAGTCACCTTCTTTGAAATAAGTTTAACAGCCATTCCCAACATATTAATTGTGTGAAAGTCCTATGATTATAATATTACTTAAATGCACAGTTAAAAGTAAATATATAGATAGAGAATCTAGAAGATTTTATTTGATCTAGAAATGTAATTGATAAGACTATTCATCTGCAATATATACATCTTTTGATGTAGAATTTTGTGTTCAAATTATCCTTGTGAAATAATACAATGTTTTTTGTTGATGATAAAACAGTTACTTTATAGAGATCTTCTGATAAAGACAGGATTTAGATAAGTGCAAAAGCCCTTTAAAATATCTAATTTGTCATGATAGTAATTTCTTCAAAATTGGTATAGGTCGGTGGTTCTACCCGGATGCCTCTTTGCTTTCGGGGTCTTCCTCCACCTGGAATTAGCTGGACGTCGCTATATGACTGAAATACTGTTGAAGCGACGGTAAACTCAAATGGTCAAGTCAAGTCAAAATCGATAATGAGAGATACTGCTTAGCATTGTTTCAAGGGATTCATTTCATTTCGTATTTTGAATGTTCGTTGCATTTTAACTGATTCCCAGAGATGATACATTTATTAATTAAAACCCCACTTCACAAAGTGAAAAAAATAAGCATATAAGGACATAGGTACAAGAAATGTTGTACTCTCACATTGAGTGGCATATCATAATATATACAAAAAGTTAATTATCTTGTAGACTCAGTACAGGATAGAGGTGCACATGGACCTCAGTGATAGCTCTAGTTGAACACAGGTGTTTGACACATGCTACAATTGACAAAGTTATTTGGAATATCAAATTGAAGAGTCTTTCTTATTTATGCATTGTTTTGTAGCGTTGTCATTAAAAGTATGTACAGATTGTATCTTTTATCAGATCTGTGGGGCCACCGTGGCCGAGCGGTTACAGTTATGGACTACAAATCTCAGCCCCTCACAGCTGTGGGTTTGAATCCTGGTAGGGACTTCGGACTTTTCATGTGAGGAAGCCTTCCAGCTGGCTTGCGGTAGGTCAGTGGTTCTACCCGGCTACCCCTGTGTACTTGGGGTCTTCCTCCACCTGTAATTAGCTGGACGTCTCTATATGATTGAAATACTATCGCAGTGACGGTAAACCCCAATACATCATCATCATCAGATCTGTAGTGCACACTTTGCTTTTCTGTCCGGAAAATATACACTGCTTTTGGAAAAATACTGGACTTTAAAGCGAGCAATCAAAATACGGATAGAAAAAAAGTCCCAATTTAATTTATGGTTTTATACAATGTGAACAAAAATACGACCGGCACATTAGATTTAAAAAATATTGAACATTTATTATTCTGCGTTACAGAACAGAACATACACTTTATTTAGACTTAAGCATGAACAGCATATGATCATAAACACAAAAAACATATAAAAACATACATGGCATTCGCATATACAACAAAACATATAAATACATACATGGCATGCACATATAAAACAAAACATATAAATACATACATGGCATGCACATATACAACAAAACATATAAATACATACATGTCATGCACATATACAACAAAACATATAAATACATACATGACATGCACATATAAAACAAAACATATAAATACATACATGACATGCGCATATACAACAAAACATATAAATACATACATGACATACGCATATACAACAAAACATAGAAATACATACATGGCATGCGCATATACAACAAAACATATAAATACATACATGACATGCGCATATACAACAAAACATATAAATACATACATGACATGCGCATATACAACAAAACATATAAATACATACTTGGCATGCGCATATACAACAAAACATATAAATACATACATGACATGCGCATATAAAACAAAACATATAAATACATACATGACATGCACATATACAACAAAACATATAAATACATACATGACATGCGCATATAAAACAAAACATATAAATACATACATGACATGTGCATATACAACAAAACATATAAATACATACATGACATACACATATAAAACAAAACATATAAATACATACATGGCATGCGCATATACAACAAAACATATAAATACATACATGACATGCACATATAAAACAAAACATATAAATACATACATGACATGCACATATACAACAAAACATATAAATACATACATGACATGCACATATACAACAAAACATATAAATACATACATGACATGCACATATACAACAAAACATATAAATACATACATGACATGCACATATACAACAAAACATATAAATACATACATGACATGCACATATAAAACAAAACATATAAATACATACATGGCATGCGCATATACAACAAAACATAATTATGATATCATATCGATATCGCGAGAATGCTTTACAAATAACTAAATGTAAAATATTATTAATTTTGTTTGCATATTATTATTTATACTATTTTTCTTATTTCAAAAGCTTTAGTACAAAATTTTGCTTATTGTATTAATATAGATTTCTTATCTGAGTTAAGTAGTTACATTGAACAGTTATTATTCTGTGTTGCAGATACATGTACATATGTATACATGTGTATACATGCAGATGCATACACTCAGATGCACAACTTGTAAAATACAAATTATGTCCTTTCATAGCAACAATAGAGACTCCTTTTCTTCGAACAATCAAAAGAACTGATTATTATTTCTTGATTTGAGCTGTATCAATACTTATTAATTTGTGCCATTCAAGCTTGTCAGATTGACAGGTAAGGTGTGGAGACTAACCAGACTCATTTTGGATGTAACCCCCATTCATCATATACTCAGCCAGCTTTTGATTTACGTATTTACTTCCTAGTGTCTGACATATATTTACAGATCTTTAATTACACTTTAAGATTCAGTCCGCAACCAATTCAGTTCAATTCAATTATTTTATTAGCATAAACACATATGTTCATCGCCACACAAATACAATAAATAGTGCAAACTCGTTGAATATGGTACTGGTTTAGCTCTCTTGCTTTTTGCGCAGCATATAACTGTATTTCCAGGACTTGTTGGCCTGTTTTTCAAGGTAATGTGACAGAATGTGGTATCATGCCACATGTCTATAGCAGTGTGGCAGCACAATGTCTGTCTCAAATAAGCATAGTCTCCAAACGACTGAAACTGTCAGTTGGACATTAAACTCAAGAAACAAACAAGGAATTCCTCTGTAATTAAGGGTAATCTTGGCCTACTTGTTTACATAAATGTACATGTAACATACACTATGCACTTAAAACAGAACTGTATTTGCATAATATTAGAACTTAAGACATTGCATCAACATTAATTATGTCTCCATTTCAGATGACAAAAATGCATTATTTCTTTAAAATATAATATGAATCTTCATATAAGAGACTGTAAACCTAGTGTATGGGGAGCCGTCTGTCATCATTAATAACACAAACATTTTATAACATTTCATTCTAAGATGGTACTGTATTCCTTACAATGCTGTGGCCACTAATTGACAGTTTTTGCAACCATTGCAAACCAAGATCAGCTTGCACATCTGTGCAGTCTGATCATGGACTGCACTGTTTGCTATTCAGTCAATAAACTTTCAGCAATCACCCCCATAAACAACTAATGGTACAGTCCAAAATGAGGAAAGGACTAGTCCAATTAAGAAATTTAGCATAGTCAGGATTATAAGCATTTTGATGATACAGAAAATGTAGACTGGACACCAACAATAAATCTAATTTTTCAGGACAGTAGAAAACTGCTTGATTATTATGTTTTTTGCAGGAGACTAATATTTGTTTATTTCATTGAAGGAATTCTCCATGACTATCAACCACCTCATTTAGTAGACCTCTCCTTTTCTAGAAACTGCCCCCAGCAATGATTATACTCACAAAACTACCTTTAGATTCAATGAAATCAAATTTCAGCAAAAGTATTTTTTAGCTCACCTGAGCACTTGTGCTCGGGTGAGCTTTTGTGATCGCCTTTTGTCCGTCGTGCGTCGTCAACAATTGCTTGTGAACACTCTAGAGGCCACAGTTTTGCCTTGTGCCCATTTGGCCCAATCTTCATGAAACTTGGTCAGGATGTTTGTCTACATGATATCTCAGATGAGTTCGAAATTGGGTCATGTGGGGTCAAAAACTAGGTCAGAAATTGGGTCATGTGGGGTCAAAAACTAGGTCACCAGGTCAAATCTTAGAAAAAGCTTGTGAACACTCTACAGGCCATAGTTTTGGCCCAATCTTCATAAATTTTGGTCAGGATGTTTGTCTACATGATATCTCAGATGAGTTCGAAATTGGGTCACATGGGGACAAAAACTAGGTCACCAGGGAAAATCTTAGAAAAACCTTGTGAACACTCTACAGGCCATAGTTTTGGCCCAATCTTAATGAAAATTTTGGTCAGGGTGTTTGTCTACATGATATCTTCGATGAGTTCGAAAATGGGTAATGTGGGGTCAAAAACTAGGTCACCAGGTCAAATCTTAGAAAAACCTTTTGAACACTGTACAGGCCACAGTTTTGGCCTAATCTTCATAAATTTTGGTCAGGATGTTTGTCTACATGATATCTTGCATGAGTTTGAAATTGGGTCATGTGGGATCAAAAACTAGGTCACCAGGTCAAATCTAATGAAAACCTTGTGAACTCTCTAAGGCCACAGTTTTGCCAATCTTCATAATTTGGTCAGGATGTTTGTCTAATGATATTTGATGAGTTTGAAATGGTCACATGAGGTCAAAAACTAGGTCACCAGGTCAAATCTAAGAAAAACCTTGTGAACACTCTAGAGGCCTACATTTTTGTCCCAGTCTTCATTAAACTTAATATGAATGATGACTGCATGAATTCCCAGTTGAGTGCAAATTCAGGTAGGATCAATATGTAGGTCACTTAGTCAAATGTTAGAAAAACACTTTTAGATGCCAGATTTTTTGTCATTATGCCTAACACTGCCATCTTACTCAGGTGAGCGACACAGGGCCATCTTGGCCCTCTTGTTTACAGTTCTGTTTATTTATGAGTTTTGTTTTACCATAAAAAAAAAAATTTTCTCCACAAGTATTAACTTCCATAAAAAACCTCCATTAAGTCTTATATTTTTTGTTGTTTTTTCTTTAAAAAAAAAATGCTTAAAAGAAAATACCCATGATGCCTTTAAGGATATAGCAAGTATTATTGTTAATTACTGTGACGAGTACTGGTAAGAGTCTGTTTTAGTTGAGCTTTGTACCTCATACTGGATTATCAGAAGACAAGCTTATAGTCTGAACTGTTTCCATGGATTGTCTTCCCATTGCAAAGAAACTGATAGGCTATAAACAGATGTCTCGATGGCCAAGTGGTTAAGTGTCCTTCGAGTAACTTGGTGATCAAGGCATCGATCCCCAGCTCCAATTTACAAAGTTTTAAGAAAATGGTTCTGGTATATATCCACCTTGCTTTGGATTCAGTATATAAGGGAGATATGAGAACTAGTTGGCCCAGTGTCAGGATAATTGGATTTGGAGTGGTAATATGCCACATTTCTACATTTGATACACAGTGACGTGGAACTATAAAAGCCTTGAAACAACAGAACTTATGATATTGGTGGGTTGTCAAATCCAACATACAATTAACCCTTTCCCTCATAGAGGAAACCATGAAAAAACCTATGCGAACATCATAAAACCAGATCAGCCTGCGAGTAACTCGCAGGCTGATCAGGTTTTATGTTGTTCACTGCTCCTCAGTGGTCTGGAAATGAGGATTTTGTAATTAAATTTGGTAAGGTTTACTGTGGTTTTCTGAAGATCAGGCTTTATGTGGTACCTACTGAGTGCATCAAAATGAGTATATATATGAGGGAAAGGGTTAAAGAACTAAACAGTTTAAATCCTAGTCAACATGTCAATTACCAGGTTTACACATAAGTGATGTATTGCAGTTACGTTTTTTTTTTATACATATTGTCATTATAGCAAAGGGTTAATTCTCCCAGGGTGCAACATTACGACTCTTGTCTGCGACTTCTATTTTTATCTGCAGGTCAGATGTTGTCATTTGATTTCAATGTAACGTAATACTCTCAGTACAAATGGCGATAATTGATAGGGGTGTTTTTTTCTTCTTTGCATATTGCAGGTCATGAAAAATGGGCATGTTGCAAGCGAGTTTTTTAAAGTAATCAGTTGGATTGTTCGAAGTAAATTATCATGCACTTTAGGTTTTGAAAGATCCAATATCAAGTTTCACACACAAAAAAAGTCCTCTTTCTTAATGATTTTGGAGAAATTTTAAGACTGTCATTCAATGTATTTCTATAGTAATGAAATTTAACTTTCTGTATTGTCAATAAGTTTGTTTGAAAAGTAGAAAGTGTGATGTTAATGATATTCAAGGTAATCTATCCATAATTCAATGGTTTTTCAAATACTAAAAAAGACTTCAGTGCAACTCCATGCATCCAATGACTGGCGTATAGGCCCTTTTTGCTTAATGTCTATAAATGCATGCATTTACTGTAAAATTCCCATGATCACTTGATGGACCATGATCACAATTTAATGATTGATGTATTACCTTTAAATGAAAGTTATTTACATGCTATTTTCACTTTTATGTCATTAACAATACACTGAAGGGATATTGAAATGCAATGTACATTTTTGTGTCGAACGGGTGAACTGTATAAGACATAAATTGAATTATATTAATAAAAGTATACATACAAACTCCACTATATTCAGACAAATCAGGGTCAGCTCTTAAGTCCACTTTATTCTGGCAAATAAGCATCAAATCTTAACTTCACTTAATTCAGACAAATCTGCCTCAACTCTAAAACTCCACTTTATTCAGGCAACTCTAAACTCAACTTAATTCAGGCAAATTGGGCTTAACTCTAAAGTCTACTTTATTCAGGCATCTCTAAACTCAACTTAATTCAGGCAAGTTGGGCTTAACTCTAAAGTCTACTTTATTCAGGCAACTCTAAACTCAACTTAATTCAGGCAAATTGGGCTTAACTCTAAAGTCTACTTTATTCAGGCAACTCTAAACTCAACTTAATTCAGGCAAATTGGGCTTAACTCTAAAGTCTACTTTATTCAGGCAACTCTAAACTCAACTTAATTCAGGCAAATTGGGCTTAACTCTAAAGTCTACTTTATTCAGGCAACTCTAAACTCAACTTAATTCAGGCAAATTGGACTTAACTCTAAAGTCTACTTTATTAAGACATTAGTGATGACACCAGTCCTATGGACAACTAACATTTGTATTCACATCTCTGCATGTGTGAATCTTTGATATAAGGAGATAGTACCTTTGACTAGTGATATAACGTCTACTGACATCAGTTTTGTACAGAAATGTAAGGAAGTCAGCAGGTTGTGAGATTCAGTTTTATTGTGGTCCATTTTTAGCTCACCTGAGCACAACGTGCTCATGGTGAGCTTTTGTGATCACCTTTTGTCCGTCGTCCGTGCGTGCGTCCATCCGTCGTCAACAATTTGCTTTAAACAACATCTCCTCATGAACCGCTGAAGGGATTTTGACCAAACTTCACAGGAATCATCCTTATGACCCTCTATCAAAGTTGTACAAATTATTCAGATTGGTTAAAAAAGTAGGTCACAGGAGCTAAAAATAGATTTTAAAAATGCAAACTTTGAAAATCTTCTTCTGCAAAACTGCAAGGCCTAGAGCTTAGATATTTGGTATGTAGCATCATCTTATGGGCTATTATCAAGATTGTACAAATCATAGCCCAACGGTGATAAATGCCCCCGCACCAGGGGTTACTTGTTTTATATAGAGTTATATAGGAAAATCTTTAAAAATCTTCTTCTATGAATCCATAAGGCCTAGAGCTTAGATATTTGGTATGTAGCATCATCTTATGGTTCATTACCAAGATTGTACAAATCATGACCCTATGGTGATAAATGCCCCCGCACCATGGGTCACTTGTTTTACATAGAGTTATATAGGAAAATCTTTAAAAGAATCTTCTACTATGAATCCATAAGGCCTAGAGCTTAGATTTTTGGTATGTAGTATCATCTAATGGTTCATTATCAAGATTTTCAAAATGGTGGCCCTTTGAAGATAAATGACCCCGCACTAAGTCTTCTCCTCTGAAACCATAAGGCCCAGTGATTATATATTTGGTGTGTAGTATTGTCAGGGCTAAAATGTTTAAGATTGAGTTATATCAGAATTCTTGTCTGTTTAAAAACCTTGTAATCAGTTGTAGCAATGGTACTCAGGTGAGCGTTTCAGGGCCATCATGGCCCTCTTTTTACTACATGTAATTATTAATACTAATAAATGAATAATTTCAATATGTATAGAGAATATAGAGACATTTGTTGATCTTTTGCAATACCATGATTTATTTTCCACATGGTTATAAAAAATATTTTTAGTAGTGGTAAAACCCTTTAATTTTGCATATTGTCTTCTATTTCTTTTAGGAAGATTATCTCCCCTTAGGGTGTTACATTATCTTTTTATTATTGAAGATTTGACTTTCTCTGGTGTGTACTTGTCAGTCTTTTCATCAAAAGCATGGAGAAAAATATCAGTTTTTAAAAATGTCATTTATGAAGATTTTTTCAATTTATCAATAGCACTTAATTTACTGCCAGATAAACTCTTGAAACAACTCATGAAATTAAAGATGAAAGTAAAACATAATATTTAGACTTAACTGTGTTTAATCCCTTTCACAAGAAGCTGCATTAGACAGGTTGACTCAAATTTATTTTCAGGAAGGACATGAAAATTAAATATTGCATTTCTAATTAATCCTGAGTGGGAGGAAAGGAAAATTATTTAAGATCATTTTTGAAAATCACATCTTGGGGATTAACAGTATTGTATCATTCACACATCAATAAATATGCATACTGTTCAAAACTATTTTGTCTAAGACGTTAAATCTATAGAAAAATCCAGGTGAGTCTGAAGTCATGGCTTGAAAGGGTGTGTTTTAAAAGTTGTTTAAAGTGGAACATGAATTCTATCCCCCCTCCCTTTTTATTGCATGTTTGACAGTTAAATGTACTTAAGTAATCAATAAATTTCTTTTGTCTATTTTCAGGTCCAAAATGCAGAGAAAGAATATTTCAGAATTTGGTGGACCTCTTGTGTTCAAACAACCAGCGAAGAAATCTGTAAAGTCTAAACAGATTAAAGTAACATGAGATGGGTTTTTTTTTTTAAGAAATAAATATTGATATGAAATCGTTCCACTTTTTGCCTCCCCTTTATGTGTAAAGTGTTCATGCAAACTCCTGAAAGTGATCTCCCTTGCAAGCAAAAAAAATAAAAAAAATAAAAATACATCTACAACTGTAAGGGGAGGTAACTACTGCATGGAGTTATGTGTATATGGTGAGCCATTGTGACTGGTTTATGTACAATCTAATTATATTTGCTTCACTACAAAGATATAATACCTCCAATATAAGGTCATCTCAGGTCAACCTTTTCGTCATGAATATTGGTAAGAAAATGATATCGAAATTGTCCAGTCAGAAAGTATGTTTAAAATAATTTGAATTTGAACATTGGAATCTGCAAAAGCAAATTTTCTTTTCCCTGTTGTTAGCTTGCGAATAATCACAAAATTTGAAGCCAACTATTTCATTGGCTAATCAAAGGTCAACTTGAGTAAATTTTGATAAAAAAAATAACAGAGATGTTACTTTGATGATCCACTTTCAAAGTTATTTAAAGAATTTGATTCTATGCAGATATCTGGTTGCCATGGTAATAGAAAGAAAAATCTAGTGATTCAGCTGGACATATTTGAAAACATTTTAGCTTAGATTCTCCTTGCTTATTTTGTACCAATACTTCTTTAATAAGCATGGATTCAAGAAACAGAGAAGAAAGATAGAAATGGATAAAAAGAAGATTCAAGAGGCAGAGCCATTATTCATTTCATGATTATGAATTGAAGAATTATAAAAGTTTTTTTTCCCAATACTTCTGGTCCAATTTGAAAATATTTTAGCTCAGATGTTCTTTGGGTAAAGTTCTACTAATACTTGTAGTGTTTAAATCATTTGGATCCATAAGAGCATGACTTGCAGGTGTAGAGCCAGTTTTTCGTACATGTGTCAAGAAAAAAATTCAGCATCTACTTCATACAAACACTACATTGCACAAAGGCAACAATTTAAAATTTTAAGTTTTCTCTTTGCTAAACTCATGTTGGTTATCTGTGAGCCCAATTTGATTTGTATTAATCACCCTGTGTATAGAGTTTAATGGCTTAAAGCAGGTGAAACTCATTGAATAGGCATGATTGTAATCTACAAAACTCAGTGAAAAGGCATGATTGTAATCTACAAAACTCAGTGAATAGGCATGATTGTAATCTACAAAACTCAGTGAATAGGCATGATTGTAATCTACAAAACTCAGTGAAAAGGCATGATTGTAATCTACAAAACTCAGTGAAAAGGCATGATTGTAATCTACAAAACTCGGTGAAAAGTAGATTGATTGTAATCTACAAAACTCGTGAAAAGGCATGATTGTAATCTACAAAACTCAGTGAAAAGGCATGATTGTAATCTACAAAAAACGGTGAAGAACTTGTCTTTTAGATATTTTTTGCAGTATACATTATTATTATTATGCAAATTATTTTGCAGATGTCATTTGAAGAAACAACCCTTTCATCTTGACATCCCATTAAAGGTTGAATCAAATTGACCTTTGATTAGCCAATCAAATAGTTGGCTTCAAATTTTGTTTATTCGCAAGCTAACAACAGAGATAAGAAATTTTGATATTGCAGATTCCAATGTTCACAAGTACTGTTTGATGTGTGGAATTGAAATGATTTACAGTAGGACTATAGTATAATATTGTAACTTGTACAGGCAATGAAGGCAATGTTTCGCAGGTGAGCGATATAGGGCCATTTTTGGCATAAGGGATTTTCTCTCATGGATTTAAGCCCCTTGAACTGTATTTATAAAACAGCTTAAGTCTTTTTTTTGTAAAAAAAATAGGTACCGGGTAACTTTTCCTTCTGAACGAGATATTTTGCTATATTCCTGCTAGATCACTAATGCAAGCTATTGGTAGGTTAGGGTATTCCCTTTATCATGTAAAGTAGATATGAGAGATATTTCAGGAAACATGTCATTGAACTCAAAGAGCTTTATGAATTAAAAATAGCAAGACCATAACATATAAGCCATATTGATAGAGGCGAAATTCGCAGAGGTCTTTAAGGCCTTAAAATGAATACTTCTCACTGTCAGATCACCAGTAGCTGTTTGTGTTTCTTTGAGGTGTACTTTAAGTTATTTAATATTGTCAAGGGGTCTTTGGAACCAGGCATCTTGGAAATCAAATACCAGATCATATATGTCTCCTAATACATAAATAATCGAGAAATACATCTTGAGATTTAAATTTTCTCTCCTAACACATTAGTTGGAAAATGAAATTGCATTCAAGAGCATAAGACATCTAGAACATTTATACATGTACCCAGTACATACAAAAGCGAAATGAACCTCTGCTTCATTTAGTCCATACAATATTCGTAATGAAATATAGATATCTCTAGCACATTTTACCTATATTTCAGTAATACATTGACCTGTACATACAGCACTTCAAGCAATCAGTTATGGATTGCAGAGTGTATATTCGAAATTGAAAGATCTAATCAAATCAAACCTAAAATTCACCCAGTTTTTGAAGCAGCGTCAATCGACAAAAGTGAATACATGGAATAAAGCAGCAGAGGGTATAGTAACTGAGAAATACTGCCTGGTATATGTCAAAATGCATGGAAATAGGCGGTCACTAATAGGGTACTTTTATACCGGTAAAGAAGATCTGATACCTAATAAAACTGTACATAGGTTTCTGAAGAAAATACATTTATAATTTAAGGTAAAGTCCCTGTAACGGTTCCGCTACGTCTTGGACCACTTAACCTTTACCAAAATAACCAAGATACTCTAATGAAACAGGAAACCTTGGTTATCTCCGTGAAAGGCCATGAGGTCCGAAGTGTAGCGAAACCATTACAGGGCCTTTATCTTAAGTAATTTAGTATTACGATCAGTCGTCATACAAAAAAGGCAAATTGCTCTTGTATCCACATATATGTAATATAATTATAAACAATTCAATGAACAAATATAAATAAAGATTATACAAAAAGGGGAAATGGACTTGTATTAGCTACATTCAATCCCCTTTTACGAAGGCTATTAGCTTAATAATCACTAAAATGTCATAGAAAACCCCCTTTAAGAATTCTTTGTTCAGTGACCTGATGTACATAATCATTTCAAAGTGCAAGTTAGCGCTTACCTTAAATATTCACTTTAATAGCTTTCCTCCATCGACAAATATAGTTTGTACGTCCTTTGCAAATTAAATTTTTGCTTTATTATCGGCGGTTTATATAAGAGACCACACACATGATACTGTTGCCGGAAAAAGCTCGCCCGCTGTTGAAAAATAAATACATGCAAACATCAAAGATCGCAATGCTCTGTGTATGCTAAAAAAATAAGTAAGGATTTTTCGGGTTTTCTCCGTCTTTCGGACACGAAAAAATTATGGTTTGCGTACGCGCAGATACTAGGAAGTATGCGCAAAATAAAGCCAATGTTTAATTTGAAAAAAAAAAAGATGCATCAAAGACATATAATGCATGAAATTTTCATATACGTTAGGTTATAGTCTCTTTAATTCATTTGTAAATTTTCGACTAAAATGACTGGAAATAAATACTGGGGTCGCGTGTATTCATATTAGGGTCTTTCAAGGCGTGGTATCGATGCGATTTTTATACGCCCATCTTAAGATGTGAACACTCACGGCGGGCGGGCGGGCGTGGAACATTTGTTGTCCGGGCTCTAACTTCAATACCGTTTGCCCAATCCTTTTCAAACTTTCCACACATGTGCATGGCCATAATATCACGGATGAGTTCGATATCCAGCATTATCGCGTGAATGACTTAAAAGTTATGGCCCTTGACGTACACAAAATACTTGAAATTGTGATTGTCCGGGCTCTTACTTCAATACCGTTAGTTCAATCCTTTTCAAACTTTTCACACATGTGCATGGCCATAATATCGCGGATGAGTTCGATATCCAGCATTATCGCGTGAATGACTTAGAAGTTATGGCCCTTGACGTACACAAAATACTTGAAATTGTGATTGTCCAGGCTCTAACTTTAATACCGTTAGCCCAATCCTTTTCAAACTGTTCACACATGTGCATGGCCATAATATCACGGATGAGTTCGATATCCAGCATTATCGCGTGAATGACTTAGAACTTATGGCCCTTGAACACTTGAATAAGTCAAAAGAGACATTTTCCTTCAAATTAATGGAAATGTTTCAACATGATTGTTTTAATAAGTAACATTCATTAACTAATGGGATTTAGGAGACAATAGCTTGTTTCTCTGAGCTATTTCTGAGAGTCCCCATACTGTGATGGGCGTATTTTGTGGCAGTCCTGGCCCTTGTTGAGAATATAAAAAGAAACGCGAGGGAAAAAAAACATAAAATTATAGCTAGAAACTGCACAAATGTGAGGTTAATTTATAGTCTTTTACATGTTCTGGTAATTTTTCATACATATACAACTTAAACCAAAACGGTTGGTGCGAAGATACCGGTCTGGCGTATATCCCTTATTAGAGTCTTACCGTCTTGGTATCGATGTTAGTTTTGAAAAAAAGCAACCATATTTGGTATCCACATAATAACACCGTACCCGCTGTGTCGGTGTGGTTTTGAAGAAATAAACAAAACCCTTGAAATTTGAGGACATGTTGAAAAATGTTATTTTAAAGCCACATGTGAATTTTCATACAAATGCGACATAAACTAAACCCAGGATGGCGTATAGTGTCATACCGATCCACGTCTGTTCGAAATGGTGAAATAATTAATTGAGAAATCTCGGTTGCCGAGACGTTAGTACGTCCGCCCCGTAATCAAACTCCGCTGCAGTAGTTACCTCCCCTTACTGTTGTCGTTAAGTAGCGTAGCGTGACGTAACCATTGCGCGGAGTTTGCCCCTGAATCAAGAGGTCGTGGGTCCCCAGTACTTGTATAGCTCCATTGATTGGCGCTCAGTATATACTAGTAGTTCCAGGACTGGTTGGCCCTGTGTCAGTATACTGTGACCGAGTGTGCTATCATGTCACATATATACGGCATGATACTGCAGTGGCAGTGTAGCAGCACTATGTCTGTCTCAAGTAGACATCGTCCTCAAATGACTGAAATACTGTCGGCGGGACGTTTAAATCCCATAAATATCGACGAACGTTTGGAATACAGTCGCCAAAAATGACTTAGATGATGTTAGTTGTTGTTTCCTGTTTGTATATTTTTAAGTGTATTTCAAGTACAAGAAAGTGAAGTTCACTTAATTTTTGTGATTTGCTATACATAGGTAAAATTGGAGTTTACGATTTTATTTACAAATACAAACTTAAATGTATGCGAAATCAGGAGATATTCTATCCTATTATAAAGGTCCTTGCGAAATGTATTTCTATTCGAGGCCATTGATTGAATAGGTAAAACAACTGCATCTGCATATTAGTCACATTTTTCAGTTTAAAAGTAGGATATATTTACTTACTGCTGTAAATTATTGCATAGACCTTGCATGTTCATTCGTAGTGGAAAGCAGAACTTCGTATAACTACTCGCATTATCAACATAGAACATTGACGTAAGCATTCATTTTTAGCTCGACTATTCGAAGAATATGAGAGCTATTGTAGTCACCCTGGCGTCGGCGTCGGCGTTGCAGCTTTTGTGTAAAGTTTTGCGTGCAAGTTACTGTCAACCTTATATCTCAATAACCATTTATGGTATTGACTTGAAAGTTTATAAATATGTTAGGGGCATCAGACAACCAAGGTAGATAACTCTTGCTAATTTAATAATTATGGCCCCTTTTTAACTTAGAAATTTTGGTTAAAGTTTTGCATGCAATAGAAAATTTAGTTTAAGTTTTGCGTGCAAGCTACTATCTAGTTTGTATCTCAGTATCCAGGCATGGGATTGATTTGAAACATCTTTAATATGTTTAGGGGTATCATACTTAATGGTAGATAACTTTTGATGGAATATATTACAAGTTATGGCCCCTTTTTTAACTTAGAAATTTTGGTTAAAGTTTTGCATGCAAGGTACTTTCATGCTAATATCTCAGTATCCGGATGGGATTGATTTAAACATCTTTAATTAGGGGTATCATACTTATGTAGATAATTTGATGGAATATTTTCAAATTATGCCCTTTTTAACTTAGAAATTTTGGTTAAAGTTTTGCATGCAAGTTACTTTCATGCTTACATCTCAGTATCCAGGCATGGGATTGATTTGTAATATCTTTAATATGTTTAGGAGTATCATACTATCAAGGTAGATAACTTTTGATGGAATATATTACAAGTAATGGCCCCCTTTTTAACTTAGAAATTTTGGTTAAAGTTTTGCATGCAAGGTACTTTCATGCTTATATCTCAGAGTCCAGCATGGATTGATTTGTAATCTTTAATATGTTTAGGGGTATCATACTATAAAGGAAGATAACACTTGATGGAATAAATTAAAAATTATGACCCCCTTTTAACTTAGAATTTTGGTTATATTTTTGCATTCAAGCTACTATCCAGCTTATATCTCAGAAATTGCTTGTGGAATTGACTAGAAAGTTAAGGAGTGTCTTCAAGGGCATCAGAAAACAGGAGAATAACTTTTGGACTGATGCAAATTATGGCCCTTTTCTAACTTGGATTTTTGGTTTAAGTTTTGCATGCACAGTGTTATTGTTCTTATGTCTCAGTAACTAGGCATGGGATTGATTTTAGACATCATAAATATATTAAGGGGTATCAGACTATCAAGGTATATCATTTTTGACAATTATTATGTACAGGGAATGTGAAGGGCAAGAATTTAAATAGATTTCATTTGATTTACCAACAAGCATTTTGAATAGTCGAGCGTGCTGTCCTCTGACAGGTCTTGTATGAGTTTCTTATTGACGCCGCGTCAGTATGGAAAGGCTTTTAAGGTAAAGTCCCTATATTATTTCCGCTACATTTCGGACCTAGTCACCTTTCACGGAGATAACCAAGGCATCCTAATGTTTCATTAGGATACCTTGGTTTTACTGGTAGAGGTTATGAGTAGTCCCAGACGTAGCGGAACCATTACAATGACTTTACCTAAATGGATGCAATCGAGCCGCATAATCGAAAAAGGGAGTAACCACCATTATTGTTGTAAAATAAAATTATGTAATATGTTTTAAATAACATTTTATAAATAAATTATTACTTGTATTTACTAATGTGAAAAACCATTAAGATTCAAAATACGCATGTCTCCTAAGCTACGGGTTTTTTAAACTTGGTTAACGGACCTAGCAAGTAGCCCGATTCATTAAATCTAAGAAAAAAAGGGTGGTGGTGGTGGAAGATATTTTATAACAACAAATACATATCTGTAACTTGAAAACTCAACGATACCGAACTTAATTGACAAATTACAAATTTACAAATTACAGTATATTTTAGAAAGTGTAAAAACAGAATCATTATCGAACATGTCTAACTAACGGTCCCAAGTCCAATCTGCGGTCCCTGTATGTAAGCTGATTATGATTAAGTGTCCGAAATGGGTTAATTTAACTGAACATTGCAGCATATATTGCAAAGCTATGTTAAAATATATTTATTAATTTATACATCATCACCTGACGCAACTTTACTGTTCTTATCAAGGGAAGCAATAACTATCGGAAAGATAGTAAAATCCGGGACACTTGTACCTAAATCGCGTACAAAATAAAAAATATTTGTGCTGATTTGTTTGTTTTTTCAGGCTCCTTGTTGCTGCTGCTGATGATATTTTTATATTGACATTAATACCGCTGTAGTAGGTTATTGTCTAGAAAGAAATCACATGCATATTGCAGACTCGAACTCTTCCAATTATTATACATGTTTAAAAAAGAAATTAATAGATAATATATACAACTATTTAAAAAATATTGAAATTAGGCCGAGGACAATCTTGATTTACATGAACCTTTTAGAACAATCTTTAGAAAACTCTGAACCAAACTGCTTACAGCTGAGGTTATATTTGGCATGGCAAAATGGCACGTATCACTGCTTAGTAGAAGTGTTTTGATCCGTTGTTTGTAAATAATAATTGAACATGTTATTAAAATATTCTGGCATAACTTTGCTTTATTTAAGCCGTGCTGTAAAAACATGCGCGGCGTCTTTGATGCTTGCATCAAAATTAGTCTTGTATCGAATGTGGCAAACGGTCACAAATATTATATTACACGTTGTTACAATTTCCAGGTCGGTTTGGCGGAGATAGTTCGAGGAGACAGCTTGTCAGTCTTAAATCACGTAGAAGGCCGAACTTGGGAAAAAAAATTGTCTCGCAGATGGACATGAAAAAGCTTGAGGACCAATTAGAATAAGTGTCACATTACGACAGATGTGTTTGCTGAGATAGGATTATACGGAAATAGGCCGAGGACTCCATTATCCCAGCAGGCACAGAAGCAACCTTATGCTTGTTAAGTCCGTTCTGACCTATAATTGTAATTTTCGGTTTTCGTCTAGATATTGCGTGGGATTCTACACGCCACGTTCGCAAAAGGAAGTCATGCCTTTTTTGTAAGAGTTTGTTTCGTAAAGGTTAATCTTTAATTTGTATTAAATCATCACATGCCCTTTAGATTTCAAAGAGCAATCACTCCCTCATAAAGTCGATTAATTTTGACGACTGGTAATTTTCTACAGCTCTAAAACGTTGATGAAGTTTTTTCTCCGTCTGGCTCTAACAGCTGTTTCGGGCACACTCACGTCATTAATGTCAATATAAAAAATAAGAAAAAACTAAACTAGGAAATTTTAGTTTCATATGTTTCTCAGCTTTACTTTATCATAATGTACATTGTTATATTCAGAATAATTTAAGGAAATAATACCTTGAATAACAGATTTAGTTTAATCAAATTGACATTTGACACACACACACACACACACACAGAGAAAGAGTGCATATAAGACAGAAAACACTAATATTAGCACATAACCACACACACACACTCTCTCTCTCTCTCTCTCTTTCTCTCTCTCTCTCTCTCTCCATATCGTGTATATTTCAAGATGGTTCGTTTTCAGAAAACCTTCTTGTCGTTGAAGACAAGTTTATTTCATTATTTATTTTTGGTGTGTGTGTTGGGGAGGGGGGTTACTCAAACAAGATAATAAGTATGTATTTATTTCCTACCACAACATATAATTTAAATTTCATAACACACCGTTGAATAGCTTAGATGTACGGTTATATTAAAGTCCCCTGTAAGTTTGGATTAATTGTCAAAAACATACATGATGAGAAATGTAATGTTTATGGTGATAAACATGTAACATTTGCTATAGTATATGTGATTTACAAAATTAAGTCGGTCACAAATAGGTCAAAGATGTCCTCATATTCAGGAAGTCTCTGATCCCAACATTAATAAAATCAAGTTTATCAGTGAGAAGAATTGGCATTTCAGATACTTGATTACTAAATTAACTTTTAATTAAAACTGCCGTTCTAGTTACAATTATCAAGTCATGTATTCAACTTCATATTCATTCTCGTGGATACATTATGCTTGCGATATATTCTCCGGATGGGATATAAAATAATTAAAAAATAAACCAACGTCCCATCGTCAGCATTTCTGTCCCTTGAAGACTATGTCTACTTTGAACAGATACAGAGCTGCAAAGTTACAATGACAAATTTTATAATTATGTCTGTTTTATTTTCTTAACAATGAACATTTTTTTGTCAAAATAACCGGCTTAGCACTGATGACAAAACAACTTCTATACCACAGTAAGTATAGGAAGCTTAAAAGAGTTTACCACTGTCAGCAAAATTTCCCCTGCAGTTATTTGCATTTCCCATCCGCTTATAACAAATAACTATTTTTATTTTGACCAAGGGACATTACGACGTTGAGAATAAAATGCCTCTTACACGAAAACAATAAAAAAAAATCAACAGAAGAAGAACAATAGGTTTTTGCTCTGGAGCAGCAAAAACCTAAATATTATCTCCTCTTTTTCGATGCAATAACTAACACATATTTATGAAAGAAGAATCAAAGCGGTTTTCCGTGTAATGAAAATTCCATCCGGCTTGAATATAACGTAACGTTACTTAGCTATGTTCAATAAAAACAAAACACACATATCAAATTACACATTATAAATAGCGTCACGATATTTAACTTCTAAAATCAATATACGTGCATGTATACATAAAAAGCATGAAATCAATATACGTGCATGTATATATAAAAAAGCATGAAATCAATATACGTGCATGTATATATAAAAAAGCATGAAATCAATATACGTGCATGTATATATAAAAAAGCATGAAATCAATATACGTGCATGTATATATAAAAAAGCATGAAATCAATATACGTGCATGTATATAAAAAGCATGAAATCAATATACGTGCATGTATACATAAAAAAGCATGAAATCAATATACGTGCATGTATATATAAAAAAGCATGAAATCAATATACGTGCATGTATATATAAAAAAGCATGAAATCAATATACGTGCATGTATACATAAAAAAGCATGAAATCAATATACGTGCATGTATATATAAAAAAGCATGAAATCAATATACGTGCATGTATATATAAAAAAGCATGAAATCAATATACGTGCATGTATATATAAAAAGCATGAAATCAATAGAATATTTGTATTTTCTTCCTTTCGGACAAGACGAGAAAATATAAACACCATGGTCATGGATGAAAAAAAACAACAACGATTTAATATGATCTTACAAAAGAACCGAAAGTCACGATTGGACCTTTGTCACTGATATAATCTTGGTCCACGACGGAGTTCACTTATTACATTGTTCTATTTATAGCAATACACTTATTACATTGTTCTGTATATAGCAATACACTTATTACATTGTTCTGTATATAGAAATACACTTATTTCATTGTTCTATATATAGCAATACATTTATTACATTGTTCTGTATATAGCAATACACTTATTACATTGTTCTATATATAGCAATACACTTATTACATTGTTCTATATATAGCAATACACTTATTACATTGTTCTATATATAGCAATACACTTATTACATTGTTCTATATATAGCAATACATTTATTAGTTCAGTATGAAGATACATTGTGTATACATGTACATGCATGATTTATCATTTAATGTTTCTGCCTTGATACCTATGACAAAGCCTCTGTCGTTCAATCTGTTGCAGTGGTTAAACTCTTACAATAGTTTCTGTGAGAGATTTTATTTAATCAATCCTAATTTTGAATACAAAGTTCACTAACTTACTGGATATTGACTGTCCTCTATTTCTCACATTTCCTGTCATATAATAATTAAATGATCGTCACCGTGATATGTTCCCGTCTCACTCAAATATTTATATATAGATCATAGCGTCTACTTGAATTTCATTTATTATTAAGATATCAATTTATGTATATAATTACTATATACCACTATGGTCATATGTATCGCTGATTCTAAATTTAATAAGAAAAAAAAATCAATTTGCCAATAGCCATAAGTATTTTGGGAATTTTAAAATTTTGGAAATTTTAAAAATTCCAAAAAATAATTTTTTTCCGTGTAGTGACCAAATATGTCCTGGATAAACCAGCATCTGTAAATCACTGGCAAGCGTCTCATCTACACCATGGTTGAGATATGGAAGATACCGCAAAAGAATGACAAGGGTCCCAAAAGTTACTATCCTGTTTCCTCATAATGTTTCACAGAGATCAAGGAATTTATATACATGTAATTTTTTTTTAAAACGAATGTTCCCTTGAGGTTATCAGGTCTCTTATGAATAACAATATTTAAGAATAGTTTGAACATCGTCTGGTTACTTTAAATTTTATTTAATGTTATACATTAAAAAACATGATATTTTTTCTGTTTTTGGCCGCCGATAAATAATGCATTACTTGCATCAATACCAAACGATATTTTTTTTAAACGTTCATTTGGAAATTTGTTCTAACTCATACTAATACCCCCTATATTATTTGATTGAACCAGAAAAATATTGAAGCCTGCGCTAGTACCACAAATAGAACGACTTTGCTCTCCTTTTACATACATACATACATACATACATACATACAAGACAGATAGAACATACATACATACATACATACATACATACATACATACATACATACATACAGATAGACAGATAGAACATACATACATACATACATACATACATACATACATACATACAGATAGAACATACATACATACATACATACATACATACATACATACATACATACATACATACATACATACAGATAGACAGATAGAACATACATACATACATACATACATACATACATACATACATACAGAAGACAGACAGACACAACAGACAGCGACAGACAGACAGATAGATAGTAGATAGATAGATAATAGATAGATAGATAAATAGATAAGATAGATAGATATAACTTTAAGCATACAGGTTATATTTTTCATAATTCATTATAACTTTACACTACCAGTATTTTAAATTTTCATAACATTATAACTGTAGAGCTACCATGGTATATATTCAAATACATTATAACTTTAAGCATACCATGGTGATATTTCTCATAATTACAATAACTTAAGACACCATGGTAATATTTCATAAATTAATTATAACTTTAAGCACTACCATGGTGTATTATTTTTCATAATTACATTATAACTTTAAGCACTACCATGGTATATTATTTTTCATAATTACATTATAACTTTAAGTTCTACCATGGTGTATTATTTTTCATAATTACATTATAACTTTAAGCACTACCATGGTATATATTTTCATAATTACATTATAACTTAAGTCTACCATGGTATATTATTTTTCATAATTACATTATAACTTAAGCATACCAAGGTGTATTATTTTTCATAATTACATTATAACTTTAAGTTCTACATGGTATATTATTTCATAATTACATTATAACTTTAAGTCTACCATGGTGTATTATTTTCATAATTACATTATAACTTTAAGACTACCATGGTATATTATTTCTCATAATTACATTATAACTTTAAGCACTACCATGGTGTATTATTTTTCATAATTACATTATAACTTTAAGCACTACCATGGTATATTATTTTTCATAATTACATTATAACTTTAAGCACTACCATGGTGTATTATTTTTCATAATTACATTATAACTTTAAGCACTACCATGGTGTATTATTTTTCATAATTGCATTATAACTTTAGGCACTACCATGGTATATATTTCATAATTACTTAACTTTAAGCACTACATGTGTATTATTTTTCATAATTACATTATAACTTTAAGCACTACCATGGTATATTATTTTTCATAATTACATTATAACTTTAAGCACTACCAGGTAGTATTTTTTTCATAATTACATTATAACTTTAAGCACTACCATGGTGTATTATTTTTCATAATTACATTATAACTTTAAGCACTACCAAGGTGTATTATTTTTCATAATTACATTATAACTTTAAGCACTACCAAGGTGTATTATTTTTCATAATTACATTATAACTTTAAGCACTACCATGGTGTATTATTTTTCATAATTACATTATAACTTTAAGCACTACCATGGTATATTATTTTTCATAATTACATTATAACTTTAAGCACTACCAAGGTGTATTATTTTTCATAATTACATTATAACTTTAAGCACTACCATGGTGTATTATTTTTCATAATTACATTATAACTTTAAGCACTACCATGGTATATTATTTTTCATAATTACATTATAACTTTAAGCACTACCATGGTGTATTATTTTTCATAATTACATTATAACTTTAAGCACTACCATGGTGTATTATTTTTCATAATTACATATGATGTGAATTAGAAATGTTTTTTTTATTCTTTGCAAGGCTTAATGAGTGAATGGTATTGGGACATTTGTTTGTTTTATTTTTGGAACATTTGTTTGGAGTGTTGAGAAATCCGTTCAAAAAATAACACTTTGGTGTCAAGTTTTGGTGAAAAGTAAGCGAATTCAAAATCAGGTGCACGTTTTCTTTTTTTAAATCTTTTCACTTACTTGATCATATTTTTCTCACTTTGTGTTTAATCATAACCACGATCTTATACATTTCCTTTTTAGTTTCAGGCCAGAAATGAAATACCTACATTGGAGCTTAAAGTAGTGCCTTGAACATATATATGAAACTATTAAAAAATGTATCCCTTGTTTTTTAACATTGTTGTCAAGCAAATTTTAAAAAAAATTTTTTTTTTTTTTTTTTAATGAAATTTTCTGGCACCTAAACACAGCAACAGCCTCAAATGTAATCGAAAGTTTGAAAGATCACATAAAATAAGCATTTTAATTACTGTCGACAAAATTATTGCTCGACCTCAGACAGTGGTGCGTTTATATCCTTGCATTAATGACAGGTAGTACCGCACTAAATGCCAGTAGGGACGTCTTTATCTTCATTGGTCTATGGACATTAATTTGGAGAAGCTTTGGTGCAGTGTGGCTGATCAAGAATAGTAGATAAGTGTGTGTTTCCCGTCCATTCAACAATATTTAAGCCATTCAGAGACCATGTTTATTTTAGACAATATTTAGTTTCACAACATGGGGTCTTCACCAATTTGTAGTTCAATCTGTGAAGTGAGCGCATGCGCAAAGAGTAAATTTCATCGAATAAAAACACTCTAATTTATTTATTGGTCTGGTATTTATTATATAAGCGAATACTGTTCATACGGTATAATATGACTTCATGTATATACATCTCACTAGATATAACCGTCTTTTATTAATATATTCCTTTAAAGGTAGAGTATCAGACCGAAATTATTGATTTGCCATGGAAACAAATATTGACATGCATTAGAAATCACCATTTCCGTCGTGATTAAATATTCTGATTTAAACGAACGACAGGTGCATTCATATATGTATTTAAAACAATTATATGACTATACTTTA
>CM037792.1:7749585-7799585 GCA_021229015.1 Solen grandis | reverse complement strand
TACAGGAAATTAGACAAAGATTCAGATTTAAGGCTTTGGAGAACTTCAATCGACTGGGGCGATCAGTTTGAGGTAGGTGGTATCCACAAGGGTTATCTTAGAAATCTATAGTTTTTATGCTCTCGTAAAGGTGAATAATTAATCTTGTTTCCTGGTGATTTTTTGTTTGTTATCTGTAGATATTTCTTTTCACAAACATTTATCTATTTCTGATTCTAATAAAACAAAGTCAAGACATTGAATTTTCTTTTATTTTCATTTGACATAATATATCAATGATGTTTAGCACATAAAACATATTGTGTTTGTTTCTACTTTGTTTATCTTCTCATTCTCAAAGATTTACACAAAACTGGCGATATTTGGATATAAAACATATCAATTAATAAATGATTAAATGACAGTAACTTAATCTAGTATCTATAACTGCTTAACACCCAACACAACGAAGTTGTATGGGGGATAACTGGATTTAGCTTGTCCGTTTTTTTGTGTCTATTTACATATTCTTGTTCATGAAAAGTCTTGTCTCTGTGTTTATTTTGCCCATGTACTTGTACCTTCTTATGAATGTAGTTTATTTTCAATATAATATGTTGTTTATCATAAGACCTGTTACCTGTTTGTCTTTCCTTATTCGATTTTATATCCATTGCCATGCAGGGCTAGAGCTTAGGTATTTAGTGTTTAGTTTTGTTTATTGGGCTTCTATCAAATTTGTTCAAATCATGACCCTGGGGTCAAAATTGGCTCCGTCTCAAGGATCACTTGATTTTACACAGGGTTATGAAAATTTAGAGAGAGAGAAAAAAAACTAACACAAAAAACAAATTTAAAGGCCTTGAGTTTGGATGTTTAGTGTGTAACAATCCCAAGTGGACCTCTACCAAGTGTGTTGAAATCATGGCCCTGGGCTCAAAATTGCCCCCAGTGGTTACTTCATTTTACAAAGACTTGAGTTGAAAAACTAGAAAAATCTTCTTGTCAGAAACCAAAAGGCGTGGAGTTTAGATAATTGGTAAGAAATATGACCTAGTGAATATCTACTAAGTTTGTCCGCGTCATGGCCCTGTGGTTAAAATTGCCCCCAAGGGATCACTTGATTTTACAAAAAGTTATATGGGAAAAACTAGAAAATTATAATTGTTAGAAACTGAAATGCATGCATTGGTCCTACCCTTGGGGTATTTTTTTGACCACAGATACAGTATTGTTTTGAATTACGATTATATTGCTGTATTTCTGCATGGAATTTTTATTCAGTATGACTATGTAATGAAGGCAATTATTTCTCAGGTGAGCGATTGAGGGCCATATTAGCCCTCTTGTTTTATTAACTGATACAAAAAAATCGGAAAATATAAACATTATTCCGAAATGTTTTATGAAAGTCTATTTTATAAATGTAAAGTAGGTTTGGGATTGCTTTAAGAAATAAGATAAATCGTTGAAACTATTATTATAATGTGAAGAACCAAACATGTATAGTATCTTGTAAACTGTAAGAAGGTTCTTTTTTGCGTCAAAACAATGAACTGATATATTTTGTCACATTCAGTTTCAAATTCTTTTTGCGTTTTATTCTAATTGTATCGAAAAACTAAAATTAAGTACTTTGAATTTTGAAATATATATGTTTATTCGAATACGACGATTCTTCGATTTTTTTAGATTCCGCCAGACCTCGAGGAATCGCTTGATATATATATTTTTATGAATCTAAACACATTTGACTTCTTCCTTTAGATCATCGAAGAAATAAAACGCTACTTTGAGAAGTACAGACCAGCTAAGCACCACACTGATGCAGAAAGCGAAATTCTGCATGCAAATTTGTTACTCTTTGGTCCGATCGGTGTAGGGAAATCCAGCTTCGTCAATTCAATGCAGTCCGTGTTTAGAGGGGAGTTTGCTGTTGTCACTAAAAGCGGAAGTGCTCAGAAGTCTGAAACAACAATGGTAAACGTTAAACGTTAAATACATATATAAATAAGTTTTTGTGTAAAAAAGTTTTAATTATTATATTTTTAACTCAGGATAATATTCATCTAAGAAAGTAAAAATTCGTAATCATTCCCAGTCGAAATCATACCATATGAGTTTTATCTAAAGATTACAATATAAATGAAATAGTCTGTACTTTTAATACAGAACAAAATTTGTACGGACGTGTTATGTTTTCACCCATGGCGTTCGGCCGGACGGCGGCGTCCTTTGAAGTGTCCGGACTCTTATTTAAACAGTTTTGATCCGATCCTCTTCAAACTTACTTACAATGTTGATGGGCATACTATCTCGGACAAGTTCGATTTCAGCCATATCGTCCTAGCCACTTCTGTATTATGGCCCTTGATTTTTTTGAATATATGAAATTAACAGTGTCCGGACTCCTATTCAAACAGTCTTGATCTAATCATCTTCAAACTTGCTGACAATATGTATGGGCATAATATCTGAGACAAGTTCAATTTTCCAGCCAAATCCCCCAGGCACTCCTGGATTATGACCCTTGATATGTGGAAAATATGTGAAATTAACAGTTTCCGGACTCCTATTCAAGCAGTTTTGATCCGTTCCCCCCCAAAACTTGCTGACAGGGTGTATATGCATAAAATCTCAGATAAGCTCGATTTCCAGTCTATTGTCGATTTCTATTGCAGTCATTAAGCGACGTGCAACTAATTATACATCGAGGAAGACTCCGAACCGGATAGAACCACAGACTTTGTGCTAGCAAGCTGCTTAAATGCTTTATCATCTGTAAAGAATGATGGAGATCGTAGTCATTTTTTTTACCATGGCCGCGACATACTAAAATATTTAATTTTGTAATTGTGCAAGTATAGATATGTTAATTGGCGATCAGTGTATAAGGGTATTTTAACTCCAAAGACTGTTTGGCTCAGTGTCGGAATAATGTGGCAAGATGTTGTTTCACTTAACAACGTTGTGATATCGCAGTGAGGCAGCACTATATATGTATATCTGTCTCATGTTGACATGTTCAATTCATGTAAACCAGGTCGACACATTGCTTAAGCTGTAGCATTATTACGCTGAATTGATTGATTTCACTCTATTTTCCGAGAAAAAACGATTTTGGTTCATTCACGTCAACATTCTCTATAGCGAAGGCATTATTCAATACGAGATTTTCTGTGAAACTCATTTTTAAAATTGGCAACATGTAAACAATATCAAATGAGATCATCGGTAAAGAGCAACAGGACGAAGCATGATATCGTACATATACATGTTTACAGAGGACAAAACCAGAATATAAACAATAATAATTAAATATTAAAACTTATTATTTAAGCAAGTTATTACACAAGACAATGCGGGGCCTCCGTGGCCGAGAGGGTAAAGTCGCTGACTTAAACATTCACTCAGCCCCTCACCGCGTGGGTTCGAATCCAGGCAGGGTCATTCGGATTTTCATGTGTGTAAGCCTTCCAGCTGGCTTGTGGAATGTTTTACCTGGATGCCTCCGTTCATTTTGGCTCTTCTTCCACCTGTAATAAGCTGTACGTCGCTATATGACCGAAATACTGTCGAAGCGACGGTAAACTAAAATATTCAAGTCAAGTCAAGTTAAGACAATGCAAAGACCATTTGTTGCTTTTGTTGGCGAAATCAGGCCACAGCTTCCCCAAAATGAAGTCAGATGAACACTGATAACAGAGATTCAAACTATCAAGTCCATATTATTGCTGTATATGTCTGTAGCTGTTAATAATATCATATACAAAGTATCTGGTGGAAGTATTTTCCACCCTCTAGTTAAGATATAGTTACCGCCATTCGGAACCTGTGACGATGAGAATGTATAAAGCTCTGCGAATAGACTAAAATAACAATAAAGCAATAAGGAAGATAATGCAACGAGTGGGAGTGTTGGGATTTAAACTTTAGATAAAATTATATTGCCAAAATAAAGTTTGACATTTTTCAACCAGGCTTACTTGCAAAAAATGGAGGTGGAAATGATTAATACCGAAAGGAATATAAATACCGAAAAGGAATCACAATGCCCAAATAGGACACAGGGTGTGTTAAAACAATAATGCCTGTCACCGAGCTCAACTGCTCTTGGGAAACCATGAAAATGCTAATACTCAAAACATAAAACATTAATAAATGTCTGTCGCCGAGCTCAACTGTTCTTGGGCAACAAGGAAAACATGTACAAACATGAAACAATAATACCTGTCACCGAGCTCAACTGCTTTTGGGCAATCAGGTTAACATGTACAAACAAAAAACAGTAATACTCTCTTGGCACAGGAAAATAATCATACAAAAATAAATCATTAATACCTATCACCGAGCTCAACTGCTCTTGAGCAATCAGAAAACATGAACAAACATAAAACATTAATATCTGTCACCGAGCTCAACTGCACTTTTGCCACGAGGAACATGTAAAATATACGCAATATAAAACAATAATACCGGTCATCGAGCTCAACAACTCTTTCCACTTCTCCTAAAGTAAGGTACTGCTCCTTAAAAGCAGAGAGAGAGAGAGAGAGAGAGAGAGAGAGAGCCCTGCAAATATGCACTTGGGCAACCAGAAAAATACAAGTACAAACAACTTAAATCATTAAATTCCTGTCACAGAGCTCAACTGCTCTCGGGCAAACAGAAAAAAACAAGTACATCACAACCTGAAACATTCACTAATTTGCACCAAGCTATTCTGCTGTTATTGTATAAAATTCAAATAAACTAAATCAGATAAACAAAAAACAACACATTTTAGTACACTTTAAACAAATCTATGGTCGATAAACAAATTTCAAACTATTTTCACCAAGTCCAACATTTGTTATACTTGTGCGAGACCTCTGCATTGCCTTAAAGAATGCAACATTAACATTGCACAACTTATGGTTTACGCATCTGTGTCGAGTTCTGTCATTTGTTCTATCATAGTAAAACCAATGCTCTAAAACATCATATATACCTGGCAAGGAGCTCAACTGTTCTGGGTTCTCTTATTTAAGTAAACACCAGACAAAACATCAAATAACTTGAATCACAAGTGGCACCAGTAACAATGCAAATGAAGACAACACAAGCGTAAATACTGAGAAATTGAACCAGTCTGACAAAATGATATTTTTATTGTTCTAAAAAAAGAGACAAAACAAAAAGAAATATCTATACTAAAACATCATTTCACAAATTGAAATCAACAACAGACTATACAGTTCGGCAATGTACTTCTGTGAGACCTCCACGCAGTTTTATCCCGTTTCATTACACGTCCGTGTAAAGTGCTGCATATAACAAAAAATAAGCACTTGAACACTAAATGATCAAGTCGCCATGTAATACTTTTATAAAACTGAATTTGAAAAAGGGGTGCCGTTACATGTTTTTAAGTAAATGCCAAATTGTAATTTTTAACTGCACCCCGTCCACTCTAGGCTGTCATCACAGATTAAAATCAATACACCGCAATACACATAAATATGAAAAAATAATCAGTTCGTGATTATAAGAGAGAACATATCTTATAACAAACAAATATTCTAAACTGTGGATCAAATTATATTGCCAGCATAAGCTTAACATTTTTTCAACCACGCTTACTTGCACAACAAAAAAGTGTAAAGGAATTTTACCGAAATGAATACAACTACCGAAAAGGTCAAAATCTGCGTTATCCCTGTAAACGGTTTTGAACCTAAATGTCCAAAATTACTTGTAACAGTTTTACCAATTTGGTTTCACACGAACTATGTTTTAATTGGCCAGTTACTTCTGAAATCTGTTTATAAACAGACACTTTGATAATTGTACGCATTTCCATATACTACGTAAAAATAAAGTACTTGTTTTCAGATTTAAAGACAAAATCAAGTGAAATCAAGTGAATGAAATTAAAAATTAAAATTGATAATTGAGAAAATCCTTAATCATTAAGGCACAATTTATAACAAGTAACATAAAAAGAACATTCAAACATTTACTGTGGACTTCAACTTCTGGAGTTATAAGCAATAAAGCAGTTTCATTGAAAGACCTCAAGCAGAAAAAAGTGAAAAGTGAAAATATCTTTACATCATTATTTATGTACAGAACATGCGACAATTAGTGAAGATATGATAATTCATTGTTAGCATCGTTCTGCTATCTTTTAACTTATATTTTTATATTTATTTTCCGATTATTGGGTGACCACATCTATACCACTGACCATGTATTTCTTGACATTGCAATCCTTTATATTTCATGTATATTTGCCATGCAAAACATTTGCAAAAATCAGAACAGGTTTTTATATTTACTTCGAATCATGATCTTTTGTTCTGCGTTAAAGCAAAAGTATAACAAAAGAGGAGATCACGTAAATCCTCAGTTTACATAGATATGCTACATTTATGGTTTGACTGAAAATCACAGTCATTTTCTATGACTAATAGGGGCTCGTGTTTTATAAAATGAATGAAGATTGAAAATAATCTCGCCTTCTAAGCATGAAAGAAATATATTACTTTGAAGAACAAATCCTATTAATAATAATGTAATACAATTGAAACTCGTTCAAATTTCAGTACAAGAGACATCAACTTGACCTGAAAGGAACTGGAAAATTACCAATTAGAATTTGCGATATGCCCGGGCTTGAGAAAGACTGCCGCATTACTGAAGAAAATGCAAACCTCCTTTTGAAAGGAAACATCAGAGAAAATATGATCGTAAGCATTTAGATAGCTTGCAAGTTTAATCGTAGTCTATATTTTTTTAGGATTCCTTCACCGAAGATAAGCAAGGACGTTTAATGTATGTTTATATATGTGTTTAACCAGTTAAAGAAAGCTATAAATAATATCAGATTATTCTGAATAATCAATTACTTAGTATCCTTCACATATACTAATGTAATTTGGCCTTACAAAGCCAAAAATCCTGCGTTTCTCATGCCAGTGGATAATCAATGTATAAAAAAGAACCGTTCCGATATCTTTTTTAGTTTAAAATATACATAGATTAACTTATCTTTCACAATATTTTGAATCTATATTGTATCCAGTTTGTACCAAATGGAAAAGTCACAACATTCTGTGAAGGCAGACCTGACGACCGGATTGCCTGTGTCATCATAGTCATTGATGCAACGGCTGTGAATCTCATGTCGCGTGATGTTATAGCAAACATTCATGCATTTCAAAATGTCATGAAAGAAATAGGTAAGGACATGCATTTGATATTTCCTACTTTGTCTTGTTTCAGCTCATTTAAGAACAACGTAATCAAGTAAGATATTGTGATCACCTTGCACCTGTCGTCAATCACGTTCGTCAACGGTTTGTTTTAAATGTTATCTCTTCTACATCCGCTGAGCAGAAATAGATAGAACTTGACATGAGTTATTCTGGGTAGTTTTTCATTAAAATATATGATAGCAACAACAATTATTTGCTTAAAAATACTCTCCCCTGAAACCAGTTGTTTTGTTTGGCACAAAGGGTCACCTCATGGTCATGTACCATAATTAAAGAATCGAAACATCGTCCCTTTAAAAAAAGAAACTCTCAGGACGTCCTGTTGTAAAAAGCAAAACTTTTGATCTTAAACAAATGGTGAAAATAGTTTTTGCACAAACAATCACCATATGTTTCTTCATCATAATTAATAAAACAAAAGTGATTCCTTTAATAATGGGGTTCCTTGGGTTTCACCGATATATAAAACTTAAATACTGTTTATAGAAAATAGCCTTTTTTAAATCAATGCTCAGAAATTAGTTTCTTATGCACAAATCTACACCACGCTCGTGGCATTTAACATGTATTGCCAAAAGATGACTCCCAAATATAAACGAAACCTTTTGTTTTTTACTCTGCACTTTGATCATAATTTTCAAATCCCACTTTTGAATCAAACACGATTCATTACACAATATGGCTTCAATGGGATGCGAGTATATGTCATCATTTCTATAATCAAAATCATATGATCAAACATTAACTCTGGTGCTGCAATTGAAAGTAACTTATAAGTGACAAAAAGTGTACTCAAGTGATCAATCTGAAACATGTATTGTTTAATGACGGTATCATAGGACCTCTTATACGACAATTGATACTTTGTTTTGTGTAAACGTTAATTGATTTTATGAAAGGAAAAAAAATCAAATTAGTTACATTCAAATGAACTGATAAGTATCATTCCGAAATCAATTTGCTTATTTTGAAAATGGGTGGCATAAGCTAATTAGGAGATAATATATCATCGGTTTTATTGTATTAAATCACATGCGTGTTTTAGGGGTCCGTAAGAGGCAGTAGGTTTTCTCTAGCAAGAAAACAATCACAAGTTGCAAATGGAGCCGTTAGAAAATGCATATCCTGACGTAAACATGCATAAGACCTTCGCCGCAGAAAATCTTGATATAGACGATGATCATAGGGCAATTAAAAATATATATGACTGATGATTGCTGCTTTAAACAAGAGGCAAATGACAACATGGATACCTTCAAAAAAATTAATAAAAACATAATCTTCAGACTGACCCGCAAAATATATAATTTAATGCTTCCGTATATACCTGTACGGTATCGAACCTGAAATATTAGTGCAAACTTATTTTTGTTGGAAACAACTACATGTTGGTTGTAGAATTACTCAGCAACATCTCCAAGCAAACGAAATAATGAACAATAGGCAAATAAACATTAACAGGCTCAAAAGTGAACCTTCGGAGAACGGCGTTTAATGCAAAATCTAATAAATAAAGACCCGTGCATTATTACGGGTACATTTTTCCAATATTCAACTTATTTCACTATTACCGTGGTAACCTCCTCGGCTATCTTTAGATGTTCTGTGCTGAAGCGTATAATTAAAATCAAATACTGGTTGTTGTTATATAAATAAAATCTTGCATAAATTTCTGAATTAAATATATTTTAGATGTACGGGACGTGGTTTTGCTGACGAAGGTTGATCAATTATTTGAATTCAGGGATGAAAACGTCCCGGAAATCTTTCAAAACAAGGAAGTGAAGAAATGCGTGGACACGGTAAGTTATTATACATGTATATTATTTATAAACAAATACTTTCTCTAGTCCATCATTTTTTTTTTCAATAAATCGAATTTCTTTTTAGGTGGCAGCCTTGTTCAATGTTCCCAAAAATTATGTTTTGCCCATAAAGAACTACAAAGAAGAAAACCAAAGGAACGATGCGCTGGATGTCCTTTTATTTCAAACAATGAAAGACATTTTAAGAATGGCAGAGAATACGTTAGATAACCTATATCAAGATTCGAAACAGCCAGTACTATGTGAAGAACAGTGGAGAAGTTTATATGAGGAATCTCAACTAGAGGTAGGTACATTGATCTATTGAAGCCGATTAAGCAAAATTTCGTTAATAAAAAAAACAAAAACAAAACAACAAAAGAAAACAACATTTTTTTTTGGCAGAAATAGTAATTTTTTATTACATAGAATTAACTTTGTTTATGCCATTAAATGATTATAAATAACATATTTCTTATGAAGTACTTGATTTTAAAGCATCTTCTTTTGTTATTTTTTCATTAGGTGTTAAAATGTGATGAAAGATACATGTTATCAATAAATTGTAAATTATGTAATAACAATGTCGATGTATTAAGGTTTGAAAAAATATGTTCTAATTTATTTTACTGCAGTCTGTTTCAGTTATATATAGTTCTTACTTGCGACTAAATTTCACATGGAGGATCATTAACTATTCATTACCTAAGACCTATTCTAGTAAACTGTTTAGAACAATAGGATATATATTTGCAAAAATATTCTATCAAAAAAAAAAAAAATCACAAATTTAATTATTTTTTATATCCACCTTATTTATGCACTTTAAATTCAATATATTCTCAGGCAAAGTCAGCTCTGAAAGAAAGCATTGAAGCTTTTCGACCGTTTGGAAACTTGAATCCATCTCCATGTGTGAACATATTGTTGATTGGACCTGAAGGAGCTGGGAAATCGAGTTTCATGAACACAGTTTTTTCTGTAATTAGAAAGAAAATCTTTGAGGTTGCAGGCGTGGGAAAGGTGTCTCAAGCTTTAAAGAAGGTAAGAACAAATTTTGTTATTGTTCACCAATGTATAATTAGGAGATGTTTTATAGTTTATGAACATATCTAATTATCGAAAGCTATATTGTTGATTTTGTTTATAATTGTTTTAATAACTTTTTAACTCAATCGTATAAAGCTAATAGTCAATCTTTATGTAATATTCCATTTATTATTTTTCTAGCCTACATTGGACATTTGATTTTAGCACGAAATATTATCATTGTGAAAATCAATTTAAGGAATTCAACCCTTAACTTAAAAGAAAAAAACTTAATCTTCGTGAACCGACATTTATTTCGGACGTTATCGTTAAAATGAATACCTTTTATCTGTCAGACTCCATGTTTTTTATTCCTGTTTTTTATTTATTAATCTTTATGGAGAAAGAAAAAATGTAGATGCAATCTTTGAAAATATCTAATACATCACATTTAAAAAAATCCTTAAAATTATTTGAATAAAAACGTCTTATGTAAGTGACGTGAAAACAACATTTAGTACATGTGATAAGAGTTGTGGTAAAAATAAGAATCATTATAAAAAAATAAAAGACATTTACAGATTTTTCAAGATAGTGATAAATAAACGTTATGAACACATGTTTCCCACGAATTTACACGAGTTTTATAAACTTAGTGCTGTTCAATTAGTCATACGTTGAAAATCATTTAATTACCAGAATACTTTTATTACCAGAAAATATATATTCAATTCCCGATTTTATCATAGCAGTTCTGGTTTAACCTTCAAGAACTGACAGCTGCGTTAAATTACTAGAGGCGTTTACTGGAATGTGTCCAGTATGTCGAGCCGTGGGAATCCTTATGACAAAGACAGAATAACGATAAGAGGAAGACTAGAAGTCTAACTGTAATTTGTTAAATAATTCAGTAAAATGACCATGGGAAGAACCAATAGCATAAATATGAAGTAAAAGAAAAAATATTAACATACAGAATATTTTTGAATACTTCGGGTTATTTAATATCAAGGCAACTATGTGTTTGTGTTTAAAAATGTCTTAACATAAAAGGTCAGTCAATGCACTCCTCAACTTAGATGGTGTCTTTCTTTTGAAAGTGTTGAATGACTCTGCTTCAGAGTTTAGCGAGAAAATATTACAGGTACCTAGTTTTAATTTTTGAGAGACAAAATCCTTCACAGAAACTAAAGGACTAAGCGATAGTTTTGTTTTGTTTATCACTATTATTATTGTTGCTGATGATTGTTTTTGTTGTTCCCTTGATTTTTTATTCAGCATCAGCAAGCCATTACGTATCATACTCATCATAGTTACAAAAATAAATTCTGACACTTCATCATGACCCGAGGCGACAAGTTTCATATCCCGCCCGCAGTCGAACCGGAAGGATAGGAAGTCTGTTAATCAGCAATTATCGATAATTGATAGATATTACATGTACAAACAAACTGGTTTCAAACTGCCACAGAGTATATTAGTATGACAGCAAATGTATGATCTAAAATAAAGTCCCTATAATGGTTCCGCTACATTTCGGACCTCAAAGCCTTTCACGAAGAAAACCAAATAGAAAACTTAATATTTTTTTTTTTACAAATTTCCTATGATGACTATCCGCTCGAAAATATACATGTAGAAAAAGCCTGTATTGACTGGTTGTAAAAATCTTTATATACTATATACAGACAGTTTATTCATGGTAACGTTGCCAATTGCCCATGATTGAAATGTTTATCAATACTCTTCATATGCATACAATGTAATTTTTGCTGACATGACTTACAAGACCCTTATATTCGTATCGCCGGGCATCAAAGTTCAGTAAGTACTTTCACAAAAAATTGCAAAAAAGTAAGCTTCAAAGTGAGACGTCTAATTAATCTGGCGATGAACTCTTGCGATGTATGTCGGTATGTTTGCGGCACTTTTATTAAATCAGTTGGTCTGGGCGCCAGGTTTTCAATTTTAAAATTCATTATATTAGACCTGCCACATAAGATCTACATGTGCAAAGAGAAATGTATTGTTTCTGTTTTGCAGTATAAATGCTACCAGTTATCCAGATCCAGTGCCAAGAATGATACATTGCCGATCAAGTTTTGTGACATGCGTGGATTTGGAGATGACTGTAAAGTAAAACAAGAAAATCTAAAGCTTCTTTTGAATGGGCATATCAACAGTGACACTGACGTAGGTTTTGTTTTCATTTATACTCATCTAGTTATAATTTCATAAATTTGGTCGAGAAATTTCGTATATCATTCCTCGGTTACTTAATAGCCAGTGATTCCGGAGACAATCATGCTTTTAATATTGATGGCAGCACTATCTTTATTTATATCTAATTACTACACAAATATGACAGCAAATACAAAATATTTAAAGCAGTGAATTGCATTCCATACAGGCACAACAGATAAACAGTGATATATTAAAAAAGGGTACTTAATATCAATTGAGCACAATGCTCAATTATCACAGACATCACAACCTAACTGTACCAAAATCGATAGAAATAAAAGTAAGTTATAAAGCTGTAGAAAAGACAAAAATAGCACGCATTTTAAATATACCCCACTTCCCTCGGATAGGGGGGTGGGGGTTGGGGGTTTAGGAATCCTTTTGTCTGTCCGTCCGTCCGTCCGTCTGTCCCGAGTTTTTTGTTGTCCGAGCTCTAACCGAACAATGCCTCGCTGGATTTCCGAATGATTTGGCACAAACTATACTAAGACGGTGTGCTGCGCGAAAGAACCAGATTGCTAGCTCAAAGGTCACGGTCATACTAAGAGATCAAAAATAGAAAATCAATTCGAATATGCTTGTCAGGGTTGAAATTGACACAGTAATGCTGGATTTCCAAATAATTTGGTACAAATGTTTAACATATTTTAAGACTGAGTGTTATGTGGTAGCTTAAAAGTCAAGGTGATACTTACACTTCAAAAATAGAAAATCAATGCCAATATGTTTCTCTGGACTTAAACTTGACATAGGATCGCTGGGTTTTCAAATAGTTTGGAACAAATGTATAACTGCATTTACTTTGTGCACAAATAAGGAAGGGTACAAATAGTATCCTTATCTGATTATCTCCCACTAAAATATCATGTTTTTTTTTTGTTTTGTTTTTTTCAATTTCCCAACTTAACGATCAAACTGAAGGCCACCTAATGATATTCTGAAATGATAGTGTACATTGTCTAAATAGATTGCCATCTTCACAGCATGATTGTTCAAATATCAGAATATGTTGAATATGAAAATCACAATCAAATTATGACTAGAGGAGTGGTTGTGAATTATGTAACTATTTCAGTATAGTTATTCCTGTTACCTAATCAGGTAAACACACGTAATGCCAAAAGGCAGAGGCACATGTTTCTTTGTTTATTTTCAGTTTGACACCAGCTCACACATAACACCAGATAATCCCTGTTACAACCCAGAACCTACACGGAAAGACCGAATCTCAACTGCTGTCATAATTATTGATGCGTTCATGGTCAAGAGAATGCCCAAAACAATGACAGAAAACATACAGTCTATTTTGGATAACATCGGTAACTCTCCCTTAAACTAGCATTTGAATGTATATCATAATCAAGACTTCCGCTAGTGATGTATCCTGTGTGCAAATATAAAAGTGATAAAAACACTTAAAATTATTTTCTTACTTTACTAACATCGCAAAAAAAAAAGAAAATACATGTGTATAGGATAAACCTATCACATGAAAATCCGGATGTCATTTCTTTCCTTCAATAAACAGAAATAAGGAGAAAAGAAACAAGCTGACAGTATAATATATATATTTAAAAAAAATTTAGTGTAACATATGATACATGTATTCTTTTAACGGATGGCCCAAGTAGCAAATTTAGAGAAATGACCATTCAAATGTGTTGTTCATCTCAAATGCCTGTCCCTCCACCTTGAATCCTCGTTAAAGATGAGTAATTAGAGGAAAAAAATGTATATTCCTTCAAACAAGCAAACACATTAACCCGCGTTTATTATTATGATACATGTGTGTGTTTAAATTTAAAGTTGCAATACTCCTCAAAATCAATGCAATAAACACATAAAATAAGGTCAAAATACGAAAATTCAGCCTTTTTTATGCCGATATGCAAAATATTGCCTCTGTAGGAGAAAGGATTAGTCCGAGCGATGTCGATATAATCACCGACATATTAAATGACTGTAGGAAATTAATTCTCATCCCTTTCACGGAAATTTCCCGTAGATTTACACGAATATGTCCGGAATCGATCGAGCCCTGTCACGTGGTCAATATCGGCCCTCGTAATTCATGAATAATCAATAGTGTTAGTAAACAAACATGGATGACCGCAAGCGAGGCAGATCGCCGTTGCCAGAGCCTGAACGAAAACGCAGAAAACTTGAGAGAGTGAAGAAGAGTGACAATACACTCATTTTCATCGGACGTGTGATGTCTCGTTTGACCCAGATGAAGACAAAAAAAGGGTTTAGCACAGATGTGGAAATGGCGGAATTCTTATTCGACGAAGTGCAAAAGTAGGTCATGATACATGTACTACGTTATTATTTTTAACCTTGTTCTTCTAGTGATCAAAATTAAAGACACTCGTAGGTACGACTGATTGTCATGAGCATGAAATGCAACTGTTAAATAACGCATAGCTAGGATTATATGCACGCAGTCACGAGTACACATAGTCTGATGATTACCGTTAATTTCCTTTTTTGTTTTTCTTCTTTTTTTTAGAAAGGCACGTATCCGAAATGGTTACAAAGTTGAAACGAATCATGTCTAACGTCATTGTGGATTAGTAGCTTGGTTTATCCTGTAGTTTGAGAACATGTTGGGATTTTTCCCACATGACAATCAAAGCAACCCGGTATGTTGTTGCCCAGTATGGGAACTATTTTTTTTATAACTTAAAACTGATAAATTAATTTAAAAAAATACATGTTCTTTTTCTTCAAATTATGTTTATATTTATAAAATGTTTTAGGTCAGATGTAAAAGATGACCAGAAGCCATCGGCATACACACCCCATGGTTCTGTAAAGTGGTTGCAAGCTTTTGCACCGGTGTTAAGTGAGATAAGTGCGGCTGAAACCAGCAGTTTAACTGATCAGGAAATGTACTTCTAGCTTTTATAAATTGTTGTCAGGTAATTTATTAATGTAAAAATTCCAATCTTCATGACACTACATTAGTTTTACACTTTTAAGGGTGTTATCTGTACTTATCAGTTCAAATAGACCCCATTAAAAAAGAAAACAACATTTATGAAAAACTGTTCATTGTGTTCAGCATTCCCTTTTCTTTTTCGTTTGACTGATTGAGTAGACAAGTTGAATGTAGAATGAATAGAAATCTACATTAGATATATATACATAGCTAATACTTTTATTTTATTAAAAACATAATAGATTTTATCAAGGTAATGTTATCTTTTGAAACATTGTTTGGTCAAGGTATCTTCATATCAGTTGTATCTCATGTATTTCAGTGATGTCACTGGTGTATCAGGTTTGACAGAACTTCCTTCAACAAGCTCGGAAGAACAAGAAATGTGAGTAATTGAATGTATGAATATTGTTTTTTTTTTATCCATTGTTATCTTATTCATATTTGTACCATACTTTTCTGAAATCCCCCCCCATTAATATGACTTAATGTTTGCTCTTCATTTTTGCTCATAAGTTGTGCTATAGCTACTGTAGACTTATATTTATGTATACACATGTGCAGCTGCCTCTTTTTAAGGATTTGGGAGATAACTTTTACTTATCTGAAAGTAGTATATGTATTGAAATGAGTCTAACATGATTCAAAATCAAGACAAAATTTATCACTTATTCAATCCATATGATAATACATGACATTTTCAAGTTAAATTTATTTTGACCCCGAAATTCACTGTGGCAAAATGTTCTGATTGTTTGCATTATCAGAATTACCAAACAGTACTGACGTTTTGCCCTGGTGCACAATTTATAATTGTAGAACTAGAATAAAATGTTTGTGTATCACCATGTAGTATCATTCCACTTGGTCTGATACCATTTCCTCAGTCTCTGAGGTACATATTTTTTATATTGTTGTACATTTTAGACAGACCCCTCAGCCTTCAGCTTTCACAACAAGGAGGAGGTCTGTGAGTGAAAATAAAATGTCCAGTTCTTTTGTGAACCCTTATGAGTAAGTGAGTTAACCTTTTTTCTTTATTAGTTACATGCAAATGCATGATTTTTGTTAGCACTTTTTTACATAATAGAAAAGGGATAAGTAGGCTATTATCTGTATATAGCCAGATAATTTGGGGGTATTCATCAGTTTATAGAGCAGTTGGTTAGAAATTTTAACAATCTTCACTGACATTGATTATGTCGGACTTACATTTATGATTATCATTATCGTAAGTCTTCATGAAACTTAAAATGTATGCATTTCGGGTAACATACATGGATGTGAGTATGGGTGGTCTTGGATTAAAATTAGGATGCATGGTCAAATTTAAACAGTAAATTTTGCATTCAAATTTTATATTCTGGACGTCTCTTCAAAAGATTTTATAAGATCTTCATGTACAAGGTAAAACTGTCAGTATTTTGTCTTACTGCATAATACTGCAGCTTATTGTCATTAACAGTTAACAACTATGTCACAAAATAGAAATTGGGAAATTCATTTTATGTTGTCTGTTTTGTGAAAAAGTTATAAGAATGACATATGAAAATTACCTGACCTTGTAGTGTTACAACAGGGTCATCTCAGACATTTTAATTTTAGTTATTTAGTGATTATTAATGATTTCCCAGGATTTAAATTGAAATTACTCACGCTTCTGAAGAAGATGATGAAGCAGGGGATGAGACTGATGATCCTGACTATGAACCAAGCTTGCTGTTTGAAGCGTAAAATCATAGATCACTGATAACACCAACAAATATTATTAAATTGATTGTAAAAACTTGAATGAAATCAACATCTTTTTTTTATAAATATTACAAAAAACATGTTGTGGTAATGATATAATAGAAGACAGTTGTATTAAACGAAAGGATATAGCAATCTTAATTGATCCATTTAAATTATGCATTGACTGATATATGGAGGAAAATGATATTAATGTGATAGACATTCATCTTCTAGGCGTTGACCAAGGAAGCGATGATGTGGCATTTGAAGAGATGGAATTTGGCATGGAGAGGGAGGAGGCAGATGAGGAGGTTGAAGAAACTGAAGAAGAGTCCGGCACAGATGGTGTAACCGTGGTACAAGAAAGTCAAGGGTGCGAATGGCTTACAAATGAGGTCAAAGTGCTTGTTTATGTCAAGCAACTTAAGTCACTTGCAACTATGGCAGTGAGCAGTTGCACCAGAATTATTGAACTGCAAGATGCATACGTGGGATCTGCTATGTATCTGAAATGGGTAAGCACTAAATTGTTATGTTCCTATTATGTTAATATGCCAGGACACTGTTCCCAGTGGCAGAGTGGTTACAACATTTGTATCGGGAGTGAGAGGTCATGGGATCAATCTCTGGCCGTGACATACCAAAGTAGCAAAAAAAGATACTGGTTTAGTCCCTCCATTGCTTGGTGCTCCACATATAAGGGTAGTTCCAAGACTAATTTGCCCGATGTCAGGATAATGTGACTGGATGTTGTATCATTCCCGATGTCAAGATAATGTGACTTGGCGTTGTATCATGCCACATGTCTGTTGCATGTCACTGCAATGTGGCAGTACTATATCAGTCTCAAGTAGAAATCTCCAAATGACTGAAATACTGTCGATGGGATGTTGAAACCAACAAGCAAACAAACATCATGTATACCAATTAGATAAATGAAGCAAAATGTTAGATAAGTTTTTTTAAAACAAGATTTTATTTGAGTCATAAATAATGCTCCTCTCTTTCTCTCTGTCTTAAATTTCTTTTGAGATTCTTAAAATGAATGAAATTCTAATGGTGGTTTAGGGGTAAGAGTGTCCGTCTCAGGACAGGAGGTCATGGGTTTGATACATGTCTTCATCATGCCAAAGTTGTTAAAATTGACGCTTGGCAGATATACAGGGTAGTTCCAGGACTATTTGAATTGGTATCAGGATAATTATTACCATGTGTGGTATCATTCCACATGTCTACTGCATAATACTGCAGTGAGGCAGCACTATAATTCTGTCTTAGTAGACATTATCACATAGTCTCCAAATGACTAAAATAATGTTAGTTGGATGTTAAACCAATCAAACAAACAAACAGTGAATACATGTTTATCTTTTTCAGGTCTGCCAGGCAGGGCATACCACTGCTAAATGGTGCTCTCAGCCAGTCATGAATCGCCGTATGCATAGTGGGGATTTCTTGATAAGTGCCACCATCGTGACCTCAGGAAATAACTATGGAAAAATGGGGCTATGGTCAAAGATGCTGAACTTGAAGTTTCCATCTGCAAACCAGTACCATGCGTAGATGGCTACTGGCAAGAACACCAAAGAGAAGTCCTTGCCTCATACCAGGAAGAGGAAATTGTTGTTCTAGGTTTGTATGGATTTTATTTTAAGTATTGTAGCTTTTTAGGAATTTGTCTAATAATAATAGTGGTGAAATTCTTTCTCACTGCAGACTTATGCAGCAGTTAGATGGCATGATACCATGTCCAGTAACCCTTAACTACTGGGCCAATCTTCATAAAACTTTACAAGAATGTTCTTGGGTGGTCCCCTTCCAAAGTTGTTCAAAGACTTGAATTCCATGTAAAAATGGTTGCCATGGGTTGCCATGGCAACTAAATTTGGGAAAAAAGTAAAAATTTCAAAAATATTCTCCTCCAAAAGTACTTGCTGACTTTCAAAGTTATTTGGCACAGATGTTCCTTTGGTCACTCTCTACTGAGATTGTTCAAACTAATTTGATCTATTGAAAAACATGGCCGCCAGGGGGCGGAGCCTGTTTTATGTAAAAAGTACAAATTTGAAAAATCTTCTCGTCGATAAGTATGCATGGGATTTGTGGCTGGCAGGAGGAAAAGCCCATTTTCCATTACATGAGATATTTGATGTTTCTTTTCCTCCCAATAATACCTTGTTCTCAGGTGAGCGACTCCAGGGCAATCATGGCCCTCTTGTTGAACATGAGTGTTGTCTGGAACACATGTGTCACCTGCTGAAGTGTGACGAAAAAGTGTGACAGACGGACAGACAGACTACGGAAAGTGATACCTATGTGTCACCTCTGCTTACAGCAGGTGACACAATACCACACATGATGGGGGGGGGGGGAATTAATCACCTTCATTGATTGCTCTAGTATGTCATGTTCCTTTGACTCTTTTCTTAAGCTGTCTTTAAAAATGCGTATTACTTGACCTTAGGTTGTTAGCAAAAGTATAATTTATACATATTCCTATTGAATATTACCACCTGTTAAAATCAAACTGATTTTCTGTAGGCTGCATCGCACATGGAATAAGAAAAGTGGCAGATGGACTGTTCACCCCCAGAAGCAAGAGAAGGGATTTCATTATATACCCGAACTCCTTACTTTGCCCTGAAACTTCGGCTGGAGGACAAGGTCGGGATGAGGGGTGTGAAGGACCTTGAGGCTGATGACCCAAAAAGGATATCCAAACATCTGGCCCCTGTCGCCCCACAGAGCACCAAAGAAATTTTTGAGCAACAAAAATCATGCTTTAAATGATGTCAGACTGCTTGTGTAGTCCTCTATAAGTAGATGAAAGCATTATGCATGTTTCATAGAAACTTGCATATGAAATTAATTTTATACCCATTGAAAATTGAGACATTCTTTTCCCAAACATGTTTTTAATGCATTTTACTTGCACATATAAGAGCTATTAGGAGAAACAATAATTACAAACAAAAAGGCATGCAAGACCCTTGCAGTCTGAAAAGCGATTAATTTTCGTCAGTGTCCTTGGTATGAGGTATGATTTTAAAACCTAAAACTACGAATTGCTTATTATCTGATCTTACTTAAAAATATAACAAATAGCAAATGGCTTGTTTGTATGTCTTTTTTTTTTGTATGCTGTTTATTTTGCATATAAATTTTGTATTGTATGAATACCAACTTTCTTTACTTATATATTTTTACATAATATAAATTTATTATATTACTTCGTTATTTTATTTATTGTAGTCATGAAAGCATATTTGCTTATGTAACCTCCCACTGACCATATTTTAAGATTTCTATCTGCATGAAACAGATATACTACTGTCCGGGTTGTACCCGTGCACATGTCCTGACACTTAGTCAAACATTCATGAAACTTCTTCTCTCTACTGACCGCAACAGAGATGTGTCTGTACATATTTTCACATAAACTGTGAGTTCAACCTGGATCACATCATCGAGGCAAAAAAAATGTGTGCTTCGGGCAACGGTCTCAAAAAAATTAAGTAGGGTCGGGATTGATTTTTTTAAAATCCATTCTAACAGTGAATGAAACACAGGAAATGGCGGTCTCAAAATGGCAGCTAAAACAACCGCTATAGCCTCTAGGGTCGGCGGGTTTATACCTAGGAAGGGTCAGCTTGCCTAAAACACAGATGTTTTGTTTTTAGGTCTAACCGACTGTTTGACCAAATCACCAGTGTCTTACAAGCCTTTTTTTAAGTTCTAGGTGTTATGATCATAAAAGATAAGTCAACAAAATATTGATTTGCATATGGTATTTAAAACATGAGACAGAGATAACACTTATATACATCACACTTATACTCGTGCTGGTATGAATCCAGTGTATTGTCCATACGGATGTGGAAACTTGTCTCTGATTCTCCACACAGCACAGGAGGGCACTGGTACTCTGTTGCCACCTCCAAAGCGGCCATGTGCCCACAACGTGTACTGAGTGTAGGCATAAAACCTATTCGCAGAGTGTAGGTCATCGCCCTCCTCCCCAAGGTCCTTGTCCGGGAACACCAGTATGTCCCTTCGCAGCAGCCTGCCCATGGCCAAAACACCCTCGTCTAATATGAGTGTCTCGAAGTGCTGAAGAAGTAAAGGAATAGATCACCATAGCTGCTTAGCAGATTTTTTTTATTATTCAGATTATGATATAATTTTGCATTTAGTTATCAAGAAAAAGGCTACTTAGCTTAAAACACTGAGCTTAAAACAATATTAATCAAGCAAGGAACAAGCTTAACCAGTTCAGCCTAAGACTATATCGTTTTCAGTCTTATTTTGATTTTTGATGACCTTAAATAAAAATAACGTGGTGAGCTGTAATGCCACTTGTCTAAGGCATTTTAAGAAGGCAGAATTGCAAAATGCCTCTGAGTAGTTGAAACCAATCAAGTAATTCAATGGTAATTTTCTTATACTGTTAAAACAAGTATGTAGGTGTGGAACCAGGTGGCGGGAGAGAGAGTGTTTGTTGTATTTAACGTCCCACTAAAGTTCAGTCAGTTGAAGAATAGGTCTACATGAGACAGATAAAGTGCTGCCACACTGTAGTATCATACCCTAGACATGTGGCATGATACCACACCCAGTCAACATTATCCTGACACTTGCCATTTAGTCCTGGAACTACCTTATAATTATGGTGAGCAACAAACAAGGGAGCAATACCAGGACCATTTTGACTTTGGTCTTACAATTACCGAGAATTGAACCCACAATCTCTGCTAACCCGGCAGACTCTGTAACCACTCGGCTATCGGGGATAGTACCAAGGATTTTTCATAATTGTATGATCTGCCATGCTGCAAAGTACTAGTCCAATCCAGAAACTGTTGAAAGAAGTTATTATAGTCTGTAATTTGTTTCTAATATGCTGAAAAGAACTAATAATACTTCTTAGATTAAGAAAGAAACTAGAAAAACAAAACAAACATGTTCCTTACAGGTGTTCTAGAAATGCAGTTCTGCTTGTTACAGCACACCCTCTCAGCTGCAGTCGGCATATCTCTGCAATAGCTACAGACACACTAGTCTGGGGAAGGCTGGTCAGGGTTGGGATGAAACCCCCCTCCTGGTCTCTCAGAAGGCCTCATCACATGGAACAATACTCCTGGCTCCACCTCAGATACCTTCAAAAGATTGTCTACAAGTTCCTCTCGAGTGAGGGAAGCAATCTCAGTCTGAAATATAAATATAATAAAAGGATCTGTTGAAAAAAGTATTCAAAGTATTAGAACTTGAAACACAAATTTTATAACTGTTGGACACGGTCAAGGTCTTTCCTGGTTTAGTTTGATGCCTTTAATATTAGGCTCTAAATCCCAATGACTATTTAAATATGTAAGTACAATTTTAAGGGAATATATATGCTGACTTAAAATTCATGAAAACCAATTTCGCCAGTATTTACACATACCCTCTGGAAGTTTTGTCAAGCCTCTTAAGCCTTGTGTGGTTGGATGACTGGACACCTTGATCTTGCTCTCCCACGTACTCCCCCCTTCCTCTCCCTGTGCGGCCACCAGTACGCCTCCTGGAGCCTCTTCCTCGCCCTCAAAATGTTCTGGCTGGCTGGTGTTCATAGGATGAACCAACTGAAAGATCACTGCTACTCTGCAAATGTATAACAATGCCTATATATAACCTTTACAACATTAATAGTCACGCGTTAATTTATCACTTTATGAATATCAATGAACTGAACTTAAAATGGTATATGGAATCATGATTTCTTTTTGGACACATGGACTATAAAAAAACTAAGCTGCAGCATTGTATTCCTATAGGAGCTGTCTTATCTGGGTCTACTCTGTTTGCCAATGTATCAAAATAAGTCTATATAAAGTAAAGGGTAAGCATTTCTATTTGATCCGATATGACTCTTATTTTATTAAGAGGACTACTCCAAATAAGAGAGGAAGGTCAATCAACTGTACATGAAATACTTTGTACATGTATGCATACAATGAGTGAAGATCCAATTAGTTTTGGTGGATAGTGCTGTTTATTCAAGTCTTGACCATGTAGATCGTTCTTTTTTTTTATTTCATATTAATATGTTTGATTGTAAAATTCAAAACCGTTTGATGGAATGACAATATAAAATGGCCGCCGTGATTAAAGACGAATGGTTTAGATTTGGATCTCATGATTGCAAATTGATGGATCATGATTGTACATAATAATAAATGAATCGCATTACTGTATCAGTGTTGTTTAACATCAAATCCAACTTAAACTATCAATTTATAACAGGGACCGCAATCGCTGATCAGTAAATAGGCCGTATAAACTGAGTCGCGAAAACTAGAAATTAAGACAAACAATTCCTGAGCCGCAAAAGTTATATAGAAAAAATGCATTTATTTATTCCTTTGATGAATAACACATCTAATTCATTAAAGAAATACTTCAATATAAATGAACAATTTCATACACAAAATAATAAGTAAAATACTCACAGATGAAGTGGACATCTTCTTCGCGTAAAGTCGAGTTCTATTTTTAGATAGCTTGTATGTATATTTATGCAAATTAGGTAGTTTCCGGAACTCACCAGAGACACACGAATCGTTGGCCGTGAAATTCCGTACCTTTTGATACGATCATGGTATAGCGGATAATCCTCAGGAATAGACGTGTTTTATGATCTTTTTTGTACCGAGGGTACATCTTAAATGATAAATGTCCATGATTTGAAACAATCAGGAAGTTTCAATTTATTAGCGCTAAATCGCCATATCTGTAGTATTGTAACTTAAAGATTACATATTAGAGCTCAGTCAAATGTGAGTCATTTCGTTACTAAAATTTCAACGCTTTATGATAGGAAGATTTAAGGTTTGGGAGATGATCAATGGTCAGTACACATGTCAAAACTGTTTCGTGAGAAAATGTTATTGTTTTCTTTTAAAGCGCGTGAGCATGTAGAACCTGGTTGTTTATATTTATTTTGCAGACATCCCGTATTTTATTGTCCTTACGAAGATTGACAGGGTATGTCGCTACACTCACCAGAACACCGAAAATGCCTTCAAAAGCCCATCAATTGAAAAACTTGTCCATAAGGTATAAACAGTCATATTGTGACGAATATAGTTTTTGCGTCCGTCATTATGTAAAATTCCCGCAAAATAGCATTATCTTTTCTTTAATAAATGATAGATTTGATAGATTATTATTTGGCTGCGGGGATGCATCAAATCGAGTAACAATATTTTATAACTTGATCAATTAAACATAGTGTCATTCGCGGTGAGTATGTTGTTGTTTTTTCCAAGCAGAACATAATTATCTGAATTCATTAATGTAATAATATTTCCCTTTAATAGATTAGCTATCTGGTAAATAATAAGGATGCGCATGCCATGATTTAGTTGTTTTAAGTCAGTTACATGTATGTGGCAATTAAAATAATGAAAGTAAATTTGAAAGTCAGAAAGTCAGAAAATTAACTACATTATATTTTTCAGATTAGTTAAAATAACTGTCAATTACGAATGATGGTCTGGAGTAATAGCAAATGGATAAACAGAAACACTTCCGATACACTCTTGAGTTTATTAAGTTCTGCATTCATGCATGTGTAAACGTACAAGCGCTCATAACGTGTTGTTTAATGATATAGGTTGCTGAAAAATTTGGGATAAAGCCAACCCGGGTTTTACCCATGAAGAACTATGTATCAGAAAAGCAGCTGAAGGATGATGTAGACATCGTAACCCTCTTCACGCTGAATGAAATTCTAAGAGGAACAGAAGCTTATTTGACCACACAGTTGGATACATATGGACAGGCTTCCCAAGGTTCAGACATGGTTCCCTGGCGAGAAACGATAGACTGGGACTCGAAAAACGATGTAAATGTTATGGTTTTAATTTTCTCCATATGCAGAATTTTATTTGATAGCATTTTACGCATAAATGTTTATTCTTGCGCATGGTTCATTGATTTTTTTGGAGTTTAAACTTGTATTCTCATTATGAACGAACAACGTTTTATGTACTGTAGACCATGACTCAACTGAGGGAGGAAATTAATAACTACGAACCAGTGTTGGACCGTGCTACTTGTCCCATTTCCAACCTGAACATTCTATGCCTTGGTCCTGTGGGAAGCGGAAAATCAAGCTTTATCAACACTGTTCTGTCCGTTTTGCAAAGAAAGATCTGTAAAATTGCAAAGCGTGGAAATATGGAAGAGGGTATTACTAGAAGGGTATGGTTTTATATACGAGTATGTTCATTTTTATTAATATTTAGTATGCGCCAAAATTGGTAGGAAATTCTAATTAAATAGTTTGAAATGTCTTAAACTGTATTTGATGTGTCATTTTATTTAAAAGAACCGATTTTTAACCAGACATCAACACAGATTTTGAATTATTTCCGTTAACCAAAATTTGTCCAATTAATTACACTGTAAAGCCGAATGGAACGATCTTAAATATAATACTTTTCTATACCGTGCTTTGCTTGTTTATATATGGTTTTCAGAGTGCAGTATGCTTTTGAGCACAAATATTATATCTTTTAACTTAAAATGTTAGCATTTACAATCATAAATTAAACCTTAGATTTAGCTCACCAGAGCATAGCGTGCTCATAGTGAGTTATTGTGATCACTCTGTGTCCGTCGTCTTTAACGGGCATCATGTCCACTTATTCGTAGGAATAAGCATTGGGTAATCATTCACAAAAGTTGCTTATGTAAACTTATCCATGCAGAACTCTGGATGCCATGATAATCAACAGCAATTTATTTTTAAAAAAATCTCTGAAACCGATGTTCGTTATTAAATTTAATTCGGAAGAAACAGTTTCATGGCCTTCAACCATACTTGCTTAATTAAACATCTGGAAAATGAGACCCCTAAAGGATCGGCAAGTTTCCTAGGATACGCAATAAAAAAGTTTACAAATACCATTTATTATTTATATTTCATTTGGCACAATGATCACTTTATGACATTCCAACATACTTGTTAATATAAATTGATACCTTTGGTCCCCGGCATGTGTGTGTATGTTGTGGGGGGATATATATATTTATACTATACGATATTTTTACTAAACGATATATTTTTATACTATAAATAGATGATTTCAAATTTCTTCTCCTCTGAAATCAACGTTCAAAATAAAATTGCGCTTTGCTTCCTATAAAAAACGCATGGCAATCTACCATAATTACTAAAATAAGGTTTCTTGCTTGAAAAATGCTGCTGAAAGTAATTAGGTAATATCAAGTGACCTGATTAATAAGGGTTTTAGTATTCTAGTTAGCGTTCTGCGGTCATTATGACCCTCTTGATTTTATTTACTCATTCAGGCAAATGAGTATAATTCAGCATCCTACTTAGTCTATTACATTCCGTATATTCATATGATTTGGTTTGATACATTTATAAAATTTCACTGCAAGTATTATATTATACTATACTATTTACTAAATCAATTAAAGAGTTGACGCTTTTAAAATGTCTCTGTAAGGATACAGCCGTTCATGGATAATTCTAAGGAAGTTTTGTTTTTAAAAATGCACCTAACTCGAAGACTTATTAAACGTGGTTACTTATTAAGTTGATGAGGTATCGATCCCAAACCGAGAAGATTGGTCTACGTTGGTATGACATGCCAGGACTTCGAGAAAACTCTCTTATGCAAAAGGAAAACGCCGAACTGCTTTTAAGAGGAAATATTGCAAACAACACGGAAGTAAGTTTTCCTGTTTTGATGTGTAGTATTTCGAAATTATGATATTTATTTATAAGTTTATCTCATAAATTGTATTTTTTATATTTGTCTTGAAAACAATAATTGTGAGTATTATATATTTTTAAATGAAAACAAATGTATGTGTTTCAAGTTTATTAGCTTTTCATAGCATAATGTATCTTAATTTTGTTGCCGCCAACATATTAATATTTTATCAAATAGGATTTTCTTTTCGTTTCAGATCGACATTTCTTCTTTGTTTACACCTGAATGTAGTGGATTTGTTAAGGCTCCAAGTCAAGATGACAAAATCATGGGCGTTGTAGTCGTTGTAAGTGCTGACATGGAAATGAAACGAAACGTTGTGCAGAATATTAACGACACACTTAAGGTCATGGAGAGATTCTGTAAGTGACAACTGAACTATATGTCGATACCCTTTCAACTCTAAATTTATATATTAATAATTGCTAAATATATGAGCGTGGTTTTGAAACAAATGTCATGGTCAGCGTATTAACGAACTGTGTCTGTACAATATAATATGCGTAATATATTTCAAATCTTATTGCTTATGGATAAACTATAAAGTGTGTTTTGTTAATGGCGAATGTTTATAAGTGTTTAAAATACGAAATGAAAGGAATATTTTATTGTTAAACATGAAATTTGCATTGCTATGATATATGTTTTTGTTTTAGGCATCCCACATGTTATTGTTCTCACAAATGTAGACAAATTATGTCCTTTGACAAACGCCTTCGTCAATGAAACTGTTAAAGTCCGTGTTGAAGAAGTGAGTTTCTTTTCATATGTCCAAGTAGTCTAGTAATTTTCTTGTTTGTTTGGTCCTATCTTATTCTAAACAGTTGTGACTATAAATATATAATTACAAGTATGTACATGAAAACGTTATTTGTTCATTTTATTTACTTTTTTCATGCTACCGCCATGAAAAGGCGACAGTATAGTATATCTTTCTGCGCTCGTCTATGTGTAAGTGTGTACAAGAATCCGTGCCTCGGATATAAATTTGTTACGTATTGTAACTTTTTATGTATTGTCGTGTTTTAAAATAACTTGGCACAATTGATCCTTCGGACAAGAAACTGTGACGCTAACAAGAACCAGGTCGCTAGATTTAAGGTCAAGGTCACAGCTCTAATTGACCTTAAAACCTTGTCTCGGCTCTAATTTGTGTTTCAAATATCTTGGCACAAATGATCCTGAGGACAAGAAAATATGTCGCAAAGAAGAACCAGGTAGCTAGGTTTAAGATCAAAGTCATAGCACTCAATTGACCCTAAAATCGTGTCCCGGTTTTAACTTTGTTGTAAATGGTTGTGTTTTAAAAGAACTTGGCAAAGATTAGCCCGAGGATGTGATGAACACACAAACAAGAACCAAATTGCTAGCTCCAAGGTAAAGGTCACAGCGGTTAGTTGATCATGTTTTGAAATTACATGGCTCAATTAATCTTTAGGAAAAAAAACAATGTGACGCGAACAAGTACCAGATTGCTAGCTTGAAGGTCAAGGTTTGGTTTAGGTTTTTTTCTTCAAATATTCACTGATATCATCTAATTTCCATAATTGCGGGGGAATCTGTGCCCTACGGACAGATTTATAGTTTTTAGTATACGAATTGAATATATTGTATGCATATATTCATATACACTTATACAGGCAAAGCAAATTATGTATTGTTTTTAATGTATATAAGTGGAAAGATTAATGTATGTCAAAAGTACATTCCTTGAACTGTATTTTACATTTATTTCACTTACTTTTCTAGCGCACGTTTATATCATGTATTATAGATCCATGCTTAATTAAATATTGTACCATCAAATAAATTGTTTTATTCATAGGTAGCAGCCATGTTTAACATGACACCAGACATGGTGCATCCAATGAAGAACTATGCGCTGGAAACACGACTTACTGACGATGTCAACCTGTTGACTCTGTATACATTGACACAGATACTGGATGTGATCATTGGAGGCTTAGAGATTTGGCAATCAGCCCTTGATGAGTTGTAGGAGTTACAACATGTATCAAATCCATGCAATAGACTTATTTTTTATCACTATTTGGAATAGTCATTTCGATAATTGCAAATGATCGTGGTTTACGCATATGTATAAAGAACATACTTGTTAGGTTATCTAGTTCTAGTTCTACGAGAATAAAGAAATCACGTAAGAAGTCACGTTAAACTATGAAACGTTTTGGATTTATACAATCAGCCGCTTTTGTGTAAACAAATTACAAATTAGATATGTGACTAGTGTTTATATTATAGACATATTATATTTCTTAACAGTTCTTTCCCCAGATTGAAATGTCATTATACGGTTTATTATTGCATGGATTAACCAAGGAATTGTTGTTGTGTTTTTTTACGTAATAATCGTATTCTCTTTTCCATAAATAAAGCGTTTCATTAGTACGTGTTCTATTGAGTCTCAAATATAATAATTGATGTTACGAGTAACAATGTTGCTTTGTATTGTATTTATGTGGATTATTGTATTTCAAGCATATTTTCTCTACCAAAATAGTACTATTTGGAAGATATTTATGACTCTGAAAACACCTTGTCTTAATCAACACATTAAGATTGTCAAGATCATATTTATTGTTATTGTTAAAATAACATTTGAGCTCTTTAAATGTATGCGTTTGACAAACATACATGGTTTTTCTTAGAACACTGTATTCTCATTTTATGAGCGCGTGAGCGCGTTTTAATATTCATTAAACAATCATTTTTTGTTTTTACTATTATTATAAAGTAACCAATATATAACATTATATGTATTCATTTTTTCTAAAATTCATCAATATACACTTTATCTTTTGATTAATGTATGTTAAATGGTTTGGTTATTCCTCATAAAGTACTTAATCAACTTATATAAAACATCTGAAAATCATGGAATATAGTAAATCAATGAGGAATATATATAGGAATTAAAGCTGCTTGCTTATCCAACTATTCAAGGATTGTATTTTGTATAACGTTTAATTAGATACCATTGTTATAAGGGGTTAATTCTTACCTGTATATTATTTTAACACTTTATATGCTTTTCGTCCAAATGCCGTTATCAAAATATAAACAATTATTTATGTTAACACTACATAAATGCAATTTCCTGCTACCTTAAATATAGTCTTACCTGTATTGTTATAATAATTATGATAATGATACTTAATTATAACGACAGTATTACCTTACGTAGAGATATCAATATAATTATAACGACAGTGTTACCTTACGTATAGATATCAATATAATAATGATTTAGATAATGCTTGAAATAATTATTTTTGTTCTGCCACTGCACTGCATCATTATTTCTATCTACTTATGAGTTTTATAAGTTATATGTTTATGCAAATAAACAATGTAAATCTCATTAAGTAATAGTTGTATCAAGTTTTCATGCTTATTTCTTTCTTCTAGAAGTCTAGCATTTTAAAGTTTTAGAAAACGTAGTTCTGAATCGCAGTTATTCTGTTTAAGTATAAAATAATATATAACGAATACTTCTTGTGCTACATTTCTATATGCATGCCTAATTTTTTGACTGTAAATTTTGGTTAAATGATATAACTGAAGTGAATTACATATTTACTATTTTAACACAATCATGATTTTTGTGAGTTTCAGATTAAATGTATTGATAATCTTGTTTGGGGTTATATATTGGTGTGTGATATTATATAGGATGACACATTTGTTGAAGGCAATAAATACGGTGAAACTATCTTAGATTTGTTTAAAACAGCTTGTAGAAATTTAGATTTTTTATCCCCCGCCGCCTCCGTTCGTCCGTCTATACGTCCTTCCATCCCACATTTTGTCCGGAGCATACTTCAAAAAGTATTTGAGATATCAACTTGGCTCTTCATAGGTGGATATATCTCATTGAGAAAGAGTACAGTGCACAAGAATGATAACTTTACATTTTAAAAGTTTTTTATATTATTGCCCTTGTTATTTTTCAGGCTTAATTTTTGTCAAGAGCATAAGTCAAAAAGTATTTAAGATATCAACTTGATACTTCATACGTGGATAGATCTCATTGAAGAGGAGTGCAGTGCAGTGCAGTGCACAAGAATGATAACTCTATCTTTCATAATTTTTAAGTTATTGCCATTTGTTATATTTCAGGCTTAATTTTTATCCAGAGCTAAAGCCAAAAAGTATTTGAAACATCAAATCGATGCTTTCTCATTAAGGAGGAGTGCAGTGCATAAGAAGGATAACTCTATCTTTCATATTTTTTGCAATTTCTGAGTTATTGCCTTTTGTTATTTTTTCAGGCTTAACTTTTGTCCTGAGCATAAATCAAAAAGTATTTAAGATATTAACTTGATATTTCATAGGTGGAAAGATCTCAGTTAGGAGAAATGCAGTGTACAAGAATGGTAATTATACCTTTCATAATCTTTGAGTTATTGCCCTTTGTTAATAAGTGAAATAGATAAGGTGAAGGAAAAAATCTATGAGAGGTCACAGTGACCTTACATACCTTTCATAATCTTTGAGTTATTGCCCTTTGTTAATAAGTGAAATAAATAAGGTGATGGAAAAAATCTATGAGACCTTACAGTGACCTTATCATTTTACCTGTAGATCTCAAAATTTGGGAATAAGTAGGTCTTCACATGGGTTTCATATCTATTACCACTTCAAACATCATTCTTCATTATCAAATATTTAAAAAAAAATCTACTCTCCAACATATCTTACGAGCAAGCATTCGGCGGTGGATTGCCATGTCAAAATGTCTCTTGTTGTATATTCATTTTGTATTATCATTAGACACAATAGATTATAAGCTAATTTGATTATACATATACGTGTGATCTGTTAACACTGATATTTATTCATTCTCGCCCGGGCATCATTTATTCAGAGAATACGTTAAAATATACCCTAATACAAATATATTTATATCAATATAAATTGTTCTTCGCCCCCTGTTGGTAATGGAACATACGGTCATTTTTATTGAACTGTCCATATGTGCGACCCCATGTAAAGAGTAGGGAAAGAAACACTCATTTCACCAATTAAATTTGAAATATGGCCCCCTTTACTTACTCCTTAAAGTCTGAAGTTAAGGTCAAAATAAACAAAAATGTACGTTCATTGAAAATTTCGTAAATGAGTCTATACGCATCCAAATAAGGAATACAATTCGGGAGATCTTGGCGTTTTGTTCATGAAAAATGCAGGAAAAGTCATTTTCGACAAGTCTATATCATTATAATTCATATCAACATGTTTTCTGTGTTTTTAATATTTTATTGTTCATAAAAAATAATCAATTGACCCAATTTCCACGTAGCTTCGCACATTGTCCCCACCTTCAAGTACAAGTGGTTGATGCTAGTAACTTTCTGCTTAACCTCCTTGAAGTTTTAAGAAAGAAAGAAAGAAAGGCCGAAATTATCCAATATTTCATTTAAAAGACATATCTAGGTCTGTAGGACCGAGGTGTATTTTTCTATAAAATGCTCGATAGTTTAGAAGCTTCTCACACTTAAAACATATTCTCTTTATTACAACCAATGCGTTGCAACACAGATGCACTAACTGTTTTGAGAAATAGTTCAGCTTATTTGTATGATATATACATTTTAGGCGCTGGACATTTATGATCAGATACTGATGAATTCGTCATTTATAAAATAACCAATCAAAAACAACAACCGTTTAGATAAATTTGCGTAATTGCGGGGAAGTACAAGATCCTGTTTAAGAAAGCCAATGACTTTGAGACTACCAAACACGGTTACTTTGTATTCACTGCAGCTCACTTTCCATAAATGACAGGATTACGGTTGATAAAAATTAAAAGACTTATTCAAATGTCAGTTTCCCTGAAAATCTGAAAGATTGATATCCGAAGCGACATACTTTAAGTCTGAGATAACATTCTCAGAAATCAATTTTCTTAATAACCAGCCTTTACAGCAGAGTGAAGAGACTTAATTTATAAATAATAAATATAAATGAATATGCCGATTGCGAGTGTTATTAACTGTCCCTATTTATAAACATTCGGTATCATTGGACTATTTTAAAAAATATGTTGCCCTTGCATGATATTTGAGTCATTCGGTATTTTATTTGTATCTTGTACTGCTCGCCTTTGGCATAAGAACAGCGTGTAAGGCAGTTAGGTAGGCGAACGGGCCTGGTGTGTAACATTCCCTCAATAAATACACGTTGTGGGAAATAATAGTAAAAATACGAAAGTGATTAACCGAACTCAGAGACAAATCAATGTCAGTTTCTAGTGGTGGTTCAACCTATACTACTGTCACTTAAGAAAGAGGTGGCGGAAATGATACTCTAAAGAGGGAATATATTCTGAGTTTTTCTTACCTCGCGGTTACTGTGGAAAAATATTGATGTTGATTTGCGGTATTTGAAATTTGAAATAATTCCTCGTTTCTAAAATAGGTCATTTTTATGAGAATATGTCCTCGTTTTAGTGAAATATCTTCTCTAAAATTTGAAACAAAGGGTGCCAAGAGGATACAGATTGTTGATTTAGTGGTACAACCGAAAATAGGAAACATGATTCTATTTGTAATTATTGTTATGTGTTGCTTTTTATCTATCCAGCTGTATCTGTCTTTCCGAATAAATACTTTGAATACAATGGACGTGTACTTGAACTTCCTATACCTGTATACCAATGTCTATGTTACCTTTTTTCTTTATTATCAAAGTCAGGTACAATCTAAATAAATGGAATTCGGAAAAAGGTAAACCACGTATATGTTTATCATTTATATGAGGGAATATGTTATTTTTTTAAATATTTCATTATGTTCTTTATTTGACTGGAAGCATTGAGATATATCTAAAATGCGCCCCCATTATAGATAACTCAAAAAGTAGAATGGCGACCCCATTTTCCACATAAATTTGTTTCTGGTGTAATTCTCTATAATCAGAATCAGAATATATTTTATTGACTTATAAAAGTACATGTATCTCGTCAAACAACATACACATAAACATACAATTGTAACATGAATGGAAATATAATAGTCAACATTGAGAATCTTATTTTGCCAAATATATTCCCAACTATCAAATCAAATCAAATGGAGAGTGGATGCTGCAGGATTTATTATAATTTGTACGAAAACATTTCATTTAACATTTATGTAATATAATTTCATCCTGTAACAGCCACTCGGTATTAGAATGTAATTATGATAAAAATAAAAACTAATTCACAACGTTTTGGAACATAAGATTTCATCTTATTGACTTAGAATTCCGTTTCTGACACTTAGTGCTCTTTTTATATATTTACAAAGTTTAAATATTTCCCCTCTTTTGGCTTTTTTTTTAAGAAATCAATGAATTTAAACATGCTTGGTTTGCGTGTATAAAATATTTTAATAAAGTTATATAAATGATTCGTAAGCTTTGCATCTGATTATAAAATGGTTCTTATCTTCTATTTTATTTGTATTACAACACTGACAATTCATTTCCTCACTAGGTAACCTGTTTTAGCCATGTCTATTTTGGAGAAAGTCTTAACTTTGATAAATAAAGCAAAAATCATCTTGGAATGTTCTTTTCCAAATAATTACTAAAGGAAAAATCAGGGTTTAAGTGTCTATAAAGAACATTCAAAACTGTACTTTTATCAATAGCTTTTCGCCATTTTGAATAATGTTATCAATCACTCTCTGTTTAAAGAAAAATATATGAAATCATGATGATGTAACAAATCTGGAGATACCCAGGCATAAGAAAATCAATATTCTTCCAAAATAGATTTGAGCCGCCATGCCCTATTCCGTTTCCTAAGTTTACAATCAGTTAATGACACATTATAAACTCTTTTCAGCAAAATGTTGTCTTTACTCAATAGCGACAGCCAATATTTACAATATTAACAAACCTGTTTACATACAACGGGTAGCTTCCTATTTCACTATATACGGCCGCATTACACGTACTAGATTTTACTCCTAAAAGTGATTTACAAAATTTTAATTGTGGCCGTTCTGAATATTCTTTTGTGAACCCCTCAAACTGGACTACCATAACATAAAATTGGAGTAACAAATAAAATCAAATATTTGAAAAGAAATATTGTAATTAACCTCATGTTTAAATAAATTGTTCAATCAAGTTACCATTATAATACAATTTTTCTTCATTTTTTATGAGACCCCTTTCCCTGAATACTATAGCTTTTTGTATTTTCTATATTGCCCTCTAGACCCCAATTAGAACAATATTCATAGAGACGATTTAAACTGCACTGTAATTCATGTGGTGATTTACCTATTTTAACTATGTCATCTGCAAAAAGAAGTAACAGTATACATACATCAACAAATTCTATTCCTGATGTGACTCCATCATGTAAAAATAACTCAATATCTTCTTCAAACATAATAGGTGATTTTTTTTGGCCTTGGCGTAAACCAGCTGAGATGTGGAAAATATCAGAGAAATTATTACATCTTGTCACACACGATGTAACAGTATTATATATTGAACGACATATATTCAATATCCATCTATACTAAACTTGAATAACTTAAACCCTAAAGCATTGCGATAAACACTATCGAATACTTTCTTGAAATCAACAAAAACACAATATAGTCTTTATTTTGATTAATAAAATGTTCCACTAGAAAATGTTAAACAAAAACAGCATCCGTCGTACTCCTCCCCTTCCTAAATCCAAACTGTGCATCCGATATAATATCATTTGCACTACACCACTTATCTAATCTAGCATTTAAAACACTAACAAATAATTTCCCATATTACTAGGTAATGTTATCCCTCTATAATTATCTGACTCCTGCCTATTTCCCTTTTTATGTAATGGAATTAAGAAACCTTCAGCCCAGCTATCTGGGAAATTCCCAGAATTTAAAATGATATTGAAGAACAGTTACATGGCCTTCTATTATGTCTACAGACTCTATCATGTATTCATTTAATATGCTATCAGTTGGACAATTTGCTTTATTACGTTTAAGCTTTTTAATTGCTATTTCTACTTTATGTAATGTAATAGGTTCATTTAATTCTGGAAAGGTAGGGTTATTTAACTTAAATTCATTTCTGTCATTAAAGCTTTCAATAAGAGGGTTAGGCTGTGATTTTATTTCTTCAAATATAATCAAGCAAAGTTTAAGAAAATTATCATGGCTAGGTTTAAATTTCCTTCTTTGTCTATATAAAAAACTGTAATGGGCGCCTTTTAAATGCACGTAGAACTATGCATGTGAGGCAATTAGTTATGCAGGTATTGTGTCTAACAATAGAAGTACAAAACTATGAAAAGGAGATACTAAAATAAGTCACAGTTAGTATCATATAATCTGGTATTATATGTGTAATGTGGTCGAGTCTACCCAAAGATAAAAACCCACTCTCTTCAACAAACTTCCTGTCTGCTTAAAACAGGGAAATTGAAAAGAATGATACAAATTTGATGTTCTTGTACATGTATGTTTTTTACCACATTTAGGTGTCATTATCCAAACATGAGTTTTTATTCATTTATTTTATCATTTTCATTGATTCCAGATTATTGGTTTGGGATTCGAGGCCGTCATAAGCGCAAAAAGAACTCAAATTAAGGAACCGTCGCACAGGATGATTTATGATCACGTGTTTATAACTTCCATTTGATGTAAAAGAAACATTTTTTTTATTATAATTATAAGTACATGTACTCTTATAATTAAAGAGACATACAAGTTACTTACGTGATCTCTCTTGCATGTCCGCATTGCGTTTGCAAAATGATTTTCGAAATATTGCATACTTTATAATTGTGTGAATGACTTCATATTTTTATGAATCGGGATTCAGGAGTCAGATAACATATTATTTGAAATAATTCAGAAAAGGAATATCTTCAAGAAATACATGACAGAAATGTTGCTTAGACACTTTCTTTGTGTTTGTCTATTGAACAAATAACGATTTATAAGTGCAATTTCGGTATTTCATTAAATAAAAAGAATGACAGGCTAGTTTTACTGGAATATCATATTTAATTTATTTTGTGAGGAGAAAATCACTTTTTTCACTTTTTTTGCGCCATTCGGGAAAATATTGTTTTTCCTCCTCACTCGACGAATTAAATAAGATATTCTAATGAAACCAAGAATTAAAAAGTAGAAATTTCGTATAAGGAATTGTGTGTGTGTGTGTGTGTGTGTGTGTGTGTGCGAACTTAATGGCATACATAGTGTATATAGTAATTTGACAGGGAGTAATTTGAGAGAAGTCACCTTAATTCATCTACCCCATATTTTGGAATGGAATACTGCGGGATATCATAAATTAATACTTGTTTTGAAATGAAGAATGATAAATATTCATAAATGTATGTGATAATCATATCAAACAATGTCCTTAAAAGATATGATATTATATTGCACTGATCACTCGAGAATTTTTGGAAAAATGGCGGACAATTCGTTCGAGCACATCATTAATTAGCTGCATGTTTGTTTATAGTGTCCCTCCGACAGTATTCCAGTCATTTGGAGATTATGTCCCCTTGAAATAAAAATAGTGCTGCCACAAAGCAGTATCACGCCATGTCTTCTTGAGATATAAAAATGCTGCCACGCCGTAGACATTTAGCATGTTGCCACACCCAGTCACATTATTCTGACACCGGGTCACCCAGTCCTGGAGCTACCCTTATATGCTGAGCCCTTAGCAAGGGAGCTATACCAGCCGCCGATCGAAATCACGACCTCCCGATTCCGAAGCGGACGTTCTAATCACATGGCTACAAAGCTGTTCACTACTCATGATTGATTTATGCAGATTTCTTCATTAGGTTTCTCCAGATGAAAGAAGCGTTAAATGCAACTAGAAAGACTTAAATATTTTCTTCCCTTTGTATACTTTATATCAATACATTTACCACTGCACGTACAGTGGCTTAATTAATCGCATTTGGGGTACGAAGTAATAATTGCTAAAATTTAAACGTACACTGTTTGTAAATATGGCCATTTATATGTTTACTGTATGAATATGTCTTTTGACAAAATGCTATATGCATATGTCTATAAATAATGTTCTGTGATTTCTTATTGGTCCCAGGGACGTCAGTTTAATCCCCACCTCTTCAACACGCGACAGCACGATAATTATCACGTTGTCGCATGTCCAAAAATATATATACATGCGATATGAATAATCCTCGAGAGGCTTTAGGGCGATAATTATCGTATTTATCCTCGCGTGTATTTCTTAAACCCCGCATCTTGAATTTGATTAAATAAATCAATACTAAGGCAATAAATTACACCTTTGAACAAGTAAATTAACAGTGGAATGATATATTCTGCTCTAATAATTGACCCGTATTCTAGACGTTAGGTATACTCTAAACAATAACGTTTTAATACATGTCGGTCTATATGCACCTATGTATCTGAATTTTATTTTACACTAGACTGTAGGCTGAAATGCCATTCTCAGACCTAATAATAAAGTCTCAAATCGAATTTTTACAAAGAAACTCTAAAGAAAATAACCTATTTCTAATTCGTTAAAGAAACAACAATGCCCAATCTTACTAGCTTTTAAATACATGTAGATGCAATTAGCAATATAAAAACTTTAAAACCATGGGGTTTCTCCTAGAAAAGTCAAACTAGAATGAAATCCCCGCAACGTTACAGCTTGCTCACAATCCCGCGATGCAGGAATCCTACAGATGCGTATACACTTCCCCATCAGTGTGCAGTTGCCAACTTCGTTTAATTTGAATTACACTGCTAACTTTCTATAGAAATTACTTGAAATGGCCCTTTCTTTACCATAATTGTAATTATAAACTTCTTGATCATTGAGAAACCTTCAACATAGCAACAATTTCATCCTTAATGTAAGAGTAATGTATACCTTGTAAAATAAACCGCTACATATACATGTATGTTGATTAGAAACCAGGGTAAACAATCATCTGATGAAATGCGTGACCTTTGCACTGTGAACATTAGAGACACTTGGCCGGCTTAAGTTGATTAGGTAGGATGGTGATTGAGCATGAACATTATCTTAATTGCATTCTTTAAAAGCTCATTTGATTATTTCTACAAAATGTCGTTAAAACTAATCAACATACACATGAAAACTCGATTCAATGTGCTTCATCCTAAAGCACTACACTCTTGTTCTTCAGATGGTAGACATAAAAATATTCAACAGATAAACAAGCACGCGTATCACAGACTTATTTGATTGAAAATACAATACAACATGTTAATCTCATAAAATAATTATGCGACGATTGTGACATTAGATATATCTACTATATTTAAGGTTTTAATACATATTATATATATAGAAGCAAGAGTGCATCATGTGAAAGCTAATATTTAATCATGTAAAATAGCCCTTATCGTCCAAATCATGAATTTTAAATCCGTTCATTTTCCTTTACCCTTTAAATTGCATTTACTTAACACATAAATAATTTTTCATCGATTGCAAAAATATTTTCACAATTTCTACAGACTTGGTGTTAAGCAAGCGTAAAATGGCTGCCAAAACACGGATTACAAGCAAATTTAGTGAATTTATAACATCGGAGTACTACTTGTAGTTTGGCATAACATGCTCAATGCTGCCATTTAATGCTATAATAACTACATCTGAATTATTCCAGCACTGGATGTGGTCAATAATTAGCCCAGGGCTATCCAAGTGTTTTTTCTGTAAAGTCACAGATGTATAAAAATCTCAAGAAATAGCCAAGACTGGGAATTTGACATATAAATTGTGTGTTTTTAGTTCAAGGGCGATAGCTCATGTAGGATTGTCGCGATATTTGAAGAAGTAGCAGGACATACTACAGAAATATGCACAATATAATTATATTCACTTTTATACCTTTGGTCGCTTTAATTATTATGACATGGCTAAAGATTATTTTCTGAATTTTCTTTTCAACAATCACAAGAAACTAAGCAATTCTGGGATAAATTTGAACATACAACACTGTTGTTATTAAGGTTATTTTGTTTGCTAAGAAATGGATCCATATATTTTTGTTATCGTCGATGGTGATGATAATTTTGCATTTAGATTTGTACTTTCATGTGCTTATTATAAAAAAAAAGTTTTCTATATACAAAATTACTTGCAATTTTATAATTATTGATGAAACAAACATTCCTGACCGTTTACAAAATATGCATAATATTACATTTTGCATACTTACATTGCTCGTTTTAATCACTTATTTGTGTGGATACAAGTCCTATTTTGAAAATGATACTTTGATTATGATATTAATTTGGCGCATTTATGATATATGATTATGTAAATCGTGTCTTTAAAATGACATTCGGCCGATCTTCTAATTCTTTTTTTTTTTTTGAGGTTTCTACATGGGATACCCCATTTATTGTCCCCGTAATAGGTGCAGTTGAGGTCGGGGATCCATCCTCAGCTGACCTTACAAAGTTTACATACATTTGATTAGTCAATGTGAAATATTACAGGAACTAATGAGTCTCTAATTTTAAGTATCATGTAAAAAAATTTATAAAAGTTTTTGCATACAAAAGAAAAAGAACAACAACAACAACATGGGGAGGACAAAACAAAATTTGTTTGTAAGACATTTGATGTATATATAAAATATTTAGTTTCAATAGTATAAGTTTCTCTGTTTTTGTCATTTTATCCCCAATGTTAAAAATAACTTGCTCTTCTGTGAAATCTATTTCAACATTTGTTTTTCTTTTTACCATAAATTTTAATAAAAACCATAAATTTTGATAAAAATTATTTTGTGTGAGGGCAAGACCAAAAAAGATGCATGCATGTTTCAGGTTGGTTACAGGAAAGACATAGTGTGTTCTCTACATGTTTCATTTAAAATCGATAGTCCCTTGTAGCAATAAGTCTATGGTTAATTCTGAATTGAAGCCATTGGAGGGATTTATTGCATTGTAGATTAAATGGCGTTTCATACATCTTTTCCAGGTTTCTTCATCCAAGTGATAATGGTTATTCCATTTCATTTGTGAAGTCGGTTTATCGCTGTTATGAGATAATATTTTATATAGATTTTTTGATTGTTTTCCACTCTTTAGAAAAGGCCGTACATTAAAGACTAAAACTGGGGATGGTATCTTACTTACTATATTAATATTATTTTTCTTTAAGTATGTTTTGACAGACTTAATCAAACCATAATATTAGATATAGTTAATTTTAACGTCAAAATTTGATATGATATCGTGTATTGATAAGTTATTACCGTTTTCATCAAATGAGTCATTAATCATGTTGAACTTTTCGTCATACCAGTTTTTATCAATTATAGGTTAAATTTCTTGTAGAATGTTTGGATTAAAAAGAAAATTAGTTGAAAGTAACTCTTGTCAATATTTCAGCACAAAGAATGAAAATATAAGATGAAATGGGTTCACCTTAACGTCAACCTCTGCCTATGTAGAAAAATCTGACAAATTTCCAGCTTGAGCTACTGCAAGATTAGCATTTTTATTCAAGACACTTAGCCATTTTATAATTGATTCACCAATCTGAAGAAATGAAAAACTTTGTGAATAAAAGACCATGAGATTGAATCAAATGCTTTTTTCAAAATGAACTATAAGTATTAGTGAAGATAAATTATTTTCTTCTGTATATTATAATATCATATACTAATCTAGAATTTTCACCATATATAGTCCAGGTATAAATCCTGTTTGATCATTGTTAACAAGTGTAGATAATACAGTTTTAATTCTGCCTGCTATAATACTAGAAACTATTTTGTAAGCACAGTTAAGAAGCGATATGGGCCTATAGTTTTTCATGAATAAACATGATTTATTTTCCTTCAGAATGCAAGTTATAATCCTCTGTCTTTGTGTTATAGATAGTTCTCCTTTTTCATACTCATAGTTAATTGATCTAACTAAAAATAACCTATTCTGTTCCAAAATACCTTAAAAAAAACTCTGAACTGAATCCATCACTTCCAGGAGATTTGTTATTTTTCATTTTCTTCAAGGCTGCACTAGCTTTTAAATTAATATTTTTTCCTTCTAATTGTAAAGATTCACAAAATTATCTAATTTCTTAGTATCCAAATCAGGTAAAATGTTATCAAGATTGTACTCAATTGATTCATCTTTTTTGCTAAAGAGTTCCTGATAAAATAATTTAGATTCCTTTAATATATATTTCTGTTCAGTTATTCAGGTCCCATCTTCTTTTTGTAATTTTGGAATTATTTTACTAGTGTAATTGTGTTTTTCTAAATTGCAAAAATATTTGCTTGGTTTTTCATTTTCTTTTATTTGCTGAGCTCTTGATCGAAAAAAGTATCCATGCATTTTATTTTTTTTATATCTTCTAAGTTGCGTTTTAGTTCATGTAAGTCTGCTTCATTTGATTCTAAAAGTTTTTCTTCAAGAGACTGTATTTGCTTGATCAGATCCATTTCATTTTTGATATTGACTTTATTTTTATATGCTGAGTATGAAATGGATTTTCCTCTTAATTCCATCATAGGTGTTTCAAAAAAATGATCACTTATTGTAAATTGTATTTCACTGCTGGGAATTTGATCAATGTTTGAAAAATTGTAAACCTGGAACTTCATATTGAGTAATCACCTCTTTAATTTTATCATTAATTATCTTAAGGTATTCAGAATCTTTTAGTAGTGAATTATTATGTTTCCATAATGGTTTTCCGGATTTAAATTTTTTGAAAGTTTAATTTAAGTGAGATTATAGAATGATCTGATCTATAGCTAGATTTTAATTGGCTTTGACTAACAGATGGTAAAAGAGTATCAGATATCAGGAAAAAATCTTATCTTGCTTGCTGTAGGGGATTTCTTATTCTCCATGTGTAGCGTTTGAGATAAGGGAATAATTCACGAAATGGGTCTAATAATCTATATTCTGTTTTAATTTGAATTATTTTTTCTTGCTTTTTTATTGTTTATATTCTTATACTTGTAATAATCTAAAAATGTATCCTATACAAGATTGAAATCAGCGCAGAAAATCCTTCATATATTCCAGCAATACTTATAAATTCCTGTCAAAAACAGGAGGAGAGTCATTGCTTGGGGCATATAATTTTATAAGTGTCAGTCGTCTATTTTCAATGGATTTATTGGGTTTATACCTATGTATATATTATATAATTATACAATCTTTATTCTGTGGTCATATAAAAAATCAAAAGTAAGATTAACAAAGTAGTAAAACTGGTGTTGCTTTGAAGAATTAGGCTGAATTTTGGCCAGTACTTAGTAATACTTTAAAAAAGAATATACAAACTAAAACATGTTAAAACATTTTATTTGCTTCCTGGAAAGGAAAAATTGACGAAAGAAAAATAATACAACATATTTATCAATTATGAAAACATTATGTTTGAGGAAAATAACCAACTAACAAACATATATAAAATCATTATGAGTTGTTTGTATACATATTTTTCTGTTACACATATTATACAAGTGTATATGAAAGATAAAAAGGTAACATATTTAAGGTGGTTCTGTCAATATATCAACATTTAACACAATTATAAAATACAAGTGTTGACATTTTGGAATAATTATTTGATTTCAATATGAAGTGATTTTATACATGAAAACTAATTTTACAAACATATGTATATATCAGTTTCTGTGCCCCTGTTTACACACACATACGAATACACATGCATACACATTAGATGATAATTTATATTGAACAGATTATAGACTGAAACATAAACATAAATTTGTAATTCTTAGAGAGGAAATTACAAATATCAATATAATTTATGTAGTTGTATAATACATTTAGAGAAAATGCTTACACTTGTAAGAAATACTGAGTTTATATTTATTAGACACAAATTTAAAATAAAAACTCTGTGAGAAGATAAGCAGCAATATTTACAGATTGTAACTGTTCAAAACATAGCATTCGTCTTACTGGCAGGGCTTATGTTGTATCTTCAAGTTACTTTGGAGCTAGGACTTCATCAATGTCATCATGAATGTCAAACTCAACTCGTTTTCCAGACACAGTTTTGCCGTACACGGACCCATTAAAAAACCAGGCAGATTCTATTTTTCTATCAGACGATGACCTGCAGCTTTCATGATGGATCTTGCTCTCATTACTGCCGACTTGTCATTGTTATTTTTTAATTTGATCAAATCTGGTTTAGGTAGACCTATCTTCCCCGGCATGCGATGAATAGCCATAACTGAGTCCTTCTTGATGTCTATATTTTTTTTTTTTTTTTTTTAATATTCTGCACACGTCTTCAGTTAAGATTGGTTCAGTTTCATTTTTTTTCCTGTTTGCTTTCTCTAATGCCGAGAAGCTAGCTTTCTCAATTTGTTTAAGGTTTTCTTCATAGGAACGAAACTTTTCAAGTTTGATTTTCAGAGCTACATTCTCTTCCTTAAGTGACTACAATTCTGTTTTCATTTCCTTGTTGTTGTTGTTGTTGTTGTTGTTTTTTCTGAAATTTTATTTTCAATTGTCATTTCAATGTTTTTGTTATTTCAATCATTATTTTTTTAAACAGTTGAGTGATTAAAAGTTACCATGTCTGATTTTGTCATTATGCTTCAGTTTTTGACATGAGTGTGTTTGAACTACCCCCAATATGTTTTACTTCTGTAGTAAGGTCTTCAATCTGATGATTAATCATTGATAGCTCTTCTGCACTAGAGTCAGCTACTTCAGGAAAAGGTCTCTTTTGTAACTGGACACAATGCGAGGAAGTCACCCCAGGCTTGACTGACGTAGCTGCCTCTGTTTTGTTAGGCTTGCCATTATTATTCTTTCCAGGTTCTGTGTTCATTTTGTTGAATGATTGGTCCTAATGTTATTATAATTTATGTAATGAAGTCAAATCACAGTCCTGTTATTTTCTTTTCACTATGTTTTTGCTATTTTGGCCTAAAGGGAGACTGTGTAATCCCGAGTAACAACAAGTCTCAAAAGGGTAAAAGTACTTGTGATCCTTTGTTGTATAAGTCATCTATATCACAGCAGTATTTTCACTAATAATCCAAATTTTATTTTATTTTTTCAAAATTTCATATATAGTGTATTGAGATTTTATCCCATACTCAGTTTCTAGTCTTGAAGATAATTATTATTCCTGTTAATGCAAGGAAGTCCAAGAGCACTTTTTCACACACCCAGCTCACTTTAGTAATAGTAACTTCTATCTTCTAATTCTTTCTGTCTCACTCGTTATCATTAATTGTCATGCATACATTCCAAAAGCAAATAAATCGCGTTTATGTTGTAGTCTATTTCTAAATCATTTATTTCATACTTAATTGACAATCAGTAAAATGAATACGAATTTGCTGTGCCGTGCTTACTTTTCACAGTAAACAACCACGCAGAGAATAAATAGCAATAAAAACGAACGAGAGGGCATTCTGCCCTGCAAATCATATTAAACCTATTTCTACCCATTTACTTATCCTACTATACACTATTTGTTAACAATTGAAGAAAATCCGCCCGGAATTGACAGTTGTAGAGCAGAAAATATTTTATAAGCAGGTGGAAACAGTGGCGTCAAATGATGTCATAAAACTGAAAATCATTGCATTCAAAGGAAACATCAATCATTAACATATTTAAATTCGGTTTCAACCTCCAAAATGCAGTTGTATTTAAATAAACAGTAAAACCAATAATATCCCAAAAGGAGTTAAATTTTAGAGCCTAAAAGTAGCCCGTAAATGTTTCCGATGCAGAATTGTGTGCTATGAAAGAACAGAGTTGCAAGCAAACCTACTCAAAAATCTATAATTCGGACAATCGGAGCTTCGGGTAAGTTAGTAGTTTTATTTTAACAAATACATGACATAATATATAAGTCCATTACTTTATCAAGTTATACTTCAATTATAAGATTTGTTTGTTTATTTATTGGGTTTTACATCCCGGCGACATAATTTCAGCCATTTAGAGACTAGGTCTTATCTGAGGCGGATAAAGCGCTTTTGCACTGCAATATTTATCCACATTACCAATCACTCCAAGAACTACCCTTATATGCTATGCTGTGCACCAAGCAAGGGAACTATACCAATACATTTTTTACGACTTTGGTATATCGCGGCCGGGCATACCACGATTCCCGATTCCGTAGCGGATGCTGTAATCACTCGGCCAACGGGACCGGAAAAATTACATGTTAACAGTACCAGCTACAGAGGGATTTTTCATCAATATTAAATATAACAGAAGTAAAAAAGTTGAACTTCATCTGGCATTTGAACAACATACCTCTCCAACATTAACGGGTTACTATACAAACCGAGGAGCTATGAAGGCTCTGTGATCGAACCAGTCAGTGAAACTGCTTGCCATAAGACGATTTGAAAGAAGCGGAATGTCATTGATACTAAGCACGATGCCATTGTCAAGAAGCTGTGATGATATATATTATGATATCCTTATAACCAAGAACAATGGAACGTAACGAAGTCTTCGTATGTATCCAATATTTCATTTGCTTATGTTTAAACCTATCTCTGTTCAAGACAATAACTACTTCTCGACCGATAATTTTGTCATTAATGGTTCGATCATTTAAAACTGTATACCATTAGAAAAACATTGTATCAAGTCATAAATGACGTTCTTAACGATTTCTTTTCCTAGAAAAAAAAGCTAGTACAGGATTGGTTTTAATTCTTATTTATATGTAATTTCCTTATACGATATTTTACTTTAAAAATCTAGGTACAGTTAGAAAGGTTAAAATGCCCAAAAGTTAACTTTGCTTTATGTTTGGGCGTATCCTTAACGGCATTTAGATATTAACATTAAAACCTAAAAAATAAAAATGAAATGATAAAAAAAAATTCTTCAAAATTAAAACACCAATGATAAGGCAATTAATGGCTCTACCAATTATGTTCACACTCTAATTTACAAAAGTAAATAATTTTCGAAATATAAACACTAAAATGTACTTGTGGTAACATAATTTTCGTTTCTTTTTCTGCCATAACTGATTCAATCCCGACCTTAAAAACAAAATATATCTTAAGAAAAGCCTTACAAAGTACTACAAATAATACCGCTATGCCTTGAAAGAATATTGATCGTTTTCAAGATATCTCAGGTTTAACGAAGAAATAGCGATAATTGACATGAGTTGACCTTTGCGAGTTTCTAGAAATGGAAGTGAAGTAAGATATTAAAATAATATGTTGCACATTGAGTGAAAATTTTATGTAAGTCGGTTATATAATTAGGACTGCAGCACGAATAAACAAAAATGTTCGATTAAAAGTTGCTTAACGCGTCATGGTGTCATTTGACGTCATAAAAAGTTATTTTTTTTAACTTAAAGAAATCGTAACGGCACAATACCTGTTAAAACTTCGGCTTTGGAGCTTATCTGGAAGCTTTGTTTAACTATATTTTGACACCATGCTATAAAATGTCTACGCCAGTGTTTTTTGAAATGCAGAACATTGTTGTTGTAGGACAGGATTAACACAAAAATATTATACCATTTTTTGTCACTTTTTCTTTATTTTTTACATTAATTTATTTTTCAGATATTAATTAGTGATGCTTAGAAACACTTAGAACTGTATCATGCCTTCAAACGGATGGCTGACACTAGCATTTTCATGTTTTTGAACTCTTCAAAGGTAAGTTTTAACAAAAACTACATCAGTTCTTACCTTTAGTTTCCAGAACTGCGATCTATGACTGTTACACTGCATTTTCAGCGCCATGCCCCGAAATAAACCGAACAATGAGATTAACTGGTAAATACAACAACAGCAACAACAATTCCTTCATTTTCTTTATGTATATGGAGATATGGGATTTCTTGTAATGAGGCCGGTTTAAAGCTTAAAATAGAAAATGGCACGTTATCGTTCACGCTGATTACTTTACACAATAATGTAACAATTGCTCTCCTGTTTCCGCTCTGTGTCTGTGTCTCTCACATTCACAGACTGGATATTGAGTGAGTTCTGGGTTAGATCCCCACATCTGTTATGTAGACCTAATTTTACTTAAGAACTTAACCAAGTAACACAATCGATGAATTAAGTGATTTTTCCTGACTTTTATTACTGGACTCACGTGTCCCAGCAAATCGTCTGTATGGTGCAAAAAGGTTTCAAACACTGGCAAAGATAGCAACAAACCTCTACTTTACAAAATTATCAACTGGGAATATGATATGACAAATTGATTTTTATTATTCAAAACCATTGTTAGCCATGTTTTTATTTTCACATCAAGATACCATACGACTTCTTGTGTATATGCGGAATAGTTTAGAAGATATCTCTCAAATTTATGAAACTCTTGATTGTGTGTTGAAAAGGCGTTTTCGTAAAATCTAAATGTCTATGTTCAGTTGTAATGTTTTGTTCTGTTCTGTCCTGCAAGATGTCAAACCCTTTTTTTTTAAACGGTGGCAGAGATCTGTGCTAGATCTCCTGATTTTGAGATTGGCAAGTTGTGAGTTTGTGTTTGTGACATGTGAACTACATCCATATGCACCATGTCAAGTCATTGTGAATCGTGTTATTTCACTTTATCATGTTTGTTCAGTGTGCACGATTTTGGTGACTGATGAGTGAATAAGATCATTTATTCACAAAGCATTTCATCTTAACTTCCCTTTCTGTCCAGTCATTTCGGTATCTGATTTTACAAATGTCCGATCATATACCAATATGTACCATAGTCTTGATTTTAGAGTTAAGGAATTATGTAAAGTATTATTGCCTCACAGATGGCTTGCGGTAGGTCGGTGGTTCTACCCGGATGCCTCTGTGTATTCGGGGTCTTCCTCCACCTGTAATTAGCTGGACGTCGCTATATTACTGAAATACTGTCGAATCGACGGTAAACTCAAATAGTCAAGTCAAGTAAAAGTATTATTGCGTATCTTTAGCGCTGGGTGGTGTTTTAATTTATATCTTGCAAATACCGTCATGCGCAACATACATAAAAGGCCATACAATTGCAACAAAGTAAAATTCAATGTTTAATAATTTATTACTGTAACTCAATGGGTTTGTGGGTAAAAAAGTAGACAAATCCAAGTTACTTAATTCAGGTTCTTTAATTGTGCCGTAGCGCACTCATGATGAACAAGTGATAAATACATCCTGAAACAAAAATAATGAAGCCGTGATTATCATCACCAGTACATCAAACAAAATTAATAGATATTATCTAGTGACCCGAATTATTATGTAGGCTTTACTATAACATATTATTTAAATAATATATAGCATATCATTTTAATATACATGTATTGAACATCAAATAAGGCATTCAGACACACTACAAATTACACACAATTTGATATTATACATTTAAAGCATAACAATACATTACAATACAAAATGTTACAATATAATGCAATACAGTTATAACAACAAAGCAACACATTCAGAACACGAAACTCACCAATTTTGGATTGAACGCTTTTGGCTCGATCTCGCTTGTGTTAAAGAAGTCAGCTACAGTACTGTGCTGAAAGTATTAAAAGGGCAAGAAAAGGCGGAAAAAACCTATTGGTCAAACAACAAAGGCGTGTTTGATAACTCTTTAAAAAACATCATATTTACATGGACATGATTAATGGTCAAAGGGAGGTAATCCAAATATCAGAAAAAACTAAATTTTCACCCCTGTTACATTACCCCTTCCACTTTCTATTCAGAATATTTTCCTTCCAGCTTTTTCCAGAGTCGCTTGATTCAAAAACCGCGCGCGTTCGTAAGAAATGCTATATCATGACTAATGTACTCAACATAGAGAAACTATTAATACAGTACAGCGCTTTCCGATAGCATAATAAAACATACTGCATTCGTAACAATGCCATTATTGTAAGTGCATACTTGGTTCGTCTTATTTCTTGGTTTAAATGATATCTAGCTTAGATTAATTAATATTTTGAAAACACTGAAATATCGGTAGAGCATGCAAAAACCAAAAATGAAGCATTTTGTTAGGACGACCAAAAAAACGCATGATAAATTAGCTATATGCACGATATTATATGCCTGGCTATCGATATACATTTCTATAAGATAAATGCGAAACAAGTTTGAGGATATAGAAGTACGATTGATGACATTTCAACATGTAACCAGTGATTTCAAATTGTTAAAAACAAATTTTGAATTTCTCATTAATAT
>CM037792.1:7724809-7749485 GCA_021229015.1 Solen grandis | reverse complement strand
AACCGCGCGGTACCGGACGAAGGCTTTCCCCTTGAAAAGTGTTCAGATCCGGGGTAATTATTTAAACATTTGATTTTGTGATAAAATATTTTGTGATACGATTGTTTGCTTATTTTTTTCACAATTATGTTGATCTGAAACATTTATATATTGTTGATCTAATACTAAAGTATTCCAAGAAAGGGGACCTCACTCTTGCTTGCTTCGTATTTCGCCATATAGTAACTTAGTCAAAAATAAGTAAGATTGTCGTCCCCTGACCAATATCAATATTTATTTCTGTGACGTCAGTGAATGGCTTCGGCATAAATTGTTGAGTTTTTCCTTTAAAATTGCATGATTTAAGATATCATAGGTTTTTTTGGGTGAATTTTTGTATTCTTTATCGAGTAGGTTTGCTTAATTGTTATCATTCATTATTCCGTTCGTATAATTCAGCTAAACGTGTGTTGGGGGCGAAAAAAGCGTTGCATTCCTATAGTGTGTGTGTGTTGTTTTTTTTAAATTTATTATTATAATTATTATAAACGGGGTTTATTTTTACTATATCATTTATTTATTGAGAGAGCTTAAACTCCGGTTCTTCATGAAAAGCCTGTTCGGAAAACTATTTTAAGTACAGTCATATAATCTCTACTCAAAATACAATGTTTTTACCTGAGTGTTAACGTTACTTCCTCCTACAATGACGTCTTTTATGCCTTAAATGCAGCAGATTTCCGGTTGTTGTTGTTGTTGTTGTTTTTTTACGATGGTTGGAGATAGCTACTTGATATTTTTATGTAGATGAACTATGATAAAATACTAATCAAGTTTTCAGCTCACTTTATCCTATTGTTTAATACCATTGGGGGATGATTATTTTTAAATTATCTAGGATCTTGGCGGGGAAATGACCCTTGGACTGAAGAAGTATTTATGATTGAGATTTTCCAGACCTTTTATCCACATGATTGAAGATAATGAATTCGTCGTGCGCGTTTTTGTCCATGGAAATGGCATTTTGACGTTCTTCATAAATGATGTTTCCGTTCCTTTCAGATACAGGGTTAGATATTTAGTATGTAGGTGTTCAATGCTGTATTACAAAACGAGACTGCTTTTCTACTCTCCGTACACACGACGTATTTATGGGCCTAGATTTAATTTCTGCCACAAACAGTTTTCAGGGTTATTTGTGTTGTTCAGTACCTTTTTATGAATGCAGATGTTATCATAGCAACATAGGTAGCATATTTTTATAACATAATGTTGAAGCTCCGATCCTCACATACTGTGATGTTTTCTCAAAATGTTTTTTTATGTATCTATGATAATTCAATAATCTCTGGTTGCAATCGGTACAGTGTAAAAACAGCTCATATATATATTCCACATTCGACTTGTCTTTCGTTGAAACTACAAGCTTATAAATAAAATATTTTGCCAGTACTGCAATATTAACAATGTACTTCATTTTGTTTGCCTTAATCGTTATTCTCCGATCTACAATCACAGTGATACAGTTACATTGATTGTCTTTATTTGATCGTTCTTGGGTTTAACGTTCCACCGACAGTAATTCAGTCTTTTGAGACTATGTCTACTTTAGACAGATTAGTGCTGCCACACGGCATGATACCACACCCAGTCACATTATTCAGACGCTTGGCCAGCCCGTCTTGGAACTACCCTTATATTGCTAAGCGCAAAGCAAGGGAGCTATACCAGTACATGTACAATATATCACCAGTTTGATATGTCGCGGCAGGGGATCGAACCCACGACCTCCCGACTCCGAGGCAGACGCACTAATCACACGGCCATTTATAAATAATTTGCATATCTGCTGGTACTGGACCGGGTATTACATCGGGACGGGTTACGCCACTACCCGGGTATTAAATCACTACTTGAGTAACCGGGTAGCATTCTATTCAGATTGTTTTGTGTGTTTTCCGTGACTGAGCTGTTATCCGACGGATATCTAGGTATGAATGTTATATCCGAAAAATACCTTGATATTTACTGCTGGAAAATATTCAGTATTTAAATCAAATACATGTATCACTTTTGTCAGAAATATTAACAAATATAGATTTCATTAATTTACAGTGAATATTCTTTCGTTTAGTTTTATAAAATTATAATCGTTATCCATTTTAAATTAATGAATACAAATTTCTCCCTTGTGCGATGTGTTGAAAACGATCTAATCATTAATTGGGAAAAATAAATCCAACATTCGTTACTTGATGAAGAAGGATATCTCACTCTAGGGATATGAGATTTCAGACAGGGTATCAGCAAGCCTCGTCCATGCCTGAAATGTCTTTTCCTCTGATTAAATACACTATCCTACATGATAACTCATGGTGAGTTCGTGTTTCTTCATCGTCGATGTGCTTCCTCCACGAAATTGACTTCAATCCCGAATAGAATGCTTTTCTTCAGTTTCTTATAAGTGTACAAAATATTACGACACTTGACCTTTGGTTAGGCTTGCGATTGTATGGCTGGTAGTAGCAGACGAAGGGAGATAACTGGATTGTCAAGGGGAATTAAATGTACGGAAGCCGGTTGGTATTGCAGCGGCGGGTACCCGCGTAGTAAATTTCTACTTGCTCCAGCTTTAATTCCTGCATTCAATAAAATTTAAATTAATAAAGCATCTACATTTTTAGTATGTATTCTTAATTTTGAATATATGTTAATCTTTGTATCAAATATAGAGAGAAATAAATTTACGTTAGTCATCACTTGTCATCCTTTATACATAACAACTACTTGACCGTAGTTACCGAAGTTCACCGTCCAGCCTCATCTTTCATTCAGCATTCGATAACAGTTTACAGGGTCTTGGTCATTTGACATTATTAATAATTTGAAACGATATTTGACATCATTTGTGTTACACATAGTGGTACCCGACCATAGATATGGCCCAAAACTGAACCAAGCCAAAGTATTGGTTTTACCATGGCATCAAACAAATATAAAATAAACATGTCATTAGCCAAAATCTCTCATAGAGGACACCATGAAAAGACCTATGCGAACAGCATAAAACCAGATCAGCCTGCGAGTAATCAGGTTTTATGCTGTTCGCTGCTCCTCAGTGGTCTGGAAATGAGGATTTTGTAATTAAATTTGGTAAGGTTTAACTGTGGTTTTCTGCAGATCAGGCTTTATGTGGTACCTATTGGGTGCGTCAAAATGAGTCTATATGAGGGAAAGGGTTAAAGTGTCTTTGACATTCAAATATTGAATAAATAGGTTTTTTTCCACTTGAGAAAGAGGCAAGCTTTTATTTTACTGTAGATCAGGATAAGCTCCCACATTTTTATAAACATTAATGACTCGATCTTTCTCTTTGTTTGAATGGGTCACTGATTTTAACCACATGAAATACTAAAGTTCCGGTTCAGGCAACTTAATTTCCATTCTGTATCATTACAAAACTGATCTCTTGTACTTAATGCTGTTTAAGTTTAAAGACCATTTCTGTTCCGTTTGTAATATCCGGTTTTTAATATTACATGTACAACATTTTTTTAGCAGATGGATAGACAACTCGTATAAAAAAAACGAAAAGAGTTGTGTACTAGTTACGCCCTCTTGCCGGGTACCTACAGTATACGGGAAAATGTGTATTTACGCATGTTTTTAAAATGCTATATACAAATTAATATTCATATTTAAGATTTGTCCATCAACGCCTCTACGCGGTAAGCAAATATGTTTAAATGGTTAAATATATCAAACCTTTTCTTTAAATATATAATATATTAACAGTAGAACCGACAACACCTTCGAGACAAATGTTTTTGAATCATTGATTGTTAGGATACATAAATGAAACCCTCTTAAAGCCTGCCTGTGACTTATCAATTTTATCATTATATCACCCCATTGTCATAACCTGTCACTAACGTGACAGAAATACCCAGGTAATGGTCTGGGTTGTTTGTGATCAGATATGTGTATTGAATGTACAACATTTTAATCCTAGACTGGAATAAGGCATGTACTTGAATAATCCAAATCAAGATCGATGTTGGTATGCTAATATGGGAACGATTAGTGTTGCATGTATTCATGCATAAATAAACATCATACTCAATACAAATGTTGTATATGTCCAAATAGAGTACCGGGCTCTCTCTCTCTCTCTCTCTCTCTCTCACACACACACACACACACACACACACACGAATAGTTAATATCACTGTCGTCGTTTCGAAAAGTGTTTGACTGAATCACTTTGCGAAAAAAAGTATTAATTTGAAGAAGAAAATATGAACAGAAAAAAAACAATGTCGCATTTTTAATACGTAGACACTATTAATAACCTGCAAGTCAGACTTTACCCTCTCGGCCACGGAGGCCCCCACACAACTTTGAAATATGAAAACACTTGAAAAACACAATATATATTAATTCATGATGATTATAAATACAAAAAACTTGAAAACTGTTTACTATAACTAATCGTTTACACTAGAAACCATTGTGCATCGTCGATGTCTTCATTCGGAACTCTATATCAATGAAATTTGAGAAGTAATTATGTACGTGTATCATGCATAATTAGAAGTGTATTACCTATCCTTGAAGGGATAAACAAAAGGTGAAGTGGTAAGCCTTAAGACGAAAAATGTGCGACCGGTGACTCTAGTACAACATCAGAAACAATAACAATGCAAAGCCAATTAAAGAAAAAGTCAGATCGGACTCGATGTAAGCATCAGTATAATACTGGCTGTCTGAGAAATTCTATTTGTGATATCATGACCTGGTTCAATGAGATACATATATTACACTACATATTTTATGAGCGAAATTCTGTGAGATAATACATGTTAAATGTTTATAATGGACAAAAAAACCTGCAATAAAATGGCCTAAGTAATTATTACATAAAATATAACATATTCTTTATTTGGCATAAAATTGTACTTCCACCCAAATACCATGATACAAAAACAACAATTACATCGCGTGGAATAACAATTTTGAACAGGAAAAATATGGCTTGAAGTTGGGACTGATTGGGTTAAGAATTAAGCATAAGAAAATAACCTAGTATCTGTCTTTTTTTCAGATTTTTTTAATCCGATGTAAGGGAATTGAGTTTTTAAATGCCATTGACATTCAGTTATACATAATCTTATATCTTTTGTTGTATTAGTATATTTTATCGAAAAATATTACATGAATTAAAATTATTGAGTATCTGATTTTCAGCGTATGAACTCTTCTGGAAAGACCCCTTTTTATATTAAAGGCTATAAACTTCATAAGTAAAAATGTATAAAATGCATTTTGTTCTGTTTTTTGGCTTAAACACACGAACGCGATGCAAACGTAATGTTGCTGTTCGGTAGCATATATACCCCGTCAGATAATTCACAGAGGTCTTGGAGACTACATTTCCCTGTATTGGGATGGAAATCAATTGACTTGCAGACAAAGGACGTTGCATTCAAACAAAGTTGCTGACACTCTTCTATTGTTTCAGATGTATGTATCTCAACATTATTTGCTGCTAAAGCCAGAGCTTCGAACTCTGTAAACGTTTGACTGTATGTCGTACAAGCTGCAATAAAGAAATCAATTTCTGAATTTCAGAATATTATCTGATTTAATACAATTAATGTTTATTTTTTTACGCTTGCTCTTTATATTCCTGTGTGTTTCCAAAGGAAAATCCTCAGTTTGAAATAAAAGTTTATATAAAATGCATAAAACAAGTCGAATAATGTAAGAACATAACAATAAATGCGAACGAGATTGTAAAACTAAACAGAAAACAACAATGTTGAACATTACCTACCACGACACGATTCACAGTGTCCAGAGTGCGGTATGAATGTGTGATTGGCAATACATTCACAAAACCCGTCCTGGCATTTCGTGTTAAGCGTACTGGAACAATCGGTGTCATTTAGGCAAGGGCCACTGTACATCTTATGAACAGGTCCCTGTGGCATTGAATAAAACAATTATTAAAGATTATACAAAGGTCATATGGTACTCATTTAATCAAAGATTCAAAGATTCAAAGATTTTATTCAATTATTCCAGAAGGTCAATGACCCATGTGGATGTACAATTATCGTGATTTTGACAGGATAAAATCATAAGTACATACAAATACATAGAAGTAATTACATCCACAGTTGAAAATGATATAACTTATAACATCATTCAAATATTAACAGTGTTTATGTATAATTCATGAACACTGACATCATCATTTTCTTAAATTAAACAAGTAGGTAGGTACAAGCCATAAAAACCTGTTCATATATTTTTGACATTTGAAAGTGAAAAAGATGTTTATAAATCTATTTGATACCTTATATCTGTAATATTAATTATACACATGTAGCAATTAGAAAAAACATACAGTTCTTCTGACATTTCCAGATAAGTCTACACATGTAGCAATTAGAAGAAACATACAGTTCTTCTGACATTTCCAGATAAGTCTACACATGTAGCATTAGAAGAAACATACAGCTCTTCTGACATTTCCAGATAAGTCTACACATGTAGCAATTAGAAGAAACATACAGTTCTTCTGACATTTCCAGATAAGTCTACACATGTAGCAATTAGAAGAAACATACAGTTCTTCTGACATTTCCAGATAAGTCTACACATGTAGCAATTAGAAGAAACATATAGTTCTTCTGACATTTCCAGATAAATCTGCATCCTCATACACCAGTTTAATCAATACCTGTACCTATCAATAGATTGCGGCGCACTTGGCGATCTCCTTGATTCCTTCATAGTGTACATTTTTGTATCACTAACAGTATTTCAGCCGTTTATCAAATAAGGCAGGGAAAAGTGCTGCTGCACCGAATCGGATTTCAAAATTAAAAAAAAAATTAAAGAAAACGCAATGTTATACTGTATATTTTGACACAAATGCTTGACACGATTGTGACAAGTATATATGTCAAATATGTGTTGGAATGTCTCATAAGTCTAATAAAATAGGGCAAGGTTCGTGTGTCTTACTGGGTACAGCCTATGGATATATTGCCAATGTATTTATTGGAAACGCTGATCATTAGTCAATTAAGCATTGTGTTGCAATGCACATAAGCAATATAGGATACCCGATAGTAACCTTTCACTCATACGAAGAATGAGCCATTGCCGTCAGTACGTACAGCGTTACCTCGGCTACATTTTTTATTTAGGAAAAAAACAACAACACTGAACGGGTCTATTAATATTGTTGTAAATACCTCTAACATATCTGCGTACTTGATGTTTGGATTGCACCCAGGACCAATATTTGCGACCCTCTCACTGTTTAGTCTGCACGTGCCGGAAGTGTCGTTATACTGGAGCGAGACGCATGCGCTGTCCTCACTGCACAGAGTAGAACAACGAATGAGTGACCGCACCTTTAGCACGGAAATCTCATGCCCATATTCTTGTTCACATATTGTTGCCACGTTATACTTGCTTTGTTGTACAGTCGTGACCATTCCGACACACAGAACAGCAATACTTAGGTGTAACAACAATGATTCCATGTTTCTGGGAAAATAATATAGAAAATATTAGCACAGAGAGAGAGAGAGAGAGAGAGAGAGAAGTATACCTTGATAATTCGTACTTCAGTATCAAAATCAAACAGAGAGGTCGAAAACGTTGAAATGCCAATGGGGTTACTTTTCTGTCTATTAAAATGATCACACAATGTTAGTTTAAGGTAACCCACCCATCATTAAATCATAATCATGGTCCCTCAAATGTTTAAAACAGGCTTCAGTGTAGATGCAAACATGCATTGATTTGGAGTTATAAGCTCTTTTGCTCTAAGTCTATAAAGGGTTGAATTTACTATAAAATTCCCCACTATCGCTTGATGTTAAGTGTAGTCCGTTATCTATTGGCATAACATAACACGATGGAAAATTATATATGACAGACACTTTTTAAAGTTTTAGAATCGATCTATCCGATTACTGTTCAAAAATGTATATATTACTTTTTTGACTATTTGTTTCCTCCTTAGATTATTGTCACTTGTATTCATTTTTCAAAATAAAGTACGCACTTCCAGAATCAATTTATGCAGTAAAATGGAATATACAATGTTGCATAAAATATCATTATAATTATGTCATTGGCGTTAATATTATCCTTGGATCTAATGATTACCTGGCACAAAACATTGATTAATAAATTACATGGACTTATATTTTCTTTTTTTCCACCATAAAACTAACTTAAATATGAATTTGATCACCAATATTTACAGTAAAATTGTTTTGGAGCCATATGTCATCCGAAAAAAAAAATGGAAGTTTTATAATAAATGTATCCAGTGCAAAAAGAGGCAATTGTCTAAATAAACTAGTACTAGTATTTTAAGTTATAAAAGTCTTCGATATTTTCTGGATAAATATGGTGCCTGCGTATCTTTATCGAAAAAATAATCTAAATGATTCCCGTAATCTGTCCATATTTCTCTGATAGGCTAAGGGGTAGTAACCCGTTAAGTCTTCAGCATTTAATTGGTCCATGCTTATATTATTTAAACTCTTTAATTTGGATATTAGAACTACATTTACATAGAAACAAAACTGTTTTTAGCTTCAAATTATTACAATAACAACCTTTCTTTGTTTTTGTTATTCAAACTTTACAATGCTTTAAGTCATGTGTTAAATTTCGATTTCTTAAATGCTGTCCACCATAACTTTGTACGCCAGACTCAATTAAAAAACGTGCGAAATGTTCAATGTTGCTATTTTATTAAAATATATAGTTGTTGGTTTGCCAGTTAGCTTAACACTTAACCGTTTTCTGCCTACACACCACAGGAACATGTTCCTTGAAGTTTTGCTTGCTCTGCTTTTCTTAAAATTGCTCGTGGAATTTGCTTCATGTTTGGAGAATCAGTAAACAGAAATTGAGTCTCTGAAAACAAAAACATCAAGGAAAAGTGATGTTAAAACCTACATTGAAAAAGAATTCCTAATTTCAGAGTATTCGATTATCAAAAATTATGTAGACTAACGCCGAATCTTTTCATTATTTGTTAACAACAAATTTCTTCTTCTTTAAATATACATTCGCCAAACAAGTCCATCAAGACAATCCTCGTGTACGCCACTGGCTTGTTATGCATGTACAAGTACACTGTTCTGAACATGTTAAATATTTTTAAAAATATGAACATGCTTTGAAAACAACTTTCTTTCAATTAATGACATACAACAATCCTTTGAAAAAATAATTCCATAATCAAAATAGAGTTTACGAATATATCTACATATTTATATTTAAATTTGTAGTTTTCCATGTTGTGGAGCAATTTCTTACTGACTTGAAGAAGTCACTGTGTCTATGTTGTTTTCTCTTCTTTTATGAAATATTTGATGCAACCAAATATTTTTTTCGGATTTCTAAAGAGTGGAATGGTACTATAAAAGGATTACTAATTATAAGTATTACTATATTATAATCTGTATTTCTATTTGTTTATAAAAATTTTTATAAACCTTGAAATGGTCGAATTTATCATAGTAACGATTAGTTCTGAAATTAAACATATACATATATTTATTAACTAGAATAAGTTATTGTAAACTATGCATATACATAAAGCGATCAAAACAACCAGTCTGTCCTAGCGATATAAGAGAAACCGCATCCACTATTATTCGTGAACATTGCTCTACTCATTAATACTATATAATGTTAATAGTTGAAAACTGTTATAGCTCCCTAGCTTGGCCCTCAGCATATAGGACTGGCTGGCCCGGTGTCAGGATAATGTGACTGGGTGTGGTATCAAGTAGACTTCGTCTCCAAATGACTGAAATACTGTCGGTGGGACGTTAAACCCAACAAACAAACACAATAGTTGAAAAGATAAGGAAAGAGCAAATTATTTCGATTTTTACGAGATTTGCAAATATAGTGAAACCTCATTACAACGGCATTCATTATAACAGCACCCTCTTTGTAACAGCAAAATTTGCTGAAACAAACTCTGCTGTTGTAAAGAGGGTTGATTGTACAATGTATCTCCTGGTATATATGGAAATTGCTAATACATAATAACAGAAAAACTTACCTTACATCAGCGTGGGACTTCAAGATGCTCAGAACAGATTAAAGGTAAAATGAACTGTGATTTCGATCCGTGTTATAATCTGATACGAACATAATTGTTTGAAAATCAAATATACACAAACACGACAATATTTGACAGATACAAATTAATGAGAACCTAGAAACCAAAATCTGAAGGCAGAGTATCATTTAAGATATGGACCAAGTTATTCAGTGTAACTTGTCAATCCTTTGTTAACCTCTCTAAAGTATAATTGATTTTAATCAACAAAGGAAGAAATTCATCACACCTTAATATTCTTATTTGCTTCAAATTAATGAATATAATTCATAGATTCGAAACCCCAGGAGGTAACGACATTGTTTAACTTACCAATATGCACTAGTGACTTTGCTATTATGTAATTGTCCTGTACCAATTTTCATTAAAATCCTCAGTTGTGCATTTGTCTGTAAAATAATTAAAAATAAAATATTCATAAAGCAAATATGTGAGATTTAATACAATATTGAATAATAAGTTTCCGTCTGTTTGTGATCATTGATTCCGCAGCAGATTTTTCTGATCGAAGATGTATTGAAGACCGAGAAACCACTCTAATTGGCTCGGCAACTTACGGCCAATTTCGGCAAAGATCGCCGAAATTTCGAGCTTCTTTGTCTTGACTTGATTCGGAATGTGATTTCTTTCATTAAGCAGCTTCATTTATGATATCCTTTTTATCGTTAAGCAAATGTAATAATTTTGATTGGTAGATTGGTATTTTTCTATTTAATTGCAAAAATGTTCCTTTTCTAAAAAAAAAAAAAGAAGAAAAACACCCCCTTGACTTACTTCCAGTGACGTCATTTTGGAATTCCTTAGATATGTCAAAATGCATCATCGCGATAATTGAGAAGTATTTCGAAAAGTTCATCATAATTAAAACAAAGAGTGTTTATCGACCATAACTACAGGAGTTGTAAAACAAGTTTGTTGAATGAAAGTACGCGTAAAGCGGGCAATTGAAACAGAGAATCTGTCGCACTAAGATTGTATGTACTTTTTTGCATAAAACACTTCGGATAATTATTTGAATGTTTAGACTTTAATTTTTTAAAAACAAGTCGGTTGGAAATGAAATGCTTACTTAAACAAAAATTATGTAGTTGCGTAAATTTATGTACTGCACAAAACGATGAATTTTGTCTTTTCAATTTCATATATAAATTCTGGGATTTTTTTCTGGGAAAAATGTAATTTCTTGTTCATTATTTTATCTAAAAATTATTTCACATTAAGCGATGGAAAAAAACAACAACACTAGAATGACTGTTGTACAGTTTGTCCTGAGATTTTTTTATAAAAATGTGTACATTACCAGAAAAATGTGTACATTACCAGAAAAATGTGTACATTACCAGAAATTGTAGGTTTGCTATATTACAAAACGAAACAAAATATCAAACTGTATTATAAAGACGTTCTACATATATGTTTAAACATATATTTTATCATTTTTTATTATTTTTATAATTTAATTATGGAATTTTGTCAATGACATGTTTCTTGTAGAATTCAGATATAAACAAACATGTATTTTCTAATAAAATCACTTCAATAAAGTAATGTATTTTTGTATGACTTAACAGAAATAATGTAATGAACGCGGCTGGATATGTAATTAATGTTCAAAGAAGTAGGTTGTTAGGCTTGAGAAGTTATTAATTAGACATTTGCATGTAATGTCAATTTCATTTAAGTGCTACTCGTAAATATCACAGTAAATTTCACAAACTATTGTTTTCTCCGGAAGTATTTAGACGAGTAGATTCTAATAAGACCTCAAAACCTGTTTTATTTGAATTCAAACAAATTAAGTCTCCAATCTAAGAATTCAAAACGGGAAGGCAACACACACTGGCGGGTATGTTTGGCCCCCGAAGGCAATGAGCGACACAGTTAAATTTGTTATTGTAAACATAAACGCACTCACGAGAGAGGGGAGTTTTCAAACTGTTTTGAATATTTCACCGTTGTTTTATTTAGGTTTTAAGTACATTAGAAATTACTATCTTAATGTTTGTTGTTGTAATCACTTCCTAAGAACTTCCATATTAATGCATACACCTTAAGCTCAATATTTTTTTGCCAGGGTCGATTTCCACCAACAATTCTTAGCGTTAAGTTACACTGAAATACGTAAGGGCGATTCTTATAAGTTTTGTTTCTCTAAATAAAATATCCAGAATTTTCATTTCTTAATTTTTTTTTATCAGTTATTAAGATAATAATTCATTCAGCTTAGTCACGTGCCTGAATATATTACTGTACAATTGTAATGTCGGATTGTGTATCTACTTAGTTTAAAATTGAAAAATTACTTAGCGTTAAGTATTGTTGGTGGAATTCGAGACAGTTTCTAAGAAATCTCCGATCACAATGATTTGTTGAGGAATCAATAAGCATTGACATAAGGTGTTGAAATTCGTCAAACTCCGCGCACCGGTTACGCCACGTATCGACAACTGTAAGGGGAGGTAAAAACTGCGGCGGAGTTTGGAGATTCGTTTGTATACCTCCCTAAGTATTTGTTATATAAATCTTTAATTTTTAATTATTTCAAAAATAAATACACGATTTTGGTGTTAAGTAAATTTACTACAAGTAAAGAGTCAATAGGACATTATTTCAGTATCATTATGACGCTGTCATTATTGAATTGTATATGGCAAGTTTAACAAAATCGCTAACGCCTCGACTTTTGAATCTGAATTACGAAAATATGAATTAATAAGAGGCAAATAAGAAAATAAGCCTCTGTACACATGTGATTAATTTCTTTTATTGAGAAAAAATCATTAGGTACTTTAACAGGTGTCTTCAAAAGATGAACTTTTGCGGCTGAATAGCTTAGTCGATTTCTTAAACAATGCACTATATTAACATTTTGGTTTCTTCGCTCTCATTTGTTTGCTTCTGTCTCCTTTTGTTGACTTTTCGTTTACATTTGATTTTCAACCATTTAAATTTATAAGAGATCAAGAATACAGTTTATTTTACTTTTAATCTGCCTGGGACAGCTCGCAGTTCTGATGCAGAGTGAGTAATTTAATTTAATAATCTTACCTTATATTTTAACTGATAGGCATTTAACGTTAGCTTCATTGTAACTCATTTTGAAACCAAGTTAGTTTAAGACGATCGCGAAGGTTTTATCATTTTTTCAAGTGTGGAAATAATCAACGACAACACGTAGGAAAAAATATTATAGTTATTACTTCAACGTTTCGGCTAACGCCTTCATCAGGATAACAATAACTTTCAAACATTTTTTTTTTACATTTTTTCAAAACATTCAAAATTTCCTGATTTTTTTGTATATTGTTAGTATATTATCTGAACTACTAAAATATGAAATAAAACAAGTGGCCACCAGCCTTAGAGAAAAAGAGTGTTTTTATCAGTATACCATTTATAGCAGCAGTTTAGGATGAAACTTCACTAATGGAAACTAAGTTTTTTTTTCTTTAAATGAATTACAATTATTAGTAAATGTATGTCATTATATTGCTCAAACATCAAATTTAATGAAACAAATTGAATTTAGGATTTACTAAGTATCCATCTATTTTTAAATACCCATACATATAGCTAAAACAAACCTATATTTTGAGGGAAAAAATCAAACCAATAGTATTTATTTTAACTTTATTTTTTAAAATGTTCACTCAGATTTTTCTTATGTTTTCAATGAATACTATTTAGGCACTTCTCTATAAGATAAAAGCTTAAAAACAATAGGTCACCAGGCTTATTATATAAGAAAATACATCCTAGGTATGTGCGTGGAGGATTTATTCAGGGGAAGTTAAACTTAGGAGTTGATAAATATTTATGTAAATACTTATAGGCCTGTAGTCCTACTACCGAAATCCCTTAACCCGTTCAAATTTGCAACAGAGCTGAAAACTTTGCAGTTGAAATATAACACACAACCCTTTTTGATCTTGACTTTTCATTATCTAGCGTTTTTATTTAATCGAAATATTTTTTATGTTTTGTATTACGTGTAATAAAATCTGTTCTGTTCTGTATTACCGGTGATAATGTAAAACTTACTTTTGCGTGATAATAGAAACTGTCGCGCTCGTTTTAAATTGTCATTGCTAGAAGTTATAGTTTTTATATGTACTTACATTTAAATTTCAGAGACGTTTATTATGATATTATCGAACATTTAATGTCTTTGTTTGCAATTGATGTTTTAACTAAAGGTATCGCATATTATATAGTACTAATATTTATTGATAATTTTATGTTACTATACAAATCTTTCAAAATGTTAACAAATAAAATACACATAGTCGCATCTAATATGTCCTTAAAGAAGAAGAGACAAAATAGTTAAATAATCACTTAAAAAAAGAAATTGCTCCACAACATAAAAAAGTATGAATATGCTAATAATATATAATATGTAAGGAAACTTTATTTTAATCATTAAGTTATCTGCTTTAAGGTTTTTAAGATGTCCTGGGTTGCTTTCAAAGTATGTTCATATTGTGAAAGCATATAACAAATATAGAAATGTGTACGGGTAATTGTAAGTGTATAAATATCTATTGGCGTATACATTGCAATCGTGTATTTTTTTTTAATGTAAGTTTAGTTATCGCTAGTATGGTAAATGCATTTTACAGTCTACATTTTATGCTGTAGGCATGTTCACCGGCTTAACAACTTTTACCCCTGGTCATCTAGCATTATATATTTCATTTATCATATGACATTATGCAAAAACAGCCGTTTCCGGTTTCGAATAATCATCACATATTTTCTTATATTTAACACGTTATATATAACTTTTAGGCCGAATTACATCACTCCACGTCACGCGCATGTATTCTATATACAATGTTTATGCATAGTGTGTTGAACTCGAACAGCTGGATTAAATGTGTTTGATGTAACTAACTCTGATCAAAATGATGCGTTATTCGTATCTGAGAAATACACACGTTTAATCGTTATTTTCTGTTATTATTTGAAACTATTTTCTTGGTGTTAGATTACAAATAGTAATTTGTTCACAGTCCGTTCATTTATGTTTTTGTGTGTTTGTTGTTATAATCGCGATTTACTGTCAGTATAAGTCATGATAAAATTAATCTGACATGAATTGACATTTCATATCATTTTTTACTAAACTCATTCATGAAAATGGTATTAAACTCGCCAGAGGCTCGCTAAATAACAATTCGTTTCAGATTCTACATATATCACATATTTTAATGACTTATAGTACTACTAGTCCTTTTATGTAAGTTAATTTATTTGCTGCTTTTTGTAATGGAGAAGAATATAATGAAAGTTTGTCGTCAGTGATCTTCGTACATGTACTGTTTGTCGTCAGTGATCTTCGTACATGTACTTTATTCATTTGTGTTTTAATGTGCATTGTCTCCGTACATTTTAGGATTATTTCAGAAGCATCTATACTGAAAATATGGTTGTATAAGTGGATGTTTCACTTTCATCCTTTTTACCTAGTTTATCGCAAAAACAGAAAGAAAAATGCATGCATAATTGATATGCTATTTAAATGAGTCACTATGTTGTGTTTAGTAAAAAATGGTATCCATTTTGAAATTGAGTTAAAAATTAAAAAAAAAAAAATAAACTGTTCATGCAACACAGAACTCCTTAGGGACTCACACTTAGTAAGCCTTTCTTTGCATTTTTTTTTTCGAAACGTAACAGAAATCCCCAAATGACTATTTGTTTTACAAGGTGTCAAAACTGATTTTGTTGGGCTAATTGTAAAGCCTAGTTTATCCATTAACTATATTGGCACATGATTGGTATGTCTCTGCTTGCAGCAAAGAATCGTCATTATAGGCACAACTAATTCGACCTTTGGCGCGCAAATAAGCAAATACAGGCTTCAAAACTTATGTAAGCACACGCGGGCTGTATGAAAACCACACCACCAACGCAGTAAACTCTTGTCTCCGGTCACAATTGGCGCCAAAGTTATTCATCCACATAGCCATTGTTTGAAAAAATAATCCTAATTCCTATTTTAATATTATTGTCCATGCAAACAGTATCTAACATACACTTAAACTATAAGGCTATTTCGGTTTATCCGAAAATAAAAGTAAGATAAATGTATATGTCGTGATTTTTTGAAAACAAATTTTACCGCATTCGCTTCCATTTGATTTGGTATTGATATATCAATTTTCCAATGAAATACACAAAAATAAAGAATAACTATCCTTAATTAAAGCACACCTGCAAGCCTCGTTATGATCTCGAATGCCGCTTGCTGCGTTATCTCTCTGTGGGATCCATTAAGGAGTTCATGTGTTGGATGAATGCATTTAAATAGTAAAGAATATGTAGTTTAAACATATTTATTCCCATATAATACATACATCAAACATTTCAAAATATTTCCACAAACAAATATAAGGAGCTAAAGAATATTAAGCAGTCGTTCCTAAATTTCTTGTGAGCATGAAGAGAAATGCCATCCTACTTTATGAATTCAATTTCTATTATGTGCCTTTGCAAAAAGATCATTTAAATGTACATACTGTCGAGAATATGGGTAAAAATAGATTCCGCACTTAATTTCTAAAATGAAATCATGTCTATAAAATCGAACTAATCTGTCTTGATGTTACTCTTTATTACGAATAAATTAATTAATTAATTAATTAATTAATTAATTAAAACATGAACATTTAAATGAACGGAATTCACAGTAGAACGTAATAATTCTTACCTATACTCAAGTTGCAGAATATTTGTAACGCAAGCCTAAAACAATGTACAGTACATTAAGATCGGGAGCTAATTTCCTAATGAACTTTCTTTCTAGATGTCAATCATTTATTTTTTCTTCTTAATATACTTGATATTTTCGGGTACTCCAAATTGTCCAATTTAAGCTGTCGAAATGTCAGCACAGCTACACTTAAGGAGTTGTTTCGCCAGTAACGAAAGTCTGTTTGTATTTATTACATTTCTATTTCAAATAGTTTATTAATTTGAAATGAATTTCGTATGAACAGATTTTAAATTTTTTTTTGTTTGGCATTAGACGGTTACCATAGAAACAGCTCAGTAGCTCATATGTTACCTCGGTGACCTATACAATTGTATTATTGTTTTGATAAAACAGCCATCGAAGAATACAATACATGTATTTTCAAGGAAAATGAAAAAAAGAAAAAAAGATCTAGTAAACATTCTGTAAAAATTCAAAAATGTTTGTGAAGTACATGAGGATATTTGAACCATTCAATCAAATAAATTGAGCGATAACGAATTAACTGTTTCTTTGTGTGTCTCTGATTGTAGATTTATTTATATATTTTTAACGAGAGGTGTATATTTAAGCTATTTATTAAAAACGGTTACCATGGATATACAAACGAAGCATAAAAACGAGCACGGTGATCTTTTTTTTTCCAATTTTGTAGTCACGGTGTATTTCTTACATAAAATATGTGAAAGTCAAAAAATTCTATTGAAAAAAAACAACAAAGATGCAGTATACACCCTTAACGAATGCATATAAACGCATAAGGGGTGATAAAATCTGAAGAAATTAAAGATACTTATTTATGATAGCGTCTTATGTAACTCGTTTAATCACAGAACCCTGATATTTAGTAAATGGAAACCCGGCCTCTCTCTATAAATAAAAAACACCAGGAATGCGATGACTTCCATATCCCACCCACCTCTCCGATACAGGAATCTTTAATGGGACAGCTTTGCAAATGTTTTTTTTTTTCTGGTACAGACAGTCGAAGGGTTTTATAATCTCTTAAAATATATCTTAACCAAAATGTATCGTGTTTTATTTTGCTGAAAAAAAAAAATCTCTTCCGCGAAGTTCGCAAGTCTTTCCAGCTATGTCTTGACGTTCTCATTCCGCAGTTAAAGCAGCTCGTTCACAGCTGGATATTGAAAAGACATGTATATTTAGATTCATTCACTTTTCGCGCACACGCTAGCTTCATAGGGTGAACTTAAAGATTCGCTACCCTAAGCTAGTGAAGACGCCATGTTCCGGGTATATCGTATTCTATATTTATCCGATTTCGTCGCAGTTGCGTTTACGAAAATTTTCCCCAAAAATTTCGCGTTATCAAATTGGGATTCGAATTAATCAGGTATAGTATATGTGTGCTAATATTTTCTATGTTATTTCCCCAGAAACATGGAATCATTGTTGTTACACCTAAGTGTTGCTGTCCTGTGTGTCGGAATGGTAACGACTGTACAACAATGCAAGTACAACGTGGCAACAATGTGTGAACAAGAATATGGGCATGAGATTTCCGTGCTCAAGGTGCGGTCATTCATTCGTTGTTCTACTCTGTGCAGTGAGGACAGCGCATGCGTCTCGCTCCAGTATAACGACGCTTCCGGCACGTGCAGATTGAACAGTGAGAGGGTCACGAATGTTGATCCTGATTGCAGTCCAAACATCAAGTACGCAGAGATGTTAGAGGTATCTACGAAAATTCTTCTTTTTACGCCCCCGAGATCTGTGATCGCGAGCATAGTTTTTGCCCTGTCTTTTGGTGGAATTGTTTGTTGGTATGTTTGTTGGTTTGTCAGCAACTTTAAACATTGGCCTTAACTTGAAAACTATAAAAGGTATTGACTTCAAACTTCATATATGAATAGAATGCGACTAAGAAAAGTGCAGTGACTAAGAACCATAACTCTACCTGGCCCATTTTTTAATTATCTCCCTTTTTAGGTTTTACTTTTAAATTTTTGTCGGGAGCATAACTTATAAACTATTCAAAGTATTGACTTGAAACTTTAAATATAAATAGATGGTGAGATTAGTAAGTGCAATAACCCAAAACCGTAACTCTTCCTTGATTATGTTTTGAAGTATCTCCATTATTTAATTTTACAATGAATTTCTGTCCAGACAATAACTAATTTACTATATACTTGAAAACTATACAAGGTATTGACTTGACTTTATATATTAGTAGATGACAACTAGGAAAAGTGCAGTGACCAAGAACCATAATTCTACGAAGTCCGTTTTTTAGCTCGACTATTCGGAGAATATGAGAGCTATTCTACTCGCCCCGGCGTCGGCGTCAGCGTCGGCGTTGGCAGTCATATCTAAGAAACCAGTAGGTGTATTGCAATCAATCTTCACACAAGTCTTTCTAGGCACAAAACAAACCTAGAGAACCAAGAGGGACAACTCTTGATTGAATTTTACTCAAATGTTGGGCCTTTTTCAACTTAGAAATTTGCGTTTACATTTTTGGTTAAAGTTTTTAAAATTTAAAAAGGTTGGTTTAAATTTAATTCCAAAAAGAAATTTGCGTTAACATTTTTGGTTAAAGTTTTTTGCAACTAAATTAATGTCATTACTCAGTAACCCCTTGGTGTATTGGATTTAAACTTCACACAAGTCTTCCTAGGCATGAAATGGACCTGCAGAACCAAGATGAACAACACTTGCTAGAATTTTACTCAAATTATGGGCCTTTTTTGACTTAGAAATTTGCGTTAACATTTTTGGTTAAAGTTTTTCTGCAACTAAGTTAATATTATTACTCAGTAAGCACTTGGTGTATTGGATTTAAACTTCACACAAGTCTTCCTAAACATGAAATGGACCTGCAGAACCAAGATGAACAACTCTTGCTAGAATTTTACTCAAATTATGGGCCTTTTTCGACTTAGAAATTTGCGTTAACATTTTTGGTTAAAGTTTTTCTGCAACTAAGTTAATATTATTACTCAGTAAGCACTTGGTGTATTGGATTTAAACTTCACACAAGTCTTCCTAAACATGAAATGGACCTGCAGAACCAAGATGAACAACTCTTGCTAGAATTTTACTCAAATTATGGGCCTTTTTCGACTTAGAAATTTGCGTTAACATTTTGGTTAAAGTTTTTCTGCAACTAAGTTAATATATTACTCAGTAAGCACTTGGTGTATTGGATTTAAACTTCACACAAGTCTTCCTAAACATGAAATGGACCTGCAGAACCAAGATGAACAACTCTTGCTAGAATTTTACTCAAATTATGGGCCTTTTTTGACTTAGAAATTTGCGTTAACATTTTTGGTTAAAGTTTTTCTGCAACTAAGTTAATATTATTACTCAGTAAGCACTTGGTGTATTGGATTTAAACTTCATACAAGTCTTCCTAAACATGAAATCGACCTGCAGAACCAAGATGAACAACTCTTGCTAGAATTTTACTTAAATCATGGGCCTTTTTTGACTTAGAAATTTGCGTTAACATTTTTGGTTAAAGTTTTTTGCAACTAAATTAATGTCATTACTCAGTAACCCCTTGGTGTATTGGATTTAAACTTCACAAAAGTCATCCCAGACATGAACCAAACCTGCAGAACCAAAATTTTAATAAATTTAATTAATTAAATTTAATTAATTAAGTTAATAATAATTATTAAATATTTATAGAAAATTAAAAAATTGCATTAACTTTTTTATTTAATACAATAACTATTATATATTAATTTAAATAATATTTAATTTAACAAGACAACCAACATATCAAAGATGAACTTTTCCTTGAATTTTTTCTTTTTGAATTTTGACCTGAGTTTTACTGAGATTTAAAGAGAACATGCTGCTAAATTGAGTCACATAAATTATTTTAATACCGCTTTAATACAATGGTATTGCGTCACTATCAAATACCCGAATAGTCGAGCATGCTGTCTTTCGGACAGCTCTTGTTTAATCATCCCCCACCTTTTTTATATAAAATTTTGTTTTGGAGCAAAACTCGTAAACAAAACAAGTTAAGGACTTGAAACTTGAAACATAATATGATAGAAAGTTGGAGATGTGTGTAGTTACAAAGAACCATAACTCTGTCGGGTCAAATTCTTGTATTATCTCCCTTTATTTATTTTATATCAATTTTGTCCAGAACATTACTCTTCAACAATTCAAGGTATTGATTTGAAACTTGAAATATGAATAGACAGCGCGTAGCAATGGTATAATTATTAGAAAACAGAACTCTGTCTGGGTCTTTTTTTAATTATCTCCCCTTATTTTTCAATGATATTTTTTTGTTTTGTTTTGAGCATTAATTCATTACTGTATTAAGTCTATATATTTGACATACTTACTTAACTCATGAATGGCATTCAATTGGCAACAATTATTTGACATCTGACAGGGGGGGGGGTTCGAATACATCTAATACATCTTGTTTTTCTTAAAATTCAGTTAACGCTGTACAATTACTTTTTGTTATGATGAAGTCTACGTATGAGTGTTAAAACATTACAAATGGTAAAACATTTTATCCCTTACTGCTTATATACGACTCAGTATTGAATGATCTTATGATCAGTGATTAAAATAAATAGACTATATACCCATTGTTGACCAAGTGAGAAACTTTCACGAAATTTAACCCATTTTTAACCTTAAAAACCTTTAAATTGGTAAAAATAAAACATCACAATCTAAGATAAGAATTGTTTGATAACTTAAATTTTAATTAGTAAATAGTCCAAATCTATATTTTCCTTACACCAGTGACAAAGGAACCAACAGTATTTTCTTTCTGATATTGTTTATCATGACATCTTTATAAAAAATAAATAAATAAATAAATAAAACACTAATTAGATATTATGCTACTTGATTAATTTTAGGACAATGTATCCGATGGCCTAGCGACCACCCAACTATCACGTGATAGAATTACCTCGAATTTTCTTTGCAAACCAATAATCTCTGAACAAGTCTTAGGGTTAGGGTTTAAAATTTCGTTAAGGTAAGCGGCTATAAGACATTTTCCAAATGTGAACCTCACTCATAGGGTAACTTTCGTAATATTACACCAGGCTGCAACAAAAGTCGAAAAACTGGTACTGATATCACCTGGCCTAGTGTCAAAATACAATGTAATGGGGTTGTGGGATGGTATTATATCAGTGTCTCTGGATCGTTACTGCGGTGTGGCATCACTTTGCCTGTCTCAATGGTACATACACGTCAAATGACTGGAATACTGTTTGAATGACACTTGTGACCATCAAACGCCTCATCCCCTTTGTATCAAATCATTGATATATACTCTGTGTATTAAATGTAACAAGATAGCTTTAATGTTACCATATTTAGTCTGTATGTTCTTTAATATGTTATTACTTTGATTCAAATCCACAGGGACCCGTCCATCAGATGTACAATAGCCCTTGCCTAACGGACACCGATTGTTCCGGTACACTGAACATGAAATGTCAGGAAGGGCTGTGTACGTGTATTGCCAACCATACCTACATATCACACGCTGGAAAATGTGAATCGTGTCGTGGTAGGTACTTTTCTACATGGTTAGTATATTCATTTGGATTTGTGATTCCATTATGGCAGCCATTATATTTCTCGTAACATTTCGGACATGTTGCATTTGGCAGATGACCCCGATTATCCGTTTGTATACACGTCATATGCGGGTTTCCCAAAACTAACATGAACATACAACCTGATTGTTCTACGTGAAAGGTAAACACACATTTAGTCCAGTTCAAGTTATTTGATTATTACACTGGTGTCAATACTTGAACAAAATCATTTGGTGGTTAAGCAACAGGTGATTTGGTTAGAGTTGGAAAGGCCTTCCTTTTAATAGGAAGTTTTATTTTCCGTTCAATTTCATAACTTTATCGGTCATTTTTATACTTGTGTTTTCAGAACCTTTCATTATTGCATTGTTACATGAATGTACATAATGATTGTATTTTCAAGCTGACTATACAGACAAATTCTATTGAAAGCACAAGGAACACCAAACAGCATGCGCATACAAGTTGACCTAAACCTGAAAAAAAAATCGGAATCAGGACTGTAATATCTTTATCTTTGCAGCTTGCACGACGTACAGTCAAACGTTTACAGTGTTCCAGGATTTGGTTTTAATGATGGAAAATTTACAGCAACATACAACTGAAACAATAGAAGAGTGTCAGCAACTTTGTTTGAATGTAACATCCTTTGTCTGCAAGTCAATTGAGTTCCATGTTAATACAGGTCTATGCAGTCTGCAAGAAGTTTGCGAGTTGTCTGACGGAATAAGTATGATGTCATACAACGGTATCATCTATGCAACGCGTTCGTGTGTTTAAGGCAAACATAGAACAGAGCAATCGTATTCAGTTTTAATCTGACAAAATGTATAGGCATTATTACAAACAAAAGCAATAGCAATACTGTTTTTACTGAGAATTCCATTCCATACTCAAGCATTCAATATAATAATAAAATTCGATAAAACGTGACATATCCAGTAAAAATCTCAATAATAAGACATTGGGATTACTGTTAACTGGTCTTAAAAATGAGGTGGTCTGATAATTGAATTTTAAATAACAGGAAATATGGGGAAAGAGGACCTGAAAATAGTGAATGTGGACTTTATAAAAAAAGAAGAAAGAAATGTATTCAGCGATATCTATCTGAATTAATTTTTGACTTAGTGGACATTGATGGTTCAAAAGCCAGAATCAGTGACACAATACAAATTATTTATGTGTAATTGCAACCCGTTACTGAAAGTGTGTGCGCATGTTTTCATTCAATTCATTGTGAAAATATTTTTTTTATTACATGTAGTAAGTATCGTTGTCTTGTATACGCACCCTTTATATGTACCTTGTATGACTAAGCTATGGTGGCATATTTCTGCCAGCCACTTATCCACTTAGCTATGTTGAAACTTTTCTGAAAAGTTGTCACATATCCAGTTAGTATCTGGCAAGTAGCAAATTTTCAAGTTATCTACTTAGATATCTTAACAGGACTAAACTGTCTGTTAGTGCACACTACTGCCAATCACATAGTCACTTATTTTAACTGGATATCATGCCTTTTTCCAGATAATTATGTGAAAAAAATGCTTGTTATCCACATAATTTAACTGACTAACTTGAAAAAAGGCGAGATATCCAGTTATCTTAAGTGAATATATGGCTGGCAGTAGAGGGCACTAACAGGCAGCTTTATTATGTTAAGATACCTAAGAGGATAACACGAAAGTTTTCTACTTGCCAGATACTAACAGACTATGTGACAATTTTTCAGAAAAGTTTCGACATAGCTAAGTGGATAAGTGGCTGGCAGAAATATGCCACCATACTTTTATTCTTTGGCGATAACGAATTATGATGTCATGACAGTTTTCTTAAGACTCTGAATGTATTTTGTGTGCAGCATGATAAAACATACAATGTAGAACACGATTCATTGTTAACGTTGTTCACGAGTTGGTTAATTTTTAACAACTTCAATGGAATTTTACATGGTAATGATACATGGATAATCGAAATTTTATTGTAATTGTGTAGCGTAGACAAATACAATGCACTGCGGTTTCTAGTACAAACCTTCAGCCACAGATAAAAAAATATAGTCACGTGTGTTGTGTTTGTTACGTTTAACGTCCCACCAACAGTATTTCAGTCATTTGGAGACGATGTCTACTTGAGACAGATATATTGCTGCTACTCGCAGTTTTACGCCGTAGACATGTGGCATGA
>CM037792.1:7674709-7724709 GCA_021229015.1 Solen grandis | reverse complement strand
GAGTTCGATTCTTGGATTCGCAATAAAACTTTGCTTTTCGAATTTGGAAAAACGGACACGGGATGCACAACTAGGCCTACATTCACTTTCTGTGAATTCTGATGAAAATCGGTTCACAAACAATGGCTGTAGACCGGTACAAACATTTGTAGCATATTTCAAATGTGAGTCATATGACGTCATAGGCTTTGAAAATATAGAATCAAATTTCCTCACCTGGACTAATAAGTCATAAAAATTTCATCGTTGGAGTATTGCAACATAAAAAAATAGCGTATTATTTAGGAGAAAAAAGAATAATAACTAGATGTCATTCGTGAAAACGATGATAGGACTTTCTGCAAGCTGTGTTAATGCAAAAAGCAGGAGATAAAAGTTTATGTATGACTACCTCTGGTAGTATTTATGTCATGCTGAACAATTGACATTATATTCCGAAATTGTGCAAATGATAAGATAAGTATTAGTCTGTGACGAACATGATGTATATGTCGTCAGGACATGCTGCAAATTTATTTTTAGTTTAAAGGTCCTATGTTCGAATCTTACTTCAGCACAATACTTCGGTTTTTGGAATTAAGGTACTGACAAAACATTCACACCTTAGTTTCAAAATGTACCATCTGTGAAAATTTGAGAAAAAACCGACCATAAATGGGGCCCGTAGAGCGTGAAACCTTTTTTACTTTTTTAGCTCTGACGTCACATAACTTCAAAGGGTGCTGAAATTTTTTGTTCAAAAGCGTATCTTACTGTCATAACTCTGAAATTTTCTTTAGTCTAAACAACTGGCATCATGTCGAAATCATTGCCCCAAAATAAAAATTAAAAAGTATGCTTATGACGTCACATGAGACATTTGACGTAACGATCAAAATATTTGTAGAAATTCGCAGAACTGCAAACTGTGTAATTTCAACTTTATTTCATCCCGAAGCTCTTTAATCCTAAAAGAAATTTTTTGGTCTATGTTCGAATCTTATTTCAGCCACAGAACTTCGGTCTTTCGGAATTTCGGTTAGTGACGGATATGCAACCCTTTGTTTAAGATGTACAATCTGTGAAAATTTTAAGAAAAACCCACCATAAATGGGCTGTAGAGGTGAAAACATTTATCATATTTTTAGCTCTGACGTCACATGAGTCAAGGTGCTGAAATTCTTTGTTCAAAGCGTATACTTTACTGTCATAAAATCTGAAATTTTCATTTCTGAACAACTGGCATCATGTCGAAATCATTGCCAAAATGAAAATTAAGAAGTATGCTTATAACGTCACATGCGTCATATGACGTTAGGATTAAAATATATATAGAAATTTGCCCGAACTGCAAACTGTGTAAGTTTCAATTTCTATCTCATTCTGAAGTCTTAATCTAAAATGAAATTTTCGGGCCTATGTTCGAATCTTTTTCAGCACAGAAACTTCGGTTTTGAATTCGCTTAGCTGACAGGTATGCACACCTTAGTTTAAGATGTACCACCCGTGAAAATTTTTTTTGAAAAAAATTTACCATAAAATGAGGGCCCGTAGAGCGGGGAACCCCAAATTTTTCACTTTTTTTAGCTGGGGCCCTCTTTTAAAGGTAAAATAGGGGGGGGTTTTGGAAAAATCAATGAAATAAAAAATTTCCCCCACGGGGCCCTAAATAAGGGGGGCCTTTTTTTTTTTAAAAAAAATTTCATCGTCCTGGGTCCATTGCAAAAATTTTAAAAATTTAACGTTTAGAAAAATAATAATAAAAACTAGACTTCCTTTTGTTCTAAACAAAAAAAAAGGGCTTTCTCAAAACAATGCCCCAAAACCCTGATCTTACTTTTTTTAATTTTTCTGACTTTACCCCATCTTAAAATAAAAGGGGGAAAAAAAAAATCCCCCCCGAATTGACAGCTTTTTTTAATGGGTGAAAACCCAAAAAATAAATATTTAGGGAAATCTTTTTTTTTGTCTTTTGAAACAAAATTAAAATTTTAAAGTCTTTTGCATTAAAAAGGGGAAATTTTTTGTGACTTTTTTTTCAGTTAAAATTTTCAAATGCTTTTGTTCCAGAACCACCCTTTAAAGTTTAATTTAAATAATACTCAATCTTGTGTTCTGCAAGGGGTTTAAAATATAAATGTCATTTTAAACATCCCAAAAAAGGTATCCCGGGACCCTTTTTTTCAAACAAAATATTCATTTTCTCTATTTTTCATTAAAGGGTTTCTTTTTTCAATTAAAGGGGGCACAGAAAAAAATTTAAAATAAATTACTGAAATCACTTTTTTTCCCTTTTAATTTTTAACAAAAATAAAATTTAAAAAAATTTTTGGGGAATCAACGGGCAAAAAAGGTAGAAAGGAAAAAAAATGGTTGGCTTTTTTTTCAAAAATTTCCCTTATTTTCATGAAAAACATGATTTTCCGTTTTTTAAAAAAAAAAACCCGGGTCCAAAGAAAGATCTTCTGAATTAAAAACATTTATTTTACTTTAGGGTTTAAACCTATCTTTTTTTTTGGGATTTATAAATTTTAATTCCCCCCCCCCCAAAAAAAAAAGGCCCAAAAAAATCGGCAAAAAGATTTTTTTTTTTTTAAAAAATGCCCAATTTTTTTACTCCCCCATTGACAAAAACTTAATTTTTTAATAAAAGGGTTCTTTTTTTAAAAATATGCATAGCACAAAAAAACCGCATTAAATCAAGATAAAAAAAATTTTGTTTTTTTAATGAAAATTTTCAACAAGGGGGGCCAAAGGGGTGGGCCCCCAAAAAAAAAAAAAAAAAAAAAAACCTCCTTCACCTAAAAGAAAAATTTTTTGCCTTCCTTTTGCCCTGTAAAAAAAAAGGTTTTAAAAAAATTTAAAAATTTTGGCAAAATTTTTTTTTTTTTGGGGAAAAAAAAATTTTGAAAATTAAATTAGTTTATAATTCCCAAAAAAAGTAAAAAGGCCTTTTTTTTTTAAAATTTTGAATTTTTAATTTTCGAAAAAATTTTGGCCCTTAAATAAAAAAAAAAAAAAAAAAAGGGGAAATTTAAATAATTACCAAATTAAAAAAAATTCAAAAAAAAATTTAAAAAAAAAAAAAAATTTTTAAAAAAAAAAAATTTAAAAAAACATAAAAAAAAAAATTATAAAAAAAAAAAAAAAAATTTTAAAAAAAAAAAGGGGGGCCAAAACCCCTCCCTTTTTTGGCAGATATCAGCCATAATCATAAAACCCCTTAGGGGCCGAAAATAGCCAAAAATTTTTAAAATTTTTTGTCCGGGATTTTTTTGGTAAATAAACATTGTCAAAAAACTTTGGGAAAGGATTTTTTAAGAAATGAAGTTTCTATAGTAAAAAACAAATTTTAAAAATTTGGGCTTTTTTTTTTTAAATAAAAAAAAAGGGGGCCCCCCCCCCTTTTAACTAGAAAAAAATTTCCCAAAATCACCATAATCGAATTTTGGACCTGAAGAGGGAAATATAAACATTGAATTAAAATTTTTAAAGATGATTGCTTAAAAAAAATAAGATCTAGATTTGAAAAAGGAAAATTTGAAAAAGTAAAAATTCAAGTTTTTTTTTTTTTTTTTTTTTTTTTTTTTTTTTTTTTTTTTTTTTTTTTTTCTTTTTTTTTTTTTTTTTTTTTTTTTTTTTTAAATAAAAAGGGCCCCCCCCCATAAAACTTCTGATCAATTTGGCCGATAAAAAGGCATTATCGAACTTGACCAAGTTTTTAATGGTAAAAAAAAAAAAAAAAAAAATTTTTTTTAAAGGGTTTATTGCTTAAAAATTGAAATGAAAGGGGGTGAAAAGGTGTAAATTTGTCAATGTAAAATTTCTACCCTTTTTTTCAATTTTTAAAAAGGGGCCAGAAATTTCCTGACCTAATGGCCCAAATCACCTTAATGGGAATTGCCCCAAGATTTTTAAGGGTTTTAAAATAAAATTTTTTCTTTTTAAATTTTTGAAAATGATTGTTTTTAAAAGAAAGAAGTTGCTGGGGGAGTGCAAACAAATTTTAATTTTTTTTGGGGGAAACGACGGAGGGGGACGGGGGGGGGGAATTGGGGGACGGTTTTTTTTGGGGGGGGGGGGGAAGGGGGGGGACGGGGGGGGGGGGGGGGGGGAGGGGGGGGGGGGACTTTTTTTTTTTTAGGGGGGGAGGGGGGGGGGCAAACCGGGGGGGGGGGAAATTTTTTTTTTTTCAAAAACCTTTTTTTAGGTTTTTTTTTTCTTTTTTTTTTTAAAAGGGCAACATTTGGGCCAAAAAGGGTTTGGAGGGCTAAGAATTTTAATTTTTTCTTAGAAAAAAAAACCCAAAAGTGATTGGGGCCCTTAACGGGCCAGAAAGGTCATGAAAAAACGGTATATTTTTTTTTTCTCATCTAACGTCCTTATATGATGACTAATTTTATAAAAAAAGGCCTTTAATTTCCAAACATTTCATGTGTTTCATGTTTCTTCTTTCTTTTTACGTGTTCTGGATATGGGAAAGTTTTTTTTTCAAGGAAAAAGGCAAAAAATTCGGAAAAAAACGATGTTCATGTCTTTTTTTGCCCTTCGACAAATAACTTTTTTTTTTAATGGTCCGATCATTAAAATCGGGCATATCTTTTAGAACCGCTTTGCATCCCTTATAATACTGTTCTTTATGTTAATTTTCAAAAATTTATTAGTTTCTAGAAAAAATCAATCAAACAATAGGGAACTAAATGCAAGAATGCATGAAAGAACGGTTTTAAATGAATTCTTATTAATCATCTAACTTCCTTATAGGATGTCCGATGTCCAATTTTAAAACGCTAGGTACCATTAGAAAAGGCTTTAAATTTCCAACATATTCAACGTGTTTCATGTTTCAAACTTTTCTATTAAGGGTTTTGAGATATAAGGAAAGTTATTTTTCAAGGAAAACGGCAAAAAATCGGGCTAAAAGATTATTCATGTTATTATTGCCTTTGGACAAATAACTTTATAATTTATTGTCCGATCATTAAAATCTGCATATCATTAGAACGCCATTACATCATGCAAAAAAATGTTCATTATGTTATTTTAGAAAAAAACAATATTAGTTTCTTCGAAAAAGCAATCAAGTGATCGGGACTTACTGCGGGAGTGCATGAAAGTACGGTTTTACTGAATTCTTCTTATTTTTCATGTACTTTCCTTATATAAGTCTAATTTTAAAAAGCTAGGTACCGTTAGAAAGGTCTTTTCATTTCCCACAGTTCCCTTGCTTCATAATTGTATTATATCTTTAAAACACTTTGTAGTTTACGGCGGTTAAACCTTGAGCATACGGCAAAAAATTGGGGATAAATTATGTTCATATCGTTTTGTTTTCCCCTATAACTTAGTGAATAAAAGGTCAATCTTTAAAATTTAAACACCAAAAGAACGGCCAGGCATTGATTTTACAAATTTATATTCATACTCTTATTAACAAAAATCAATAATTATTGAGATTAAGTAGTTAAGGGAGCCTAGGGTTGCAACATTTTTTGTTTTTCTGCAATAACTCACCTGATTCAACCCCGATCTTCAAAAACTATATATCTTCTGAAAGGACTTTCAAAGCACTACAAATTATACGCATAGTGTCTACATAAAATATTTTTCTTTTTTGAGATATTTAAGGCCGAAGAAAATACCGATAATGAAATATGACCTTGACCTTTGTGATTTTCCGGAAACGGATGTCACCATGTTCAACGGAACTCTAAGTTGAACATTAATGAAGGTTACATGTAAATCGCTAAGAAAATAAAGCCTGCAGGGCCTAAAAACCGGTTATTTTAAATGCAAAATTGTTTATTACATTCTGACGTTAAATGACGTCATATGACGTCAGTTGGATGGAAGACAAAGAAGATCCCAAGACACATATGCTGTCCAATTTTCATGCTTCTAACTCATCAGGGCCTTTGTAATACGAAATTATGTTTTTATGACCAAAGTTCGAATATCGATTTTGACATAAAAACTCGAACTTTTTGAATTTTGAAAAGTTCAGTAAGTATGCACATTTACATCCTAATTTACACTTTCTATGAAAATATTAGGCCGTCTGGACTAATACTGACGGCTGCAGAGCGCGAACCAAATTTGGTAGCATTTTTCAACTGTGACGTCACATGACATCATATAAAGATGAAAATTAGTGCATTCAAAAGGGCCAAAGTCACTCTGATCACTGTTAAAATTTCATGCTGCTGGTTTATTGGCAACCTGTTTTAATTTGAACCTCAAAGGAGGACAAATAATAATAATAATATAACTAGATTTCATTCGTTGATACGAATGATAGGACTTTCTGCTACATTTGTTAAACACTTAAAAGCTAAAAAAGTAAAAGGATATGAAATTCCAGCCTTTAACTATAGAAATTACGAGTAGATATATTAACATTCTTTTTGACCTTATGACGTCAAATGACGGTAATCCCCACTGAATATGAATAAGTCTCAAAGACTAATATTCAGTCCAAATATCAACTTTCTAAATCATCTGGAAGCGATTTTATATGTATTTGAAATTTGACGTCAATGGTTCGAAACTTGGATTCGCCATAGAACAATTGCTTTTTCGAATTTGTAAAAAGGAACCCGGGATACAAATATAGAGCGTTACATATACATTCTGTGAAATTTTGATGAAAATCGGTCCAAAAATAATGGCTGTACACCGCGTAAAACCTTTTTGTCCTGACGTCAAATCTTACGTGATATAACGTCACATTAATATGAATTACATTGCTTTCTAAAGCACATGGATTGATGTACATACCATTAGATTTCCATGGTCCTGGGAAGTAAACAACAAATCTAAATTAACGCGTATATATCAGAAATTATTTTTGACCTTATGACGTCATATGACGTCATGTGACGTTCATCTTCATCTCTTGGAGACTTATATACTATCCAAATATAATATTATATTTCTAACTCATCTGGAAACGATTTTATACGTATTTGAAATTTGACGTCAATGGTTCGAATTTTAGATCCGCCATAAAACCTTTGCATTTTCGAATTTGGAAAAACGGACACCGGAATGTAAAACAAGTCTTTAACATACACATTCTGTGTAAATATTAATGAAAATCGGCCCAGAAATAATGGCTGTAGACCGCGTACAAGCATTTTTAGACGACGTCAAGTTTGACGTCAAAACACGTCATAGTCAAATGAAAATTATTGAAATGGAAACAGTTCTATCTGAAGCATATGCTATTAAATTTTCAAGGTGCTCGGACGTAAACAACATATAAAAATTAACACATAAAAATTAGAAATTACCTTTCACCTCATGACGTCATATGACGTTCATCTTCAAAGAATGTAAAGTAACCCTTGAGATTTATATTCTGTCCAAATATCATCTTTCTAGCTCATTTGTAAGCGATTTTTATACTCATTTTAAATTTGACGTCAATGGTTCGAATCTTGGATTCGCCATAGAACCATTACATTTTCGAATTTTGAAAAACGGACACCAGAAGGCACAACTAGAGCCTAACATACGCATTCTGTGAAATTTTGATGAAAATCGGCCCAGAAATAATGGCTGTAGACCGCGTACAAACATTTTTAGACGACGTCAAGTTTGACGTCAAAGCACGTCATAGTCAAATGAAAATTATTGAAATGCAAACAGTTCTATCTGAAGCATATGCTATTAAATTTTCAAGGTGCTCGGACTTGTACAACATATAAAAATAAACACGTAAATATTAGAAATTACCTTTCACCTCATGACGTCATATGACGTCATATGACGTTCATCTTCAGAGAATGTAAAGTAACCCTTGAGACTTATATTCTGTCCAAATATCATCTTCCTAGCTCATTTGTAAGCGATTTTATACGCATTTGAAATTTGACGTCAATGGTTCGAATCTTGGATTCGCCATAGAACCATTGCCTTTTCGAATTTTGAAAAACGGACACCAGAAGGCACAACTAGAGCCTAACATACACATTCTGTTAAATTATGATGAAAATCGGTCCAGAAATAATGGCTTTAGACCGCGTACAAACTTTTGCACCTGACGTCAAATCTGACGTTATGTGACGTCATATAAATATGGTATTCATTGCATCCGGAAGCTCATGGTTTGAAATATATGCCATAAAATTTTCATTGTTCTGAGTCAATGGCAACATATCGAAATTAACACAAATACAAGAGGAAGAAAAAAAGAATAATAAGAAGAAGAATAACTAGATTTCATTCGTTGATACGAATGATAGGACTTTCTGCTAACATTGAAAAATATAAAGATTAATACCGTTAGAAAGAATATATATTAAATTCCCTTTGTGAAATAAGCCAATGGCAAAAATAAATAAATCTTTATTTTGATATCTCTTTCTTATAACTTGACCAATTGTAGTATTCTAAGTACCAAAATAAATGGCCTGAAAATCCCGACAATTCCATTGTAGCATATTCTAGTTTATTCAAAATATAAGCAATTAAACTTAAACCTCTTAATTCTGCATATCAAAATCCTTTTTTTTTTTATTTTCGTGTACAGTCGCGGAATAAAATAGTAAATCACGGTGCATACCCATATCGGCAGGCTCTCTGCGGAAATCGCTATATCATAAACACTGGCAAACGCTGGACGGAAGGGAAAGAAACAGACCAATGGTCAATTTTCAAAGGTGAGTTGCTCAATATTAAGTATTGCACGGAATATTAGAGTATTTTAGCTATGTATATGCGTGTAAACTTTTCAATTATATACATAGCTAAAATACTCTAATATTCCGTGCAATACTTAATATTGAGCATTTCACCTTTGAAAAGTGACCATTGGTCTGTTTCTTTTCCTTCCGTCCAGGTTTGCAAGTTTTTATGGCAGAGAATGACCGGTGCGAACGCATAGAGCCTGCCGATATAGCGATTTCCGCAGAGAGCCTGCCGATATGGTTATGCACCGTGTAAATGCTACCATGCAATAGAATCGTCGACGCGTGTAGCCTCGTGAGTTAAATTCCAATAACGCTTGTATATACGATCGAGACGACTGTATTACACAAAGTTACTTCATTTTGCGCTTTTAGCTAACGGACAAATTAGCTTGCAGCGTCTTGAACGGATGACATGTGTTAATCATTTTGTTTCAAACGTCTACACTTATACACGCTCATGGTATCTCAAGCTGGCAATTAAATTACATTGTACTATAACATATATTTTCACATAGCTTATCATTTATCATAAATTTGGAATGTAGCTTATACAACATTTATCGATTGATGCAACAATAAAGTCGGGAAATTGCAATGTTTCAACAACGGTCTAAATGACATGTGTCAAAACGCTCAAAGGATTATGGGTAACGCAATGCTGCAGCTAATATGTATAAGTAACGTTAATAAAATGATTTGACAAAACATTAAATCACTGTCAACACTTGTTTAGTTTGTTTGTTGGGTTTAACGTCCCACCGACAGTATTTCAGTCATTTGGAGACGATGTCTACTTAATGCAGTTATAGTGCTGCCACACTGCAGTATCACACCGTGGCGACATGTGGCATGATACCACACCCAGTCACATTATCCTGATACCGAGCCAACCAGTCCTGCAACTACCCTTATATGCTGAGCGTCAAGCAAGGGAGCTATAACAGTACCATTTTTTACGACTTTGGTATCGAACCCACGACCTCCCGCTCCCGAGGCGGACGCTCTAACCACTCGGCCACCGGGAACGGTACACTTGTTTAGCTAGTAATATCAATATGATATATGTAAAAAGTTGGGGTTTTTTTGTGCAATTTCTATGACAAATACATATCTGTAAACTTACATTTTCCGAAAATGCTTCAATTAAGGTGAAAGCGAAAGTAGGATATTTTATGAACATTCTTACAATTGGCTTTAAATTGGTATTTTTTATGTAACTTCCTTATTTTTTTCTCAACTTCAAAACTTTAGGTACCAAAATAATCGTCTTAAAACTCTCTACATACCATTCGGTTAATGTGTTGACTTATTAATTATGAGTCTTAAGATATAAGCCGTGAAACTCTTACATAACGGCAAAATCGCTGAAATTCTACATGTTTAAACTTTGATGTAACTCCCTTATACTTGGGTCAATTTCAAAACTTTAGGTACAAAAATAATCGTCCTAAAATTCTCTACATTTCACACGCTTTATATATAGGAATATTTTTAATATTTTTTGAGATACAAGCTCTTAAACCTCTTGAAAAATGAAAAAATCACCAAAGCTATATGCACGAATTTCGTTTTATCCCCATTACTCCATGAATCTTAGGTCAATCATTAAACTTTAAGCATCAAAAGAACGGCCAAACATTGCTCTACAAATAATATTCATCATCATATTTTCAAAAGTAAAAGGTTTTCGAGATATAAACAGTGAAACAGACTGGGGGTTACCAAATTTTCATTTTTCCTCCATAACTCAACCGATTCAACCCCGATCATCAAAAACTAAATATCATCTGAAAGGTCTTTCTAAGCACTACAAATTATACGCATAGTGTCTCGATAGAATATTTACCGTTTTTTGAGATATTTAAGGCCGAAGAAAAAACCCGATAATTGATATATGACCTTGACCTTTGGGATTTTCCGGAAACGGAAATAACATGGCTATATAGAATCTAATACTGCATCTTCTGACAAAATTTCAAGCAAATCATACAAAAAAAGCCTACAGGGCTTAAAAACCGTTAAGATTTAATACGAAAGTTTTATTAGCATTATGACGTCATGTGACGTCATATGGCGTTCATCTTTTTTTAATGTGAAGAAGACATAGAGGCAAATATTCAGTTCAAATATCAGCTTTCTAGCTCTTCTGGAAGCGATTTTATACGCATTTGAAATTTGACGTCATTAATTCGAATCTTGGATTCGCCATAAAACATTTGTCTTTTCGAATTTGGAAATAACGACACCGAAAGGCACAACTAGAGCCTAACATACATATTCTGTGAAATTTTGATGAAAATCGGTCCAGAAATAATGGCTGTAGACCGCGTACAAACTTTTTTACCTGACGTCAAATCTGACGTTACATGACGTCATATGAATATAAAATTCATTGCATCCGAAAGCTCATGGTTTGAAATATATATCATAAAATTTTCATTGTTCTGAGTCAATGGCAACACCTCGAAATTAACACAAATATAAGAGGAAGGAAAAAAGAATAATAAGAAGAATAATAAAAAACAGTACAAACCCAATATGACTTTCTGCAACATCTGCTTTATATAGTATATATAGAAGATGACATAATAGATAATCTGTCCAAATTGCAACTTTCTATCTCCTCTATTTCTATATAAAATAGCACAAATAAAACACATTCTGTGAATTTTAATAAAAGTCCGCCCATATCTTGCACATGTAGCTTACATACAAAATTTATACTATGTCATATGACATGAAAGAAAAATAAAACAGTGTTCAAATGTAAGTTTCTAACTTTCATCACACATAGAATTTCATCACTTCAGCTCAGTTGTAACCTTGTTTAATTTTAGCCTCAGTAGGAAGAAGTATTGAATATTTGTATAGTGCTATATCCTTTCGACACCTGTAACGTAGTTAAACGTATTTAGCGATTTTGGCGTGTTTGGGCTTCCGTAGTTTTGCCATAAATTCCTGGAATTTCGAACTATAGTGATATTTTGAAAGGTAACATCCCAGCCTACAAACTGATGCAATATGAATATCGTTAGCATAACAATGCAGTTTTTAGATGGTCTAAAATGTGGGGCTGCGTGTGAATTTTCAAGGTTTGCAAACTGCTCGCTAGCTACATAGTGTTGCAAATACGGATTTTTGTCTTGTGCCGTTGTACATGTATTAACTTCAATGCTTATTTTGGAAACAGTCAACATTCGACAAAAAAAACAACAACAAAAAAACAAAAAAATCAAGATATAGCCCATCAATTGCAATTTCATATATTTTTTTTTTAAGTCGTTGCGCAAGTATTTAAGCTTGGTGACCCCTGCGCGTGACCTTTTCCATATTTTTATGATGCATGATTATGAAATATCTTATTTTCCATGTAACTTTCTTATATGAAGTCCAATTTCAATAAACTTGGTACCGTTAGAAAGCTCTTAAAACATGCTACATTTTATACGCGTATAAACTTATCTTCAGTCGTTTCTGAGATATTGACTGTTAAACCTCAAGAAAACAGCATATTATCAGCAAAATTAGCTTCATTTCATTTAGTCTTTGTATTGCGTAAACCAATTTTAATAAATTAAATATCTTTGGAAACGTCAATTATTCACCTATAATTCTTATTCATACATATATTTACAAAAATCGATATTTATTGAGATATGGCTACATATATGCAGTAGGGGTGAAATCAAAATTTCCTCACGTGCCTAATAACCCATAAAAATTTCATCGTCCTAGGACTATTGCAACATATTAAAATAAGCATTTAGTTAGGAAGAAGAAAAGAATAATAATAATAAACAAATGACGTCACGTGACGTCATATGACGTTTATTTTCACATAATTGTTAAGACACCCAGAGACCTACTAACTGACAAAATTTTAACTTTCTATCTCAAATAGGACAGTTTTTATAAGCATTTAAATATTGACGTCATTGGTTTGAATCTTGGATCCGCCATATATGCTTGGACTTTTCGAATTTTGAAAAACGGACACCGGTATACACAATAAGAACGTAATATACACATTCTGTGAAAATTTGATGAAAATCGGCCTATTAATAATGGCTCTGGACCGTGTACAAACTTTTGTAGTCAATTTCAAATGTGACGTCATATGACGTCATAGGCTTCTGAAAATCATTGAAATCAAAATTTTAGCGTCTGATTCATTTGTCATTAAATTTTCATTGTCCTTCGATAATGTCAACATATAGAAATACTCTTGTTAATATTAGAAATACATTTTCATTTATAGACGTCACGTGACGTCATATGACATTTATTTTCACAAAATGTTTAAGACTTATATACTGACCAAATATCACTTTTCTATCTCAAATAGGACGGATTTATAAGCATTTAAAAATTTACGACCTTCGTTCGAATGTTGGATTCGCTATAGAACCTTGGCAATTTCAAATTTTGAGCAACGGACACCGGGATGCACAACTAAAACATAATATACACATTCTGTGAAAATTTGATGAAAATCGGTTCATCAATAATGGCTCTGGACTGCGTACAAACTTTTGTAGCTTATTTCACGTGTGACGTCATATGACGTCATAGAGATATGAAAATCATAGAAATCAAAATTTCAGCGTTTTAAGCATGTGTCATTAAATTTTCATTTCCTTTCGATAATTTCAACATATAGAAATATTATTGTTAATATTAGAAAAACATTATCATATAATGACGTCACGTGACGTCATATGACATTTATTTTCACAAAATGTTTAAAACTTCTAGAGACCTATATACTGATTAAATATCAACTTTCTATCTTAAATAGGACAGATTTTATAAGCGTTTGAAAATTTACGACCTTGGTTCGAATCTTGGATTCGCTATAGAACCTTGGCAGTTTCGAATTTTGAGAAACGGACACCGGGATGCACAACTAAAACATAATATACACATTCTGTGAAAATTTGATGAAAATCGGTTCATCAATAATGGCTCTGGACTGCGTACAAACTTTTGTAGCTTATTTCAAGTGTGACGTCATATGACGTCATAGAGATATGAATATCATAGAAATCAAAATTTCCGCATTTGAAGCATGTGTCATTAAATTTTCATTGCCCTTCGATAATTTCAACATATAGAAATATTATTGTTTATATTATAAATACATTATCATATAATAACGTCACGTGACGTCATATGACATTTATTTTCACAAAATTTTTAAAACTTCTAGAGACCTATATACTGATTAAATATCAACTTTCTATCTTAAATAGGACAGATTTTATAAGCATTTAAAAATTTACGACCTTGGTTCGAATCTTGGATTCGCTATAGAACCATGGACTTTTCGAATTTTGAAAAACGGATACGGGGATGCACGACTAGAACTTAATATACACAATCTGTGAAAATTTGATGAAAATCGGTTCACAGACAATGGCTGTAGACCGCGTACAACCTTTTGTAGCATATTTCAAATGTGACGTCATATGACATCATAGGCATATGAAAATCATAGAAATCAAAATTTCCTCACGTGACTAATAAGTCATAAAAATTTCATCGTCCTATGAGTATTGCAACATAGAAAAATAAGCGTTTAGTTAGGAAGAAAAAAAGAACTAGATGTCATTCGTGAAAACGAATGATAGGACTTTCTGCAAGCTGTGTTAATGCAAAAAGCAGGAGATAGAAGTTTCATGTAATGATTCACCTCTGGTAGTATTTCATGTTCATGCTGAACAATTGACATTATATTCCGAAATTAGTGCAAATGATAAGAACTAAGTATTAGTCTGTGACGTAACATGATGTTATATGACGTCAGGACATGACTGCAAACTTGATTTCTAGTTCAAAGGTCCTATGTTCGAATCTTACTTCAGCCACAATACTTCGGTTTTTCGGAATTAAGGTTAGCTGACAAAATATTCAGGCCTTAGTTTCAAGATGTACCATCTGTAAAAATTTGAAGAAAATCTGACCACAAATGGCGGCTCTAGAGCGTGAATACCATTTTTCACTATTTTTAGCTCTTACGTCAGGTGACGTCAAAGGGTGCTGAAAATGCTGTTGCTCAAAAGCGCATACTTTACTGCAATAACTCTGAAATTTTCATTATTCTGAACAATTGGCATCATGTCGAAATCATTGCCCCAAAGTAAAATTAAGTGGTATGCTTATGACGTCCTATGACGTCTGGATTCAAAATGTTTGTAGAAATGCTGCAGAACTGCAAACTGTGTAAGTTTCAACTTTCTATCTCATTCTGAAGCTCTTTAATTCTAAAATGAAATTTTCGGTCCTATGTTCGAATATTATTTAAGCCACAGAACTTCGGTCTTTCGGAATTTCGGTTAGCTTAAAGGATATACACATCTTAGTTTCAAGATATACCATCTGTGAAAATTTGAAGAAAATTCGACCATAAATGGCGGCTGTAGAGCGTGAACACCATTTTTCACTATTTTTAGCCCTGACGTCACATGACGTCATACGGTGCTGAAGATGCTTTTGTTCAAAAGCGCATACATTACTGTCATAACTCTGAAATTTTCATTATTCTGAACAACTGGCATCATGTCGAAATCATTGCCTTTAAATGAAAATTAAGATGTATGCTTATGACGTCACATAACGTCATACACGACTCAAAATATTTGTAGAAATTCTGCAGAACTGCATACTGTGTAAGTTTCAACTTTCTATCTCATCCTGAAGCTCTTTAATCCTAAAATGAAATTTTCGGTCCTATGTTCGAATCTTATTTCAGCCACAGAACTTCGGTCTTTCGGAATTTCGGTTAGCTGACAGGATATGTACACCTAAGTTTCAAGATGTACCATCTGTGAAAATTTGAAGAAAATCCGACCATTAATGTCGGCTGTAGAGCGCGGAAACCATTTTTCACTATTTTTAGCTGTGACGTCATGTGACGTCATAGGGTGCTGTCAATCATTGAAATCAAAATTTCCTCACGTGACTAAAAACCCATAAAAAATTTCATCGTTCTAGGACTATTGCAACATATTAAAATAAGCGTTTAGTTAGGAAGAAGAAAAGAATAATAATAATAAAAAATGACGTCACGTGACGTCATATGACGTTTATTTTCACATAATTGTTAAGACACCAAGAGACCTACTAACTGACAAAATTTCAACTTTCTATCTCAAATAGGACAGTTTTTATAAGCATTTAAAAATTGACGTCCTTGTTTCGAATCTTGGATCCGCCATAGATGCTTGGACTTTTCGAATTTTGAAAAACCGGACACCGGTATACACAATAAGAACGTAATATACACATTCTGTGAAAATTTGATGAAAATCGGCCCATAAATAATGGCTCTGGACCGTGTACAAACTTTCGTAGTCATTTCAAATGTACGTCATATGACGTCATAAAATTAAAAAATTTCAGCGTCTGAACATTTGTCATTAAATTTTCATTGCCCTTCGACAATTTCAACATATAGAAATACTCTTGTTAATATTAGAAATACATTATCATATAATGACGTCACGTGACGTCATATGACATTTATTTTCACAAAATGTTTAAGACTCTTAGAGACCTATATACTGATCAATTATCACTTTTCTATCTCAAATAGGACCGATTTTATAAGCATTTAAAAATTTACGACCTTGGTTCGAATCTTGGATTCGCTATAGAACCATGGACTTTTCGAATTTTGAAAAACGGATAAAGAGATGCACAACTAGAACTTAATATACACATTCTGTGAAAATTTGATGAAAATCGGCCCATTAATAATGGCTCTGGACCGTGTACAAACTTTCGTAGTCAATTTCAAATGTGACGTCATATGACGTCATAGGCTTCTGAAAGTCTTTGAAATCGAAATTTCAGCATCTGAAGCATGCGGCCTTAATTTTTCATTGCCCTTCGAAAATTTCAAGATATAGAAATAATCTTGTTAGAATTAGAAATTCATTATCATATAATGGCGTCACGTGACGTCATATGACATTTATTTTCACAAAATGTTTAAGACTCCCAGAGACCTATATACTGACCCAATATCATCTTTCTATCTCAAATAGGACCGATTTATATAGAATTTGAAAATTTACGACCTTGGTTCGAATCTTGGAATCGCTATAGAACCTTGGACTTTTCGAATTTTGAAAAAAGGACACCGGGATGCACAACTAGAACTTAATATACACATTCTGCGAAAATTTGATGAAAATCGGTTCATAAACAATGGCTGTAGACCGCGTACAAACTTTTGTTGCATATTTCCAGTGTGACGTCATATGACGTCATAGGCATATGAAAATCATATAAATCTAAATTTTAGCGTTTGAAGCATGTGTCTTTAAATTTTCATTGCCTTTCGACAATTTCAACATATAGAAATATTCTTGTTAATATTAGAAATACATTATCATATAATGACGTCAGGTGACGTCATATGACATATATTTTCACAAAATGTTTAGAACTTCTAGAGACCTATATACTGACTAAATATCAACTTTCTATCTTAAATAGGACAGATTTTATAAGCATTTAAAAATTTACGACCTTGGTTCGAATCTTGGATTCGCTATAGAACCATGGACTTTTCGAATTTTGAAAAACGGACACCGGGATGCACAACTAGAACTTAATATACACATTCTGCGAAAATTTGATGAAAATCGGTTCATAAACAATGGCTGTAGACCGCGTACAAACTTTTGTTGCATATTTCCAGTGTGACGTCATATGACGTCATAGGCATATGAAAATCATAGAAATCTAAATTTCAGCGTTTGAAGCATGTGTCTTTAAATTTTCATTGCCTTTCGACAATTTCAACATATAGAAATATTCTTGTTAATATTAGAAATACATTATCATATAATGACGTCACGTGACGTCATATGACATATATTTTCACAAAATGTTTAGAACTTCTAGAGACCTATATACTGACTAAATATCAACTTTCTATCTTAAATAGGACAGATTTTATAAGCATTTAAAAATTTACGACCTTGGTTCGAATCTTGGATTCGCTATAGAACCATGGACTTTTCGAATTTTGAAAAACGGACACCGGGATGCACAACTAGAACTTAATATACACAATCTGTGAAAATTTGATGAAAATCGGTTCACAAACAATGGCTGTAGACCGCGTACAAACTTTTGTAGCATATTTCAAATGTGACGTCATATGACGTCATAGGCATATGAAAATTTTGGAAAAAAAAAAAAAAAAAGAAGAAGAATAAACAGTACAAACCCAATAGGACTTTCTGCTTTAGGCAGAAAGTCCTAATAACTAGATGTCATTCGTGAAAACGAATGATAGGACTTTCTGCAAGCTGTGTTAATGCAAAAAGCAGGAGATAGAAGTTTCATGTAATGATTCACCTCTGGTAGTATTTCATGTTCATGCTGAACAATTGACATTATATTCCGAAATTAGTGCAAATTATAAGAACTAAGTATTAGTCTGTGACGTAACATGATGTTATATGACGTCAGGACATGACTGCAAACTTGATTTCTAGTTCAAAGGTCCTATGTTCGAATCTTACTTCAGCCACAATACTTCGGTTTTTCGGAATTAAGGTTAGCTGACAAAATATTCAGGCCTTAGTTTCAAGATGTACCATCTGTAAAAATTTGAAGAAAATCTGACCACAAATGGCGGCTCTAGAGCGTGAATACCATTTTTCACTATTTTTAGCTCTTACGTCAGGTGACGTCAAAGGGTGCTGAAAATGCTGTTGCTCAAAAGCGCATACTTTACTGCAATAACTCTGAAATTTTCATTATTCTGAACAATTGGCATCATGTCGAAATCATTGCCCCAAAGTAAAATTAAGTGGTATGCTTATGACGTCCTATGACGTCTGGATTCAAAATGTTTGTAGAAATGCTGCAGAACTGCAAACTGTGTAAGTTTCAATTTTCTATCTCATTCTGAAGCTCTTTAATTCTAAAATGAAATTTTCGGTCCTATGTTCGAATATTATTTAAGCCACAGAACTTCGGTCTTTCGGAATTTCGGTTAGCTTAAATGATATACACATCTTAGTTTCAAGATATACCATCTGTGAAAATTTGAAGAAAATTCGACCATAAATGGCGGCTGTAGAGCGTGAACACCATTTTTCACTATTTTTAGCCCTGACGTCACATGACGTCATAGGGTGCTGAAGATGCTTTTGTTCAAAAGCGCATACATTACTGTCATAACTCTGAAATTTTCATTATTCTGAACAACTGGCATCATGTCGAAATCATTGCCTTTAAATGAAAATTAAGATGTATGCTTATGACGTCACATAACGTCATATGACGTCACGACTCAAAATATGTTAAGAAATTCTGAAGAACTGCATACTGTGTAAGTTTCAACTTTCTATCTCATCCTGAAGCTCTTTAATCCTAAAATGAAATTTTCGGTCCTATGTTCGAATCTTATTTCAGCCACAGAACTTCGGTCTTTCGGAATTTCGGTTAGCTGACAGGATATGTACACCTTAGTTTCAAGATGTACCATCTGTGAAAATTTGAAGAAAATCCGACCATTAATGTCGGCTGTAGAGCGCGAAAACCATTTTTCACTATTTTTAGCTGAGACGTCATGTGACGTCATAGGGTGCTGTCAATCATTGAAATCAAAATTTCCTCACGTGACTAAAAACCCATAAAAAATTTCATCGTTCTAGGACTATTGCAACATATTAAAATAAGCGTTTAGTTAGGAAGAAGAAAAGAATAATAATAATAAAAAATGACGTCACGTGACGTCATATGACGTTTATTTTCACATAATTGTTAAGACACCCAGAGACCTACTAACTGACAAAATTTCAACTTTCTATCTCAAATAGGACAGTTTTTATAAGCATTTAAAAATTGACGTCCTTGTTTCGAATCTTGGATCCGCCATAGATGCTTGGACTTTTCGAATTTTGAAAAACCGGACACCGGTATACACAATAAGAACGTAATATACACATTCTGTGAAAATTTGATGAAAATCGGCCCATAAATAATGGCTCTGGACCGTGTACAAACTTTCGTAGTCATTTCAAATGTGACGTCATATGACGTCATAGGCTTCTGAAAATCATTGAAATCGAAATTTCAGCGTCTGAATCATTTGTCATTAAATTTTTAAATTTTTTTCACAAAATGTTTAAGACTCTTAGAGACCTATATACTGATCAATTATCACTTTTCTATCTCAAATAGGACCGATTTTATAAGCATTTAAAAATTTACGACCTTGGTTCGAATCTTGGATTCGCTATAGAACCATGGACTTTTCGAATTTTGAAAAACGGATAAAGAGATGCACAACTAGAACTTAATATACACATTCTGTGAAAATTTGATGAAAATCGGCCCATTAATAATGGCTCTGGACCGTGTACAAACTTTCGTAGTCAATTTCAAATGTGACGTCATATGACGTCATAGGCTTCTGAAAGTCTTTGAAAGCGAAATTTCAGCATCTGAAGCATGCGGCCTTAATTTTTCATTGCCCTTCGAAAATTTCAAGATATAGAAATAATCTTGTTAGAATTAGAAATTCATTATCATATAATGGCGTCACGTGACGTCATATGACATTTATTTTTACAAAATGTTTAAGACTCCCAGAGACCTATATACTGACCCAATATCATCTTTCTATCTCAAATAGGACCGATTTTATAAGAATTTGAAAATTTACGACCTTGGTTCGAATCTTGGAATCGCTATAGAACCTTGGACTTTTCGAATTTTGAAAAAAGGACACCGGATGCACAACTAGAACTTAATATACACATTCTGCGAAAATTTGATGAAAATCGGTTCATAAACAATGGCTGTAGACCGCGTCCAAACTTTTGTTGCATATTTCCAGTGTGACGTCATATGACGTCATAGGCATATGATAATCATAGAAATCTAAATTTCAGCGTTGAAGCATGGGTCTTTAAATTTTCATTGCCTTTCGACAATTTCAACATATAGAAATATTCTTGTTAATATTAGAAATACATTATCATATAATGACGTCACGTGACGTCATATGACATATATTTTCACAAAATGTTTAGAACTTCTAGAGACCTATATACTGACTAAATATCAACTTTCTATCTTAAATAGGACAGATTTTATAAGCATTTAAATATTTACGACCTTGGTTCGAATCTTGGATTCGCTATAGAACCATGGACTTTTCGAATTTTGAAAAACGGACACCGGGATGCACAACTAGAACTTAATATACACATTCTGTGAAAATTTGATGAAAATCGGTTCACAAACAATGGCTGTAGACCGCGTACAAACTTTTGTAGCATATTTCAAATGTGACGTCATATGACGTCATAGGCATATGAAAATCATAGAAATCAAAATTTAAAAAAAAAAAAATAGAAAACAAACATAACTAATATCACAATAGGACTTTCTGCTTTAGGCAGAAAGTCCTAATAATAATAATAACTAGATGTCATTCGTCTAAACGAATGATAGGACTTTCTGCAACCTGTGTTAATGCAAAAAGCAGGAGATAGAAGTTTCATGTAATGACTCACCTCTGGTAGTATTTCATGTTCATGCTGAACAAATGACATTATATTCCGCGAAAAATAAGCGAATAAAATTAGAAAATTATGCAAAACTGCAAACTGTGTAAGTTTCAACTTTCTATCTCATCCCGAAGTTCTTTAACCCTAAAATTTTTGGTCCTATGTTCGAATCATACTTCAGCAACAATACTTCAGTTTTTCGGAATTAAGGTTAGGTGACAAAATATTCACACCTTAGTTTCAAGATGTACCATCTGTAAAAATTTGAAGAAAATCTGATCATAAATGGCGGCTGTAGATCGCGAACACCATTTTTCACTATTTTTAGCTCTGACGTCACGTGAAGTCATAGGGTGCTGAAAATGCTGTTGCTCAAAAGCGCATACTTTATTGCAATAACTCTGAAATGTTCATTATTCTGAACAACTGGCATCATGTCGAAATCATTGCCCCACATTAAAATTAAGAAGTATGCTTATGACGTCCTATGACGTCACGATTCAAAATATTTGTAGAAATGCTGCAGAACTGCAAATTGTGTAAGTTTCAACTTCCTATCTCATCCTGAAGCTCTTCAATCCTAAAATGAAATTTTTGGTCCTATGTTCGAATCTTACTTCAGCCACAGAACTTCGGTTTTTCGGAATTAAGTTTAGCTGGCAGGATATGCACACCTTAGTTTCATGGTGTACCATCTGTGAAAATTTGAAGAAAATCCGACCATAAATGGCGGCTGTAGAGCGCGAAAACCATTTTTCACTATTTTTAGCTGTGACGTCACATGACGTCATAGGGTGCTGAAGATGCTTTTGTTCAAAAGCGCATACTTTACTGTCATAACTCTGAAATGTTCATTATTCTGAACAACTGGCATCATGTCGAAATCATTGCCCTAAAATAAAAATTAAGAAGTATGCTTATGACGTCACATGAGGACATTTGACGTCACGACTCAAAATATATTAAGAAATTCTGCAGAACTGCAAACTGTGTAAGTTTCAACTTTCTATCTCATCCTGAAGCTCTTTAATCCTAAAATGAAATTTTCGGTCCTATGTTCGAATCTTATTTAAGCGACAGAACTTCGGTCTTTCGGAATTTCGGTTAGCTGACAGGATATGCACACCTTAGTTTTAAGATGTACCATCTGTGAAAATTTGAAGAAAATCCGACCATAAATGGCGGCTGTAGAGCGTGAACACCATTTTTCACTATTTTTAGCTCTGACGTCATATGACGTCATAGGTGCTGCAGATGCTTTTGTTCAAAAGAGCATACTTTACTGTCATAATACTGAAATGTTCATTATTCTGAACAACTGGCATTATTTCGAAATCATTGCCCTAAAATAAAAATTAAAAAGTATGCTTATGACGTCACATGACGTCATATCACGTCAAGACTCAAATTATATGTAGAAATTCTGCAGAACTGCAAACTGTGTAAGTTTCAACTTTCTTTCTCATCCTGAAGCTCTTTAAATCCTAAAATGAAATTTTCGGTCCTATGTTCGAATCTTAATTCAGCAACAGAACTTCGGTTTTTCGGAATTTCGGTTAGCTGACAGAATGTGCACCCCTTAGTTTCAAAATGTACCATCTGTGAAAATTTGAAGAAAATCCGACCATAAATGACGGCTGTAGAGCGCAAACACCATTTTTCACTATTTTTAGCTTTGTCGTCATGTGACGTCATAGGGTGCTGACAATCATTGAAATCAAAATTTCATCACGTGACTAATAACCCATAAAAATTTCATCGTCCTAGGACTATTGCAACATATCAAAATAAGCGTTTAGTTAGGAAGAAGAAAAGAATAATAATAATGAAAAAATTACGTCACGTGACGTCATATGACGTTTATTTTCACATAATTGTTAAGACACCCAGAGACCTACTAACTGACAAAATTTCAACATTCTATCTCAAATAGGACTGATTTTATAAGCATTTAAAAATTTACGACCTTGGTTCGAATCTTGGAATCGCTATAGAACCTTGGGCTTTTCGAATTTTGAAAAACGGACACCGGGATGCACAACTAGAACTTAATATACACATTCTGTGAAAATTTCCTGAAAATCGGTCCATTAATAATGGCTCTGGACAGTGTACAAACTTTTGTTGCATATTTCAAATGTGACGTCATATGACGTCATAGGCATATGAAAATCACAGAAATCAAAATTTCAGCATTGGAAGCATGTGTCATTAAATTTTCATTGCCCTTCGACAATTTCAACATATAGAAATATTCTTGTTAATATTAGAAATACATTAACATATAATGACGTCACGGGACGTCATATGACATTTATTTTCACAAAATATTTAAAACTTCTAAAGACCTATATACTGACTAAATATCAACTTTCTATCTTAAATAGGACAGATTTTATAAGCATTTAAAAATTTACGACCTTGGTTCGAATCTTGGATTCGCTATAGAACCATGGACTTTTCGAATTTTGAAAAACGGACACCGGGATGCACATCTAGAACTTAATATAGACAATCTGTGAAAATTTGATGAAAATCGGTTCACAAACAATGGCTGTAGACCGCGTACAAACTTTTGTAGCATATTTCAAATGTGACGTCATATGACGTCATAGGCATATGAAAATCATAAATTTTATCAAAAAAGAGATAAACTTAGTAATAAGTCACTCTGGTAGTATTTCATGTTCATGCTGAACAATTGAAATTATATTCCGAAATTAGTGCAAATGAGAAGAACTAAGTTTGTCTGTGACGACTCAAAAATGTTTAAGTTTAATTTCTATTCATCCTGAAGCTCTCTAATCCTAAAATGAAATTTTCGATGCAATGTTCGAATCTTATTTCAGCCACAGAACTTCGGTCTTTCGGAATTTCGGTTAGCTGACAGGATATGCACACTTAACTTTCAAGATGTACCATCTGTGAAAATTTGAAGAAAATCCGACCATAAATGGCGGCTGTAGAGCGTGAACACCATTTTTCACTATTTTTAGCTCTGACGTCACATGACGTCATAGTGTGCTAAAGATGCTTTTGTTCAAAAGGGCATACTTTACTATCATAACTCTGAAATTTTCGTTATTCTGAACAACTGGCATCATGTCAAAATCATTGACCTAAAATGAAAATTAAGAAGTATGCTTATGACGTCACAAGACGTCATATGACGTCAAAACTCAAGATATATGTAGAAATTCTGCAGAACTGCAAACTGTGTACGGTTCAACCTTCTATCTCATCCTCAAGCTCTTTAATCCTAAAATGAAATTTTCGGTCTTATGTTCGAACCTTTTTTCAGCCACAGAACTTCAGTCTTTTGGAAGTTTGGTTACCTGACAGGATATGCACACCGGAGTTTCAAAAGGTACCATCTGTGAAAATTTGAAGAAAATCCGACCATAAATGACGGCTGTAGAGCGCGAACACCATTTTTCACTATTTTTAGCTGTGACGTCATGTGACGTCATAGGGTGCTGAAGATGCTTTTGTTCAAAAGCAAATCGTTTGCTTTCATAACTCTGAAATTTTCATTATTCTGAACAACTGGCATCATGTCGAAATCATTGCCCTAATATGAAAATGAAGAAGTATGCTTATGACGTCACATGACGTCATATGACGTCACGACTCAAAATATTTGTAGAAATTCTGCAGAACTGCAAACTGTGTAAGTTTCAACTTTCTATCTCATCCTGAAGCTCTTTAATCCTAAAATGAAATTTTCGGTCCTATGTTCGAATCTTATTTCAGCCACAGAACTTCGGTCTTTCGGAATTTCGGTTAGCTGACAAGATATGCACACCTTTGATTCAAGATGTACCATCTGTGAAAATTTGAAGAAAATCCGACCATAAATGACGGCTGTAGAGCGCGAACACCATTTTTCACTATTTTTAGCTGTGACGTCATGTGACGTCATAGGGTGCTGAAGATGCTTTTGTTCAAAAGCGAATATTTTGCTTTTATAACTCTGAAATTTTCATTAACTGGCATCATGTCGAAATCATTGTCCTAAAATGAAAATTAAGAAGTATGCTTATGACGTCACATGACGTCATATGACATCATGACTCAAAATATTTGTAGAAATTCTGCAGAACTGTAAACTGTATAAGTTTCAACTTTCTATCTCATCCTGAAGCTCTTTTATCCTAAAATGAAATTTTCGGTCCTATGTTCGAATCTTATTTCAGCCCCAGAACTTCGGTCTTTCGGAATTTCGGTTAGCTGACAGGATATGCACACCTTTGATTCAAGATGTACCATCTGTGAAAATTTGAAGAAAATCCGACCCTAAATGACGGCTGTAGAGCGCGAACACCATTTTTCACTATTTTTAGCTGTGACGTCATATGACGTCATAGGGTGCTGAAAATCATTGAAATCAAAATTTCCTCACGTGACTAATAAGCCATAAAAATTTCATCGTCCTAGGACTATTGCAACATATAAAAATAAGCGTTTAGTTAGGAAGAAGAAAAGAATAATAATAACTAGATTTCATTCGTTGATACGAATGATAGGACTTTCTACTAAAATTGAAAAATATTAAGATTAATTCTGTTAGAAAGAATATATATTAAATTCTCTACCTTTTACTTATTTTTTTTTTCGTATGGACTTCTTTTAGCTTTGACGTCACATGACGTCATAGGGTGCTGAAAATTCATTTGTTCAAAAGCGCATACTTTACTGTCGTAACTCTGAAATTTTCATTATTCTGAACAACTGGCAACATGTCAAAATCATTGCCTTAAAATAAAAATTAAGAAGAATGTTTATGACGTCACATGACGTCATATGACGTCAAGACTCAAAATATATGTAGTAATTCTGCAGAACTGCAAACTGTGTAAGTTTCAACTTTTTATCTCATTCTGAAGCTCTTTAATCCTAAAATGAAATTTTCGGTCCTATGATCGAATCTTATTTCAGCCACAGAACTTCGGTCTTTCGGAGTTTCGGTTAGCTGACAGGATATGCACACCTTAGTTTCAAGATGTACCATCTGTGAAAATTTAAAGATAATCCGACCATAAATGACGACTGTAGAGCGCGAACACCATTTTTCACTATTTTTAGCTGTGACGTCACATGTGACGTCATAGGTGCTGAAGATGCTTTTGTTCAAAATCGCATAGTTTACTGTCATAACTCTGAAATTTTCATTATTCTGAAAAACTGGCATCATGTCGAAATCATTGCCCTAAAATGAAAATTAAGAAGTATGCCTATGACGTCACATGACGTCCTATGACGTCACGACTCAAAATATATGTAGAAATTCTGCAGAACTGCAAACTGTGTAAGTTTCAACTTTCTATCTCATCCTGAAGCTCTTTAATCCTAAAATGAAATTTTTGGTCCTATGTTCGAATCTTATTTCAGCCACAGAACTTCGGTCTTTCGGAATTTCGGTTAGCTGACAGGATATGCACACCTTTGATTCAAGATGTACCATCTGTGAAAATTTGAAGAAAATCCGACCATAAATGACGGCTGTAGAGCGCGAACACCATTTTTCACTATTTTTAGCTGTGACGTCATGTGACGTCATAGGGTGCTGAAGATGCTTTTGTTCAAAAGCGCATACTTTACTCTCATAACTCTGAAATTTTCATTATTCTGAACAACTGGCATCATGTCGAAATCATTGCCCTTAAATGAAAATTAAGAAGTATGCTTTTGACCCTCACATGACGTCATATGACGTCACGACTCAAAATATATGTAGAAATTCTGCAGAACTGCAAACTGTGTATGTTTCAACTTTCTATCTTATCCTGAAGCTCATTAATCCTAAAATGAAATTTTCGGTCCTTTGTTCGAATCTTATTTCATCCACAGAACTTCGGTCTTTCGGAATTTCGGTTAGCTGACAGGATATGCACACCTTTGATTCATGATGTACCATCTGTAAAAATTTGAAGAAAATCTGACCATAAATGACGGCTGTAGAGCGCGAACACCATTTTTCACTATTTTTAGCTGTGACGTCATGTGACGTCATAGGGTGCTGAAAATCATTGAAATCAAAATTTCCTCACGTGACTAATACGCCATAAAAATTTCATCGTCCTAGGACTATTGCAACATATAAAAATAAGCGTTTAGTTAGGAAGAAGAAAAGAATAATAATAATAAACATAACAAACCCAATAGGACTTTCTGCTTTAGGCAGAAAGTCCTAATAAAAGAAGAAGAAGAACTAGATGTCATTCGTTTAAACGAATGATAGGACTTTCTGCAACATCTGCTTTATATAGTATATATATAGAAGATGACATAATAGATAATCTGTCCAAATTGCAACTTTCTATCTCCTCTATTTCTATATAAAAACCAAAAAACGAATTTTAATAAAAGTCCGCCCATATCTTGCACATGTAGTTTACATACAAAATTTATACTATGTCATATGACATGAAAGAAAAATGAAACAGTGTTCAAATGTAAGTTTCTAACTTTCATCACACATAGAATTTCATCACTCCAGCTCAGTTGTAACCTTGTTTAATTTTAGCCTCAGTAGGAAGAAGTATTGAATATTTGTATAGTGCTATATCCTTTCGACACCTGTAACGTAGTTAAACGTATTTAGCGATTTTGGCGTGTTTGGGCTTCCGTAGTTTTGCCATAAATTCCTGGAATTTCGAACTATGGTGATATTTTGAAAGGTAACATCCCAGCCTACAAACTGATGCAATATGAATATCGTTAGCATAACAATGCAGTTTTTAGATGGTCTAAAATGTTGGGCTGCGTGTGAATTTTTCAAGGCTTGCAAACTGCTCGCTAGCTACATAGTGTTGCAAATACGGATTTTTGTCTTGTGCCGTTGTACATGTATTAACTTCAATGCTTATTTTGGAAACAGTCAACATTCGACAAAAAAAAAAAAAAATCAAATATAGCCCATCAATTGCAATTTGATATTTTTTTTTTTTTTTTTTTTTTTTTTTTTTTAAGTCGTTGCGCAAGTATTTAAGCTTGGTGACCCCTGCGCGTGACCTTTTCCATATTTTTATAGATGCATGATTATGAAATATCTTATTTTCCATGTAACTTTCTTATATGAAGTCCAATTTCAATAAATTTGGTACCGTTAGAAAGTTCTTAAAACATGCTACATTTTATACGCATAATGTATAAACTTATCTTCAGTCGTTTCTGAGATATTGACTGTTAAACCTCAAGAAAACAGCATATTATCAGCAAAATTAGCTTCATTTCATTTAGTTTTTTGCTTATAACTTTGTATTGCGTAAACCAATTTTAATAAACTAAATATCTTTGGAAATGTCAATTATTCAGCTATAATTTTTATTCATACATAATTTTACAAAAATCGATATTTATTGAGATATGGCTACATATATGCAGTAAGGGTGAAATCAAAATTTCCTCACGTGCCTAATAATCCATAAAAATTTCATCGTCCTAGGACTATTGCAACATATTAAAATAAGCGTTTAGTTAGGAAGAAGAAAAGAATAATAATAATAAACAAATGACGTCACGTGACGTCATATGACGTTTATTTTCACATAATTGTTAAGACACCCAGAGACCTACTAACTGACAAAATTTCAACTTTCTATCTCAAATAGGACAGTTTTTATAAGCATTTAAATATTGACGTCATTGGTTCGAATCTTGGATCCGCCATATATGCTTGGACTTTTCGAATTTTGAAAAACGGACACCAGTATACACAATAAGAACGTAATATACACACTCTGTGAAAATTTGATGAAAATCGGCCCATTAATAATGGCTCTGGACCCAGTACAAACTTCTGTAGTCAATTTCAAATGTGACGTCATATGACGTCATAGGCTTCTGAAAATCATTGAAATCGAAATTTCAGCGTCTAAATCATTTGTCATTAAATTTTCATTGCCCTTCGACAATTTCAACATATAGAAATAATCTTGTTAATATTAAAAATACATTATCATATAATGACGTCACGTGACGTCATATGACATTTATTTTCGCAAAATGTTTAAGACTCCCAGAGACCTATATACTGACCCAATATCATTTTTCTATCTCAAATAGGACCGATTTTATAAGAATTTGAAAATTTACGACCTTGGTTCGAATCTTGGAATCGCTATAGAACCATGGACTTTTCGAATTTTGAAAAACCGACACCGGGATGCACAACTAGAACTTAATATACACATTCTGTGAAAATTTGATGAAAATCCGTTCATAAACAATGGCTCTGGACCGCGTACAAAATTTTGTTGCATATTTCAAGTGTGACGTCATATGACGTCATAGGCACATGAAAATCATAGAAATCAAACTTTTAGCAATTGAAGCATGTGTCATTAAATTTTCATTGCCCTTCGACAATTTCAACATATAGAAATACTCTTGTTAATATTAGAAATACAATATCTTATAATGACGTCACGTGACGTCATATGACATTTATTTTCACAAAATGTTTAAAACTTCTAGAGACCTATATACTGACTAAATATCAACTTTCTATCTTAAATAGGACAGATTTTATAAGCATTTAAAAAATTTACGACCTTGGTTCGAATCTTGGATTCGCTATAGAACCATGGACTTTTCGAATTTTGAAAAAACAAACACCGGGATGCACAACTAAAACTTAATATACACAATCTGTGAAAATTTGATGAAAATCGGTTCACAAACAATGGCTGTAGACCGCGTACAAACTTTTGTAGCATATTTCAAATGTGACGTCATATGACGTCATAGGCATATGAAAATCATAGAAATCAAAATTTCATCGCATCAAGTATATGCCATTAAAATTTCATGGCCCTGGGACCATTGCAACATGCTTAAATTAACGCTCAGTTTGGAAGAAAAAAAGAATAAGAAGAATAAAAAACATAACAAACCCAATAGGACTTTCTGCTTTAGGCAGAAAGTCCTAATAAACAGTACAAACCCAATAGGACTTTCTGCCGAAAGGGCAGAAAGTCCTAATAATAACTAGATTTCATTCGTTGATACGAATGTTAGGACTTTCTGCTACATTTGTCAAACACTCAAACACTTTACCTTGCTTTTGTATGGCCATAACTTCCATAAACTTTGAAAAATAAGCCGTTTAACATTATTAGTATTATGATGTCATATGAAGTACATCTCAGAATGTAAAGAAGACTTGAAGACTTATATTCAGTCCAAATATAAGCTTTCTGTCTTACTTGGAAGTGATTGTATACGTATCTGAACTAAAATTTGACGTCAGTGGTTCTAATCTTGGATTAGCCATAAAACCTTGCCTTTTCGAATTTGGAAAAAACGGACACCGGTAGGCACAAATGGAGCGTAACATAAACATTCTGTAAAATTTTGATGAAAATCGGTACAGAAATAATGGCTGTAGACCGCGTAAAAACCTTTGTAGACAACGTAAAGTTTGACGTCATATGACGTCATAGGGGATAAGAAAATCAATGAAATTAAATATTCAGTATTTTTAATATATGCAATAAATTTTTCATTCCCCTGGAACTTTTGCAACATATAGAAATTAACGCGTAGATAAAATATATTCTTTTTGACCTTATGACGTCAAATGACGTTCGTCCTAAGAGAATAGAAAGAAGTCTAGAGACTAATATTCAGTCGAAATATCAGTTTCTAACTCATCTGGAAGAGATTTTATACGTATTTGAAATTTGACGTCAATGGTTCGAATCTTGGATTCGCCATAAAACAATTGCCGTTTCAAATTTGGAAACACCGGGATGCACAACTAGAGCCTAACATACACATTCTGTGAAATTTTGATGAAAATCGGTCCAGAAATAACGGCTGTAGACCGCGTATAAACATTTATAGACGACGTCAAGTTTGACGTCAAAACACATCATAGACAAATTAAAGTCACTGAAATGCAAAAGGGACAAAGTGAAGCATATGTTCTTAAATTTTCGAGGTGCTCGGACGCTGCAACATATAGAAATTAACACGTAAAAATTAGAAATTACTTTTCTCCGTATGACGTCATATGACGTTCATTGTCTCAAATTGTAAAGAGGACCTATAGATATACATTTTGTTCAAATATCAGCTGTCTAGGTCATATGGAAGCGATTAAATACGCATTTGAAATTTGACGTCAATGGTTCGAATCTTTGATTCGCCATAAAACCATTGCTTTTTCGAATTTGGAAAAACGGACACCGGGATGCACAACTAGAGCGTAACATACACATTCTGTAAAAGTTTTATGAAAATCGATTCAGAAATAATGGCTGTAGACCGTGTACAACATTTTTAGACGACGTCAAGTTTGACGTCAAAACACATCATAGGCAAATAAAAATCATTGAAATGCAAAATGTTCTATCAGAAGCATATGCTATTAAATTTTCAAGGTGCTCGGAGGTTTTCAACATATAGAAGTTAAAACGTAAATATTAGAAATTACTTTTGACGTCATATGACGTTCATCATCAGAGAATCTAAAGAAATCCTAGAGACTTATATTCTGTCCGAATATCAGCTTTCTAGATCATCTGGAAGCGATTTTATACGCATTTGAAATTTGACATCAATGGTTCGAATCTTGGATTCGCCATAGAACCACTGCCTTTTCGAATTTTGAAAAAAAGGACACCGGGATGCACAACTAGAGCCTTACACACACATTCTGTGAAATTTTGATGAAAATCGGTCCAGAAATAAATAATGGCTGTAGACTGCGTACAAACTGTTTCACCTGACGTCAAATCTGACATTATATAACGTCATATGAATATGAAATTCATTGCATCCGAAAGCTCATGGTTTGAAATATATGCCATATAATTTTCATTGTTCTGAGTCAATGGCAACACATCGAAATTAACACAAATATAAGAGGAAGGAAAAAAGAATAAGAAGAAGAAGAACAGTACAAACCCAATAGGACTTTCTGCCAGCAGGCAGAAAGTCCTAATAATAAGAAAAAAACATAACAAACCCAATAGGTCTTTCTACTTGAGGCAGAAAGTCCTAATAATAAGAAAAAACATAACAAACCCAATAGGTCTTTCTACTTGAGGCAGAAAGCCCTAATAAGAAGAATAAACATAACAAACCCTATACGTTTCCACAGGTAGCGGAAAGCCGTAATAAACATAACAAACCCTATACGTTTCCACAGGTAGCGGAAAGCCGTAATAAACATAACAAACCCTATACGTTTCCACAGGTAGCGGAAAGCCGTAATAAACAACAAACCCAATATACGTTTCTACTTGTAGCAGAAAGCCCTAATAAGAAGAATAAACATAACAAACCCTATACGTTTCCACAGGTAGCGGAAAGCCGTAATAAACATAACAAACCCTATACGTTTCCACAGGTAGCGGAAAGCCGTAATAAACATAACAAACCCTATACGTTTCCACAGGTAGCGGAAAGCCGTAATAAACATAACAAACCCTATACGTTTTCCGCAAGTTGCAGAAAGCCGTTAAAAGGCATTATTAAAATGGGAGTTCGAAGCACAAGTATTTCAGAATGCACGTACGATAGGATGGCGGAGAAACAGTCGATTATGTATGCATAATCTTCACAATCTTCAAGCACATTTACATAAACAACAATGGGAAATGCATGCACTAGAAAATAGCAAATTAGACAAAGCCGCAACCATTTTTTTGACATTTTCACGAGATGAGGGGTCATATGCCTTAATGCAAGTGAAGTGAAAGTGAATATATCTCTGAAATTTCATCATTTGTATAAGATAAATACTTATAAAGGTATGCGTGTCATAAAAAAAACCCCCACAGGATCACATTTATCCCAAATTTAGAGGTCAATATCTGCCATCAATCTGTGGGTGCACAGCATTTCTATTAAGGTAATATACTCGTACATAAGAAGTTTCTTTAATCTAGGATAATTGCTTTAATAAAATCATGTGTATCACAAAATACTTCGAATATATGAAAGTTCACATGTTCAATATGTCAAGAGCCATGATATCAAGCGAATGTATCTGAATTAAAAAGAAAAGATGTTAAGAAAAATGACAACGAAGGTCAAGACGTGCCACTTATAATGCAAATGACCATTATTATAAAGATTTATGACTTTGGCTCATTTAGTTTTGGAGGTATTTTCGACATTAGATGTTAAGATGATGGGGCGGTTAAATGCAAATTTATGTCTTCTCCCTCTTTTTAAATTGGGGAAAAGAAAAAAAGCTGCTCATTTGATGAAAATGGATGATAATGAAAAGGACAGAGCAACATACGATTTTGGAGTTGAAGAAATTGAAACAAGATGACTATAAGGGCTGCACATCGCTCACCAGAATAACACTGCTCGTTATTGACATAGGAAAAGTATATGGTATCCTATAAAATCAATATTTCTGCTTCAAGAATCAAAATGCATACACCATTAAAAAAAACTCTTGAAATTCAAATTTTTAGGACAACATTTTTCTTTAAAATTTATCTTTTTTATTTAAAAATAAATGTGTGTAATATAATTGACGAACTAAAGGCACAAGAAGTTTTAAATGATTTAAGTATTTTGCCTTTTTTTATCTAAAATGTTATATAAGTTACATTTGTACTTACAGATTTCTGTCTTAAATCCTTTAAACATCAAAGCTGAGTGAAGGAAGGCGGACATTATAGTTGTTTACAGGTTGTTAGCAACTAATATGTTTTCAGTCATAATCAAGGGCAGATGTTATCATATCCGCGACCTTGTATCAGCTGACGGAAGATGACAAACAAATTATTATCTGTTTCAAGAAGGTTACGTTCATAACGCTTTAGTCCCTAACCTTACGCTCAGCGAAACACAAAAAGCTAGTCAGAAGGACGCGAACAGCTTTCCTAATGCCATGCACACCGTAGTCCTGATTTCGCCTCAAAAAACGCGTGGAAAACGTATCCGACTGAATCTAGATGTTGTGGATTTGAACCCATTTGGGACAAGTTTTTTCAAGGCTTTACAGGCGCAAAGTACCGTCAAAAGGGATAAGGAATAAATTGTAAGAACTTGTCTCCCAATCGATCACTCGACGTAAAAAAAGATGTTGTAACTAATCAACCTATCACTTCAATTCTAGATCCTTCTCCCTGCGCCCCGGGGTATCGCCATTAGTGTGTAAAAGTGTTCTCTAATATCAATTACCAATGTGTATTGGTTTTTGATAAAAAAATCATTCTTGTCTTTAAATTAATTACTTTAAACCTATTGCTCGACGTCTGAATTCCATGCTTAATTTTTTAATTTGCATCATGTAACATATGAAAAAATCAAAGCGCTGATAGCGATGAGAGAACAAAGTTTTTAGTATATGATGCCGCATTTCTTATATATGTTTATCAAAGTAATTTAATATTTCCAAGCGATGCCAATGAATCCAATGTTATAAACCCACCTTTACCTGAAAAGAAACGATAAACATGCCATTTGTCTCAATGAATTGCTAACAATAACATCGTTTTTTTTTTGGATTTTTTTTTTTGTCCTTTTCAAAGAAGAGAAGTATATCCGCAAATATTTATGTTAAAAATAGATTATTTAATTCGCTGCTTAATTTTTCATATTGAACGTGACGAGCCGGTGGGAGCGTACTGACATCCATGGTAGACCCCGGGCCGACCCGTAGTGCACGTTGAAGCCTTTGGGACACCGTCCTTTCCCCACGGCCCCGTCACAGATATACCATGAGAAAACACGGCAAGACCTAACAAACTGAATAAAAGGAAAATGGCAAAAAAAAAAAAAATCTACAACGCAATACAAATTTGCAAAACGGGCTGCCGGGTCGCGGGGAACATAATGTTAACCTAGTTAATGTAAACAGATATTAAGATATAAATATTACACTCCAAATGATGTAAGTTGGGTTTGGTACACAACCTAAACTCCTTTGTACTCACACTCAGCGACTTATAAAAAAATATCAAAGAGCCATTTCCGATTAATACTCTGATTCAAATTAAATAAATGCAAAGCCTAGATGTTTAACTAAATTTCCTATAATTGTTTGGTTTAATTTGACATCTACCAGCAAACCCTTAACAACACAGTGTAATTACAACACACACCATTTACTTGCTAAATGCTTCATAATGACCCCGATTAAATATTTCTGTATGGGATTCGACCAGCTATACATGCATGAATAACAAAAGCAATTCACCAAAGAAGCTGTAGTTAACCATCTCTTCTAAACAACATATTATTTCCTAACAGTGGGCAAGGAAACTAAATTGCATTTCTTTCCGTTTCAAATACAGCAGTTTTTTGTAAATGTTTGTGCCATCATTTGCATGTAAAATCAACAAGGAAGTTGTTATCTGTATACATATAAGGCATCATTATTGTTTATTTTACGATGTAGATAAAAGGAACGTCAGCATACCGAATCTCAATAACCAGGTACCGGCCAATTCGGTACGAAGTGCCAAATGATTAACATTTCAAATGAATAATCCAATATGTGTGTATTGTATATCAAAGAGCTGACGAACTGAATGCGAAAGACCTTTTAACAGGACCGACTTAGGTTATGAAACGCTGGTGGTTTTGATGCAGCATTAACGTCATTGAGTGAACAAGAATGGTTTATGAAAAATGGAAAACAACAATAAAGTCTTCAAATGCTTAAAGAATATATCATCTACTATTCACTGTTTTATCTAATAGAGGGACAGGCAGAGATCTAAAATAAAATATTTCAGGAAGTTTATCAATAAACTCTATACACAACACATCACTTCACTTTTAAGTTTGTTTATCCTGAAAAAATAATAATAATTGACCCCAAAGTTCATGAAAGCACAGCGTTTCAATTTCGTTAAATACACTTTACGTTTTCTGCCATAACTCAACCGTTTGAACCCCAATCTTCAAAAACTAAAAATCACCTGAGAGGTCTTTCAAAGCACTACAAAATTTACTCAAAATTGACTGTGACGTCAAATGACGTCATATGAAGATGAAAATTGTTGCCTTCAAAAGGGCAAAAGTCACTCTGATTACTGTTAAAATTTCATGCTGCTGGTTTATTGGCAACCTGTTTTAATTTGAACCTCAAAAGGGGGAAAAATAATAATAATAAGAAGAAAAAAACATAACAAACCCAATAGGACTTTCTGCAGAAAGCCCTAATAAAAGTTTGATAAAAGCCGTAATGACAAAGGCAATATGCTTATCGTTCCTGGTGTACACCATTGCATCCTAAAATGCACCTCATTCTCTCAAATACGCATAGCAATTCACCTTTCAACACGGGCACTCTTTCCTGCGTAGGAACGTCCGGTACGTGGGGTAACCAACCCAATAACCGCCTTCTTTCCTTACTTCAAATGGCTAGAGTTTCGTATACAAGCCCTCATCCGAAAAACATGAATATCTGCCATGTTTCTTGACGGAATCACTTGAAATTTTCAGGACTTTTTGCACCTTGTAGGCGTCGGCATTCGTTCAAACTTCATACATCAACTTGCTGATTTTATACGAATTTTTTAATAATTCTTGCTTAAATATGCATATCGTCATAATCACGTGACCAAACAAATATACCTGGCAGTTTACATAACTTCACTTTTAAGTTTGTTTATCCTGAAAAAATCATAATAATTGACTCAAAGTTCATGAAACTACAGCGTTTCATTTTCGTTAAAAGTCCACTTTTCGTTTTTCTGCCATAACTCAACCGTTTGAACCCCGATCTTCAAAAACTAAATATCACCTTAAAGGTCTTTTAAAGCACTAGAATATATTTCGTTTTTGAGATACCGAAGGCCGAATAAAAACAACTAAAACTGACATATGACCTTGACCTTTGCGATTTTCCGGAACGGAGGTCACCATGCACGGTGAGACACGAGGTTGCACATTAATTAAAAGTAACATGCCAATCTGTCAAAAAATCAAGCCTGCAGGTCCTAAAAGCAGCTAATTTCGAAAGCAAAATTTCTAATCACAGTGTGACGTCAAATGCCGTCACACGACGTCAGTTGTCAAATAATACAAAGAAGACCCCAGGACACATATGCTATCCAATTTTCACGCTTCTAACTCATCAGGAGCCTTTGTAACACGAACTTATATTTTTATGACCAAGTTCGAATCTCGATTTTGACATAAAATCTCAACTTTTGGAATTTTGATAATTCAAGAAGGTATGCACATCTACATCCCAACTTACACATTCTGTTAAAATATCAAGTCAATCGAACCAATATTGACGGTTGCAGAGCGCGAACTAAATTTGGTAGCTTATTTGAACTGTGACGTCAAATGACGTCATATGAAAATGAAAATTATTGCCTTCAAAAGGGCCAAAGTCACTCTGATTACTGTTAAAATTTCATGCTGCTGGTTTATTGGCAAAATGAGGAAAACTAATAATAATAAGAAGAAAAAACATAACAAAACCAATAGGACTTTCTGCTTGAGGCAGAAAGCCCTAATAATAAAAAACATAACAAACCCAATAGGACTTTCTGCTTTAGGCAGAAAGCCCTAATTATAATAATAAACATAACAAACCCAATAGGACTTTCTGCCGAAAGGGCAGAAAGTCCTAAAAACATAACAAACCCAATAGGTCTTTCTGCTTGAGGCAGAAAGCCCTAATAAAAATTTGGAGAAAGCTGTAATGACAAAGGCAATATGCTTATCGGTCCTGGTGTACACAGTTGCATCCTAAAATGCACCTCATTCTCTCAAATACGCATCGCAAATCATCTTTCAACACGGGCACTCTTTCCTGCGTAGAAACATCCAGATCTAGGGTAACCAACCCAATATCGATTTATTGAACTTGGACTATTTTTATAATATATGTTACATATCAAATTTATTTAAAATGCTTACATTCGAATTCCATCCTGTAATAATGGCTGTAGAACGCGTACAAGCTTGTGTAGACAACGTCAAGTTTGATGTCATATGACGTCATAGGCATAAAGAAAATCAATGAAATGAAATATTAAGTATCTTAAATATATCGAGTAATTTTTTCATGCTCCTTGCAACTTTGCAACATATAGAAATTAAAGCGTAGATATATTAACATTCTTTTTGACCTTATGACGTCAAATGACGTTAATCCTCACAGAATGTAAATAAGTCTTAAAGCCTAAAATTTAGTTCAAATATCAACTTTCTAAATCATCTGGAAGCGATTTTTATATGTATTTGAAATTTGACGTCAATGGTTCGAAACTTGGATTCGCCATAAAACCATTGCCTTTTCGAATTTGTAAATGGGGCCCGGGATACACAACTTGAGCGTTACATATACATTCTGTGAAATTTTGATGAAAATCGGTCCAAAAATAATGGCTGTAAACCGCGTAAAACCTTTTTGTTCTGACGTAAAATCTGGCGTAATATAACGTCACATTAATATGAATTACATTGCATTCTAAAGCGCATGGATTGATGTATATACCATTAGATTTCCATGGTCCTGGGAAGTTAACAACATATTTAAATTAACGCGTATATATCAGAAATTATTTTTGACCTTATGACGTCATATGACGTCAAATGATGATCATCTTCATAAAATGTAAATCACTCTTGGAGACTTATAAATTATCCAAAAATTAGATTTCTAACTCATCTTGAAACGATTTCATACGTATTTGAAATTGGACGTCAATGGTTCGAATCTTGGATCCGCCATAAAACCTTTGCATTTTCGAATTTGGAAAAACGGACACCGGAAGGCACAACTATACTCTAACATACACATTCTGTGAAATAGTGATGAAAATCGGCCCAGAAATAATGGCTGTAGACCGCGTACAAACATTTTTAGACGACGTCAAGTTTGACGTCAAAACACGTCATAGTCAAATGAAAATTATTAAAATGCAAACTGTTCTACCTGAAGCATATGCTGTTAAATTTTCCAGGTGCTCGAACGTGTACAACATAAAAAAATTAACACGTAAAAATTAGAAATTACTTTTCATCTCATGACGTTATATGACGTCATATGACGTTCATCTTCAGAGAATATAAAGAAACCATAGAGACTTATATTCTGTCCAAATATCATATTTCTAGCTCATTTGTAAGTGATTTTATACGCTTTTGAAATTTGACGTCAATGGTTCGAATCTTGGATTCGCCATAGAACTATTGCATTTTCGAATTTTGAAAAAACGGACACCGGAAGGCACAACAAGAGCCTAACATACACATTCTGTGAAATTTTGATGAAAATCGGTCTAGAAATAATGGCTGTAGACCGCGTACAAACTTTTGTAGACAACGTCAAAGTTTGACGTCACATGACGTCATAGGAATATGAAAATCATAGAAATCAAAATTTCAGCATCTGAAATATATGTCATTAAATTTCCATCGCCCTTGGACTATAGCAACATATAGAAATTAAAGCGTAGAAAAGAAGAAAAAAAGAATAATAAAGATATGGCTACATATATGCAGTAGGGGTGACTACAGTTTTCGTTTTTCCGCCATTACTCAGCCGTTTAAAGCCCGATCAGCAAAAACTAAATTTTTTCTGAATTGTCTTTTAAAGCACTATATTTTACACCGATAATGTCTCGATAGAAAATTTATCATTTTTGAGACATTTAAGGCCGAAGAAAAAACCGATAATTGAAATATGGCCTTGACCTTTGCAAGTTTCCTGAAACGGAAGTGACATTGCTCAATAGGATCTAAAGCTGCACTTTCAGTTAAATTTTTATGCAAATCAAACAAAAAATACAGTCTACAGGGCTGAAAAACCGTTAAATTTCAAATAAAAAAATATGCTCAAATTATGACGTCATATGACGTCACATGACGTCAGTCGTCAAGGCATCTACAGAAGATGTCGAGATACACATGCTGACCAAATTTCAGCTTTCTAGCTTAAAAAGAAGCGATGTTATGCTAAAATGAAATTTGACGTCTTTGGTTTGAATTTCAGATTTGCCGCAGAACATCGGTCTTTTCGATATTTGGAAAATAAATACAAGGATGCACAATCAAAACATAATGTGCACATCCTGTGAAAATTTCATGAAAATCCGTCCATGAATAATGGCTGTAGACCGCGTACAAACTTTTGTCGACAAATTCGAGTATGACGTCATATGACGTCATAGGTATATGAAAATGATAAAAATCAAAATTTCATCGCATCAAGTATATGCCATAAAAATTTCATGGCCCTGGGACCATTGCAACATGCTTAAATTAACGCTCAGTTTGGAAGAAAAAAAGAATAAGAAGAACTAGATGTTCTTTTGTTCTGACAAAAGATAGGACTTTCTGCGACACTGAGTCAAACTTGAGCGACTGAGTCATTTTGATCCTTTTACACATGCTATCTAAATATCAGTATCCTAGCTCATCTGGATAAGATGTTATGCTTGAATGGATTTTGACGTTGTCTTCTTCCAAATCTTGAAAAAAGGACACCGGGATACACAATAAGAACCTAATATACATATTCTGTGAAAATTTGATGAAAATCGGCCCATTAACAATGGCTCTAGACGGTGTACAAACTTTCAGAGTCAATTTCAATTGTGACGTCCTATGTTATTCATTGAAATCGAAATTTCAGCATCTGAAGCATATGTCATTAAATTTTCATTACCATTCAATAATTTCAACATATAGAAATATTCTTGTTAATATTAGTAAAACATATTCATATAAATACATCATGTGACGTCATATGACGTTCATTTTAACAAAATCGGTAAGACTCTCAGAGACCTATATACTGACCAAATATCAACCAAATATCTCAAAAAGGACCGATTTTTTAAGCATTTGAAAATTTACGACCTTGGTTCGAATCTTGGATTCGCCATAGATCCTTGGACTTTTCGAAAGATGAAAAACGGACACCGGTATGCACAACTAAAACCTAATATACACATTCTGTGAAAATTTGATGAAAATCGGTCCATTAATAATGGCCCTGGACAGTGTAAAATCTTTCGTAGCCAATTTCAAATGTGACGTCATAGGCATATGAAAATCATTGAAATCGAAATTTCAGCATCTGAAGCCTGTGTCATTAAATTTTCATAGCCCTTCGAAAATTTCAAAATAAAGAAATAATCAAGTAATTATTAGAAATACATTATCATATAATGACGTCATTTACGTCATATGACATTTATTTTCACAAAATCGGTAAGACTCACAGAGACCTATATACTGACCAAATATAAACTTTCTATCTTAAATAGGACAGATTTTATAAGAATTTGAAAATTTACGACCTTGGTTCGAATCTTGGAATCGCTATAGAACCTTGGACTTTTCGAATTTTGAAAAACGGACACTGGGATGCACAACTAGAAATTAATATACACATTCTGTGAAAATTTGATGAAAATCGGCCCATTAATAAAGGCTCTGGACAGTGTAAAAACTTTCGTAGTCAATTTCAAATGTGACGTCATATGACGTCATAGCTTCTGAAAATCATTGAAATCGAAATTTCAGCGTCTGAATCATTTTTCATTAAATTTTCATTGCCCTTCGAAAATTTCAACTCATAGAAATAATCTTGTAAGAATTAGAAATTCATGATCATATAATGACGTCACGTGACGTCATATGACATTTATTTTCACAAAATCGTTAAGATCCCAGAGACTTATATACCCCATCTTTCTATCTCAAATAGGACCGATTTTATAAGAATTTGAAAATTTACGACCTTGGTTCGAATCTTGGAATCGCTATAGAACCTTGGACTTTTCGAATTTTGAAAAACGGACACCGGGATGCACAACTAGAACTTAATATACACATTCTGTGAAAATTTGATGAAAATCGGTCCATTTATAATGGCTATGGACAGTGTACAAACTTTTGTTGCATATTTCAAGTGTGACGTCATATGACGTCATAGGCATATGTAAATCATAGACATCAAAATTTCAGCATTTGAAGCATGTGTCAATAAATTTTCATTGCCCTTCGACAATTTCAACATATAGAAATATTCTTGTTAATATTAGAAATACATTATCATATAATGACGTCATGTGACGTCATATGACATTTATTTTCACAAAATGTTTAAAACTTCTAGAGACCTATATACTGACTAAACATTAACTTTCTATCTTAAAGGTTCGAATTTTGGATTTTCTATAGACCATGGACTTTTCGAATTTTGAAAAACAGACACCGGGATGCACAACTAGAACTTAATATACACAATCTGTGAAAATTTGATGAAAATCGGTTCACAAACAATGGCTGTAGACCGCGTACAAATTTTTTTAGCATATTTCAAATGTGACGTCATATGACGTCATAGGCATATGAAAATCATAGAAATCAAAATTTCCTCACGTGACTAATAAGTCCTAAGAATTTCATCGTCCTAGGAGTATAGCAACATAGAAAAACTAGATGTCATTCGTCAAAACGAATGATAGGAATTTCTGCAACCTGTGTTTATGCAAAAAGCAAGAGATAGAAGTTTCATGTAATGACTCACCTCTGGTAGTATTTCATGTTCATGCTGAACAATTGACATTATATTCCACGAAAAATAAGCGTTTAGTTACGAAGAAAAAAAAATAAGTAGCAGTAGTAGTAGTATGCTTATGACGTCATATGACGTCACGACTCAAAATATATATAGAAATTATGCAGAACTGCAAACTGTGTAAGTTTCAACTTTCTATCTCATCCCGAAGTTCTTTAACCCTAAAATGAAATTGTTGGTCCTATGTTCGAATCTTATTTCAGCCATAATACTTCGGTTTTTAAGAATTTCGGTTAGCTGACAAAATATTCACACATTAGTTTTAAGATGTACCATCTGTAAAAATTTGAAGAAAATCTGATCCTAAATGGCGGCTGTAGAGCGCGAACACCATTTTTCACTATTTTAGCTCTGACGTCACGTGACGTCATAGGGTGCTGAAAATGCTGTTGCTCAAAAGCGCATACTTTACTGCAATAACTCTGAAATTTTCATTATTCTGAACAACTGGCATCATGTCGAAATCATTGCCCTAAAATAAAAATTAAGAAGTATGCTTATGACGTCACATGACGTCATATGACGTCAGGAATCAAAATATATGTACAAATTCTGCAGAACTGCAAACTGTGTAAGTTTCAACTTTCTATCTCATCCTGAAGCTCTTTAATCCTAAAATGACGGTCCTATGTTCGAATCTTATTTCAGCCACAGAACTTCGGTCTTCGGAAATTCGGTTAGCTGACAGGATATGCACACCTTAGTTTCAAGATGTACCATCTGTGAAAATTTTAAGAAAATCCGACTATAAATGACGGCTGTAGAGCGCAAACACCATTTTTCACTATTTTTAGCTGTGACGTCATGTGACGTCATAGGCTGCTGACAATCATTGGAAACAAAATTTCCTCACGTGACTAATAACCCATAAAACTTTCATGGTCCTAGGACTATTGCAACATATTAAAATAAGCGTTTAGTTAGGAAGAAGAAAAGAATAATAATAATAAAAAAATGACGTCACGTGACGTCATATGACGTTTATTTTCACATAATTGTTAGACACCCAGAGACCTACTTACTGACAAAATTTCAACTTTCTATCTCAAATAGGACAGTTTTTATAAGCTTTTAAAATTGACGTCCTTGGTTCGAATCTTGGATCCGCCATAGATGCTTGGACTTTTCGAATTTTGAAAAACGAACACCGGTATACACAATAAGAACGTAATATACATATTCTGTGAAAATTTGATAAAAATCGGCCTATTAATAATGGCTCTGGACCGTGTACAAACTTTCTTAGTCAATTTCAAATGTGACGTCATATGACGTCATAGGCTTTTGAAAATCATGAAATCGAAATTTCAGCGTCTGAATCATTTGTCATTAAATTTTCATTGCCCTTCGATAATTTCAACATATAGAAATACTCATATTAATATTAGAAATACATTATCATATAATGACGTCAAGTGACGTCATGTGACGTTTATTTTCACAAAATGTTTAAGACTCCCAGAGACCTATATACTGACCAAATATCACTTTTCTATCTCAAATAAATCCGATTTTATAAGCATTTAAATATTTACGACCTTGGTTCGAATCTTGAATTCGCTATAGAACCATGGACTTTTCGAATTTTAAAAAACGGACACCGAGATGCACAACTAGAACTTAATATACACATTCTGTAAAAATTTGATGAAAATCGGTTCATAAAGAACGGCTGTAGATCGCGTACAAACTTTAGTTGCATATTTCAAGTGTGACATCATATGACGTCATAGGCATATGAAAATCATAGAAATCAAAATTTCAGCCTTTGAAGCATGTGTCATTAAATTTCATTGCCCTTCGACAATTTCAACATATAGAAATATTCTTGTTAATATTAGAAATACATTATCATATAATGACGTCACGTGACGTCATATGACATTTTTTTTCACAAAATGTTTAAAACTTCTAGAGACCTATATACTGACTAAATATCAACTTTCTATCTTAAATAGGACAGATTTTATAAGCATTTAAAAATTTACGACCTTGGTTCGAATCTTGGATTCGCTATAGAACCATGGACTTTTCGAATTTTGAAAAACGGACACAGGATGCACAACTAGAGCCTAACATACACATTCTGTGAAATTTTGATGAAAATCGGTCCAGAAATAATGGCTGCCGCGCCACACCGATTTAATGGACTTAATGCTTACTAAAAAAAACACTAACCTTTACTTAATTAACACTGACTAACTTAGAGTTTTCCCCGCCCTATTACTACGTTATGCTGCTATATTAGAAGATGGCGCCATATAAGTGCTACGTCAGCGTGTTGTTAAAGTATTCACACACGTGCACGTGCTTTCCAAATATGGATGTAACACATAAATTTCGCGCATTTTTTGACCGTCGGCTCTTTTCTTTTTCAGATTTCAATCAATTTATGTGATGGCTGATTTTTTTATTTATTTATCTTGTTTGAATTAGTTGAGAAATCAGAAAATATCAACTGATTGACATTAAGGAAAGAACGAAATATGTAAAAAATAATCGTTTAAAAAAGTCGGTGTCAGCGGAAGATATCAAGGCTAGGAATACCCCGGAAATACCAAATCAAACGAGATAACACATGATCTGTAAGTTGTTTAAAAACGTTATATCAATTATTCAATTCTTGTATTTACCAAATTCGTAAACATAGGTACTGGTATAGCTCCCTTGGTTTGGCGCTCAGCTTAATAAGGGTAGTTCTAGGACTGATGGCCCGGTGTCCGGATAATGTGACTGGGTGTGGTATCATGCCAACTGTCTACGACGTGATACTGTGCAGTGTGACAACACTACATTTGTCTCAAGTAGACATTGTCTCCAAAAGACTTAAATACTGTCGGTGGGACGTTAAACCTAATAAACTATACTTGCATTTTAGTATTTAATTTAGCATCTTTTTCTTTCCTTAGGAGTCCCTTTGCAAAAAATATTTCCGAAACTCCTCATTCTTATGTAAATGTTTATCTATAAACATGATTATTTAAGCAACTTTAATAAATGTTTACAAAAGACGTCAACATGCGCCTGTGTGCACACCTCGTGTGTAGGGATCGGTGTAGTAAACACTGCTATATATGATATCAGCTTGTTTGTTGGGTTTATCGTCCCACCGACAGTAATTCAGCCAGTCACGATGTCTACTTCATGCGGGCATAGGACTACCACACTGCAGTATCACGCCGTAGACATGTGGCATGATACCACACCCAGTCACATCATCCTGATACCGCGCTAACCAGTCCTGCAAATACCCTTATATGCTGAGCGCCAAGCAAGGGAGCTATAACAGTACCATTTGTTACGACTTTGGTATGTCGGGTCGGGGATCGAACCCACGACCTTCCGCTCCCGAGGCGGACGCTCTAACCACTCGGCCACCGGAAAGGGTACGCTTGTTTAGCTAGTAATATCAATATGATATAAGTAAAAAGTTTTTTGCAATTTATATGACTAATACATTGCTGTAAACTTACATATTTTCCGAAAATCCTTCAATTAACGTGAAAGCGAAAGTAGGATATTTCTCGAAAATTCTTACACTTGGGTTTATATTCGTATTTTTGATGTAACTTCCTTATACTTTAATCACTTTTAAAACTCTAGGTACCAAAATAATCGTCTTAAAATTCTCTACATCTCACTCGCTTAAGGTGTGGACTTATTTCTAATGAGCTTTGAGATATTAGCCGTAGAACTTTGACAACACGGCAGAATCGCTGAGATTCTACATGTTTAAATTCTTATTTTTGATGTAACTTCCTGATACTTTGTTCAATTTCAAAACTTAAGGTACCAAAATAATCGTCAGAAATTTCTCTACATTTCACACGCTTTATGTTTAGGAATATTACTAATACTTTTTGAGATACAAGCTCTTAAACCACCTGAAAAATGAAAAATTTACCAAAGCTACAAACATGAATTTCGTTTTTTCCCCATTCCTCCATCAATCTTTGGCCAATCATTAAAGTTTAGGCATCAAAAGAACGGCCAAACATTGCTCTACAAATAATATTCATCATCATATTTGAAAAATCAAAGGTTTTCGAGGTATAAACTGTTAAACACACTGGGGGTTACCAAATTTTTATTTTTCCGCCATAACTCAACCAATTCAACCCCGATCATCAAAAACTAAATATCATTTGAAAGGTCGTTCTAAGCACTACAAATTATACGTATAGTGTCTCGATAGAATATTTACCGTTTTTGAGATATTTAAGGCCGAAGAAAAAGCCGATAATTGATATATGACCTTGACCTTTGGGATTTGCCGGAAACGAAAGTAACATGTATCCATAGAATCTAATACTGCATCTTCAGACAAAATTTCAAGCAAATCATACAAAAAATGAAGCCTACAGTGCTTAAAAACCGTTAAGTTTTAATACGAAAGTTTTAATAGCATTATGACGTCATGTGACGTCATTTGGTGTTCATCTTTTCAGAATATAAAGAAGACCTAGAGATTAATATTCAGTCCAAATATCAGCTTTCTTGCTCTTCTGGAAGCGATTTTATACGCATTTGAAATTTGACGTCATTAGTTCGAATCTTGGATTCGCCATGAAACTTTTGCCTTTTCGAATTTGGAAAAACGGACACCGGGATGCACAACTAGAGCCTAACATACACATTCTGTGAAATTTGATGAAATCGGTTCACAAACAATGGCTGTAGACCGCGTACAAACTTTTGTAGCATATTTCAAATGTGACGACATATGACGTCATAGGCATATGAAAATCATAGAAATCAAAATTTCCTCACGTGACTAAATAGTCATAAAAATTTCATCGTCCTAGGAGTATTGCAACATAGAAAAATAAGCGTTTAGTTAGGAAGAAAAAAAGAATAATAAGAAGAAGCTGAAGAAGAAGAACTAGACTTCTTTTGTTCTGAACAAAAGAAAGGGCTTTCTGCACTGCAAACCATGTCAAACCTGATCATACTTATTGAGTTTTCTGAAATACACCATCTTCAAAAATTGAAGAAAATCCGTCCCGAATTGATAGCTGTAGAGTGCAAACATAAATAAATAGCAGAGGAAATCTGTGATGTCATATAACATAATTTAAATTTTAAAGTCATTGCATTCAAAAGGGAATATGTTTCTTTGTTTTCAGTTATAATTTTAATTTTAAAGTGACAATGACAATGTGAAATCTAGCTTTTTTCAATATTAAAAGGGGCATAACTCCTGACCTAATATCAATTTTAATTTAGACTGGGACAAAAATGTAGGCTTCTAAAAACTAAGTAGAGTTCACAAGGTTTTTCTTAGATTTGACCTGGTGACCTAGTTTTTGATTCCACGTGACCCAATTTTCAAACTCATGCAAGATATCATGTAGAAAGATTTGACCTGATGACCCCCCATTTTCAACTCATCAAGATATCTTAGACAAACACCTGATCAAAATTTATGAAGATTGGGCCAAAAACTGTGGCCTGTAGAGTGTTCACAATATTTTTCTAAATTTTTAACTAGTGACCTATTTTTTAACCCCACATGACCCAATTTCGAACTCATCCGAGATATCATGAAGACAAACATCCCGACCAAGTTTCATGAAGATTGGGTTAAAACTGTGGCCTCTAGAGTGTTCAGAATGTTTTTCTACGATTTGACCTGGTGACCAAGTTTTTGACCCCACATGACCAAATTTCGAACTCATCCGAGATATCATGAGACAAACATCCTGACCAAGTTTCATGAAGATTGGGCCAAAACTGTGGCCTGTAGACTGTTCACAAGGTTTTTCTAAGATTTTCCCTGGTGACCTAGTTTTTGACCCCACATGATCCAATTTCGAAATTCTCTGAGTCATGTAGACAAAAATCCTGACCAAGTTTCATGAAGATTGGGCCAAAACTGTGGCCTGTAGACTGTTCACAAGGTTTTTCTAAGATTTTTTTTTACCCCACATGACCAATTTCGAATATCGAGATATCATGTAGACAAACATCCGACGAAGTTTCATGAAGATTGGGCCAAAACTGTGGCCTCTAGAGTGTTCACAAGCAATTGTTGACGACGGACGACTGACGACGCACGACGCACGACGGACAAAAGGCGACCAGAAAAGCTCACCCGAGCACAAGTGCTCAGGTGAGCTAAAAAGAAAGGCCTTTATATTTTCAACATTTCACGTGTTTCATATTTCAACTTTTCTGTTACGTGCTCTAAGATATAGAAAGTTATTTTTCAAAGAAACGGCAAAAAATTCGGCAAAACGATGTTCATGTCTATTATTGCCCTTCGACAAATAACTTTTATAATTAATGGTCCGATCATTAAAATTTGCATACCATTAGAACCGCATTGCATCACGCTAATAATACTGTTCTTTATGTTATTTTCAAAAATTAATAGTTTCTTAGAAAAGAACAATCAAATGATAGGGACTAACTGCAGAAATGCATGAAAGAACGATTTAAATGAATTCTTATTTCTCATCTAACTTCCTTATAGGATATCCGATGTCCAATTTCCAAACGCAAGGTACCATTAGAAAGGCCTTTAAATTTCCAACATTTCACGTGTTTCATGTTTCAACTTTTCTATTACGGGCTCTGAGATATAGAAAGTTATTTTTAAAGAAAACGGCAAAAATCGGCAAAAAGATGTTCATGTCTATTATTGCCTTTCGACAAATAACTTTATAATTTATGGTCCGATCATTAAAATCTGCATATCATTAGAACCACATTACATCATGCAAAAAAAAAATTGTATGTTATTTTTAAAAAATCATTAGTTTCTTCGAAAAAAAGGAATCAAGTGATCGAGACTTACTGCGGGAGTGCATGAAAGAACGGTTTTACTGCATTCTTAGTCTTCATGTAACTTCCTTATATTAAGTCCAATTTTAAAAAGCTAGGTACCGTTAGAAAGGTCTTTTTCATTTCCCACAATTACCTTGCTTCATAATTGTATGTATCTTTAAACACTTTGTAGCTACGGGCGTTTAAACCTTGAGCACACGGCAAAAATCGGGGATAAATATGTTCATATCATTTTGTTTTTCCTTATAACTTAATGAATATTAAGTCAATCTTTAAAATTTAAACACCAAAGAACGGCCGGGAATTGATCTACAAATTATATTCATACTCTTATTAACAAAAATCAATAATTATCGAGATATAAGTAGTTAAGTGCGCTTAGGGTTGCAGCATTTTTGTTTTTCTGCAATAACTCAACTGATTCAACCCCGATCTTCAAAAACTATATATCGTCTGAAAGGC
>CM037792.1:7624609-7674609 GCA_021229015.1 Solen grandis | reverse complement strand
AACACATTCTGTGAATTTTAATAAAAGTCCGCCCATATCTTGCACATGTAGTTTACATACAAAATTTATACTATGTCATATGACATGAAAGAAAAATGAAACAGTGTTCAAATGTAAGTTTCTAACTTTCATCACACATAGAATTTCATCACTCCAGCTCAGTTGTAACCTTGTTTTATTTTAGCCTCAGTAGGAAGAAGTATTGAATATTTGTATAGTGCTATATCCGTTCGACACCTGTAACGTAGTTAAACGTATTTAGCGATTTTGGCGTGTTTGGGCTTCCGTAGTTTTGCCATAAATTCCTGGAATTTCGAACTATGGTGATATTTTGAAAGGTAACATCCCAGCCTACAAACTGATGCAATATGAATATCGTTAGTATAACAATGCAGTTTTTAGATGGTCTAAAATGTGGGGCTGCGTGTGAATTTTTCAAGGCTTGCAAACTGCTCACTAGCTACATAGTGTTGCAAATACGGATTTTTGTCTTGTGCCGTTGTACATGTATTAACTTCAATGCTTATTTTGGAAACAGTCAACATTCGACAAAAAACAACAAAAAAAACAACAAAATCAAGATCAATTGCATTTTTTTTTTTTTTTTTTTTTAAGTCGTTGCGCAAGTATTTAAGCTTGGTGACCCCTGCGCGTGACCTTTTCCATATTTTTATGATGCATGATTGTGAAATATCTTATTTTCCATGTAACCTTCTTATATGAAGTCCAATTTCAATAAACTTGGTGCCGTTAGAAAGCTCTTAAAACATGCTACATTTTAAAAACTTATCTTCAGTCGTTTCTGAGATATTGAGTTAAACCTCAAGAAAACAGCATATTATCAGCAAAATTAGCTTCATTTCATTTAGTTTTTTTGCTTATAACTTTGTATTGCGTAAACCAATTTTAATAAACTAAATATCTTTGGAAACGTCAATTATTCTGCTATAATTCTTATTCATACATATATTTACAAAAATCGATATTTATTGAGATATGGCTACATATATGCAGTAGGGGTGAAATCAAAATTTCCTCACGTGCCTAATAACCCATAAAAATTTCATCGTCCTAGGACTATTGCAACATATTAAAATAAGCGTTTAGTTAGGAAGAAGAAAAGAATAATAATAATAAAAAATGACGTCACGTGACGTCATATGACGTCTATTTTTACATAATTGTTAAGACACCCAGAGGCCTACTAACTGACAAAATTTCAACTTTCTATCTCAAATAGGACAGTTTTTATAAGCATTTAAGAATTGACGTCCTTGGTTCGAATCTTGGATCCGCCATAGATGCTTGGACTTTTCAAATTTTGAAAAAAGGACACCGGTATACACAATAAGAACGTAATATACACATTCTGTGAAATTTTGATGAAAATCGGAGATAGAAGTTTCATGTAATGACTCACCTCTGGTAGTATTTCATGTTCATGCTGAACAATTGACATTATATTCCGAAATAAGTGCAAATGATAAGAACTAAGTATTTCATTATTTTTAGCTCTGACGTCACATGACGTCATAGGGTGCTGAAAATTCTTTTGTTCAAAAACGTATACTTTACTTTCATAACTCTGAAATTTTCATTATTCCGAACAACTGGCATCATGTCGAAATCATTGCCCTAAAATGAAAATTAAGAAGTATGCTTATGAAGTCACATGACGTCATATGACGTCAGGACTCAAGATATATGTAGAAATTCTGCAGACCTACAAACTGTGTAAGTTTCAACTTTCTATCTCATCCTGAAGCTCTTTAATCCTAAAATGAAATTTTCGGTCCTATGTTCGAATCTTATTTCAGCCACAGAACTTCGGTCTTTTGGAATTTCGGTTAGCTGAAAGGATATGCACATCTTAGTTTCAAGATGTACCATCTCTGAAAATTTGAAGAAAGTTCGACCATAAATGGCTGCTGTAGAGCGTGAATACCATTTTCCACTATTTTTTGCCCTGACGTCACTTGACGTCATAGGGTGCTGAAGATGCATTTGTTCAAAAGCGCATACATTACTGTCAAAACTTTGAAATTTTCATTATTCTGAACAACTGGCATCATGTCGAAATCTTTGCCCTAAAATGAAAATTAAGAAGTATGCTTATGACGTCACATGACGTCATATGACGTCACGATTCAACATCTTTGTAGTAATTCTGCAGAACTGCAAACTATGTAAGTTTCATCTTTCTATTTTGTTCTGAAGCTCTTTAATCCTAAAATGAAATTTTCGGTCCTATGTTCGAATCTTATTTCAGCCACAGAACTTCGGAATTTCGGTTAGCTGACAGGATATGCACACCTTTGATTCAAGTTGTACCATCTGTAAAAATTTGAAGAAAATCCGACCATAAATGACGGCTGTAGAGCGCGAACACCATTTTTCACTATTTTTAGCTGTGACGTCATGTGACGTCATAGGGTGCTGAAAATCATTGAAATCAAAATTTCCTCACGTGACTAATAAGCCATAAAAATTTCATCGTCCTAGGACTATTGCAACATATAAAAATAAGCGTTTAGTTAGGAAGAAGAAAAGAATAATAATAATAATAATAACTAGATGTCATTCGTGAAAAAGAATGATAGGACTTTCTGCAAGCTGTGTTAATGCAAAAAGCAGGAAATAGAAGTTTCATGTAATGATTCACCTCTGGTAGTATTTCATGTTCATGCTAAACAATTGACATTATATTCCGAAATTAGTGCAAATGATAAGAACTTAGTATTAGTCTGTGACGTAACATGATGTTATATGACGTCAGGACATGACTGCAAACTTGATTTCTAGTTTAAAGATCCTATGTTAGAATCTTACTTCAGCCACAATACTTCGGTTTTTCGGAATTAAGGTTAGCTGACAAAATATTCACACCTTAGTTTCAAGATGTACCGTCTGTAAAAATTTGAAGAAAATCTGATCACAAATGGCGGCTGTAGAGCGCGAATACCATTTTTCACTATTTTAGCTCTGACGTCACGTGACGTCATAGGGTGCTGAAAATGCTGTTGCTCAAAAGCGCACACTTTACTGCAATAACTCTGAAATTTTCATTATTCTGAACAACTGGCATCATGTCGAAATCATTGCCCCAAATTAAAATTAAGTGGTATGCTTATGACGTCCAATGACGTCACGATTCAAAATATTTGTAGAAATGCTGCAGAACTGCAAACTGTGTAAGTTTCAACTTTCTATCTCATCCTGAAGCTCTTCAATCCTAAAATGAAAGTTTTGGTCCTATGTTCGAATCTTATTTCAGCCACAGAACTTCGGTTTTTCGGAATTTCGGTTAGCTGGCAGGATATGCACACCTTAGTTTCAAGGTGTACCATCTGTGAAAATTTGAAGAAAATCCGACCATAAACGGCGGCTGTAGAGCGCGAACACCATGTTTCAATATTTTTAGCTCTGACGTCACAGGACGTCATAGGGTGCTGAAGATGCTTTTGTTCAAAAGCTCATACTTTACTGTCATAACACTGAAATTTTCATTATTCTGAACAACTGACATCATGTCGAAATCATTGCCCTAATATGAAAATTAAGAAGTATGCTTATGACGTCACATGACGACATTTGACGTCACGACTCAAAATATATTAAGAAATTATGCAGAACTGCAAACTGTGTAAGTTTCAACTTTCTATCTCATCCTGAAGCTCTTTAATCCTAAAATGAAATGTTCGGTCCCATGTTCGAATCTTATTTCAGCCACAGAACTTCGGTCTTTCGGAATTTCGGTTAGCTGACAGGATATGCACACCTTAGTTTCAAGATGTAAAATCTGTGAAATTTTAAGAAAATCCGACCATAAATGGCGGCTGTAGAGCGTGAACACCATTTTTCACTATTTTTAGCTCTAACGTCACATGACGTTATATGGTGCTGAAAATGTTTTTGCTCAAAAATGTATACTTTACTGTTATAACTCTGAAATTTTCCTTATTCTGAACAACTGGCATCATGTCGAAATCATTGTCCTAAAATAAAAATTAAGAAGTATGCTTATGACGTCACGACTCAAAATATTTATAGAAATTCTGCAGAACTGCAAACTGTGTAAGTTTCAACTTTCTATCTCATTCTGAAGCTCTTTAATCCTAAAATGGAATTTTCGGTCCTATGTTCGAATCTTATTTCAGCCACAGAACTTCGGTCTTTCGGAATTTCGGTTAGCTTAAAGGATATACATATCTTAGTTTCAAGATATACCATCTGTGAAAATTTGAAGAAAATTCGACCATAAATGGCGGCTGTAGAGCGTGAACACCATTTTTCACTATTTTTAGCTCTGACGTCACATGACGTCATAGGGTGCTGATGATGCTTTTTTTCAAGAGCGTCTATTTCTGTCATAACTCTGAAATTTTCATTATTCTGAACAACTGGCATCATGTCAAAATCATTGCCCCAAATTAAAATTAAGATGTATGCTTATGACGTCACATGACGTCATATGACGTCACAACTCAAAATATATTAAGAAATTCTGCAGAACTACAAGCTGTGTAAGTTTCAACTTTCTATTTCATCCTGAAGCTCTTTAATCCTAAAATGAAATTTTCGGTCCTATGTTCGAATCTTATTTAAGCCACAGAACTTCGGTCTTTCGGAATTTCGGTTAGCTGACAGGATATGCACACCTTAGTTTCAAGATGTACCATCTGTGAAAATTTGAAGAAAATCCGACCATAAATGACGGCTGTAGAGCGCGAACACCATTTTTCACTATTTTTAGCTGTGACGTCATGTGACGTCATAGGGTGCTGAAGATGCTTTTGTTCAAAAGCGCATACTTAGTATTCATTAACTCTGAAATTTTCATTATTCTGAACAACTGGCATCATGTCGAAATCATTGCCCTAATATGAAAATTAAGAAGTATGCTTATGACGTCACATGACGACATATGACGTCACGACTCAAAATTTTAAGAAATTATGCAGAACTGCAAACTGTGTAAGTTTCAACTTTCTATCTCATCCTGAAGCTCTTTAATCCTAAAATGAAATTTTCGGTCCTATGTTCGAATCTTATTTCAGCCACAGAACTTTCGGTCTTTCGGAATTTCGGTTAGCTGACAGGATATGCACACCTTAATTTCAAGATGTACCATCTGTGAAAATTTGAAGAAAATCCGACCATAAATGACGGCTGTAGAGCGCGAACACACATTTTTCACTATTTTTATGCTGTGACATCATGTGACGTCATAGGGTGCTGAGATGCTTTTGTTCAAAAGCGCATACTTTACTTTCATAACTCTGAAATTTTCATTATTCTGAACAACTGGCATCATGTCGAAATCATTGCCCTAAATGAAAATTAAGAAGTATGCTTATGACGTCACATGACGTCATATGACGTCACGATCAAAATATTGTAGAAATTCTGCAGAACTGGAAACTGTGTAAGTTTCAACTTTCTTCTCATCCTGAAGCTCTTTATCCTAAAATGAAATTTTCGGTCCTATGTTCGAATCTTATTTCAGCCACAGAACTTCGGTCTTTCGGAATTTCGGTTAGCTGACAGGATATGCACACCTTGATTCAAGATGTACCATCTGTAAACATTTGAAGAAAATCCGACCATAAATGACGGCTGTAGAGCGCGAACACCATTTTTCACTATTTTTAGCTGTGACGTCATGTGACGTCATAGGGTGCTGAAAATCTTTTGTCAAAAAGCAATTATTACTGTCATAACCTAAAATTTATCTATTATGAACAACTGGACAACATGTCAATCATGCCTAAAAGAAAATTAGAAGTCGTTATGAGTCACATGACTCATTGAACGTCACACTCAAATATATTAAAAATTGAGAATTCTGCAAACTGAATGTAAGTTTCAACTTTCTATTCATCCTGAAGCTCTTTAATGCTAAAATGAAATTTTCGGTCCTATGTTCGAATCTTATTTAGCCACAGAACTTCGGTCTTTCGGAATTTCGGTTAGCTGACAGGATATGCACACCTTATTTCAAGATGTACCATTTGTGCAAATTTGAAGAAAATCCGACCATAAATGACGGCTGTAGAGCGCGAACACCATTTTTCACTATTTTTAGCTGTGACGTACATGACGTCATAGGGTGCTTGATGATGCTTTTGTTCAAAAGCGCTACTTTACTGTTCATAACTCTGAAATTTTCATTATCTGAACAACTGGCATCATGTCGAAATCATTGCCCTAAAATGAAAATAAAAAAGTATGCTTATGACGTACATGACGACATATGACGTCACGACTCAAATATTTAAGAAATTATGCAGCACTACAAACTGTGTAAGTTTCAACTTTCTCTCTCATTCTGAAGCTCTTTAATCCTAAAATGAAATTTTCGGTCCTATGTTCGAATCTTATTTCAGCCACAGAACTTCGGTCTTTCGGAATTTCGGTTAGCTGACAGGATATGCACACCTTAGTTTCAAGATGTACCATCTGTGAAAATTTGTAGAAAATCCGACCATAAATGACGGCTGTAGAGCGCTAACACCATTTTTCACTATTTTTAGCTGTGACGTCATGTGACGTCATAGGGTGCTGAAGATGCTTTTGTTCAAAAGCGCATACGTTAGTTTCATAACGCTGAAATTTTCATTATTCTGAACAACTGGCATCATGTCGAAATCATTGCCCTAATATGAAAATTAAGAAGTATGCTTATGACGTCACATGACGACATATGACGTTCCGACTCCAAAAATTTGTAGAAATTTTGCAGAACTGCAAACTGTGTAAGTTTCAACTTTCTATCTCATCCTGAAGCTCTTTAATCCTAAAATGAAATTTTCGGTCCTATGTTCGAATCTTATTTCAGCCACAGAACTTCGGTCTTTCGGAATTTCGGTTAGCTGACAGGATATGCACACCTTTGATTCAAGATGTACCATCTGTGAAAATTTGAAGAAAATCCGACCATAAATGACGGCTGTAGAGCGCGAACACCATTTTTCACTATTTTAAGCTGTGACGTCATGTGACGTCATAGGGTGCTGAAGATGCTTTTGTTCAAAAGCGCATACTTTACTTTCATAACTCTGAAATTTTCATTATTCTGAACAACTGGCATCATGTCGAAATCATTGCCCTAAAATGAAAATTAAGAAGTATGCTTATGACGTCACATGACGTCATATGACGTTCTGACTGAAAATATTTGTAGAAATTCTGCAGAACTGCAAACTGTGTAAGTTTCAACTTTCTATCTCATCCTGAAGCTCTTTTATCCTAAAATGAAATTTTCGGTCCTATGTTCGAATCTTATTTCAGCCACAGAACTTCGGTCTTTCGGAATTTCGGTTAGCTGACAGGATATGCACACCTTTGATTCAAGATGTACCATCTGTAAACATTTGAAGAAAATCCGACCATAAATGACGGCTGTAGAGCGCGAACACCATTTTTCACTATTTTTAGCTGTGACGTCATGTGACGTCATAGGTTGCTGAAAATCATTGAAATCAAAATTTCCTCACGTGACTAATAAGCCATAAAAATTTCATCGTCCTATGACTATTGCAACATATAAAAATAAGCGTTTAGTTAGGAAGAAGAAAAGAATAATAATAATAATAATAATAACTAGATGTCATTCGTGAAAACGAATGATAGGACTTTCTGCAAGCTGTGTTAATGCAAAAAGCAGGAGATAGAAGTTTCATGTAATGACTCACCTCTGGTAGTATTTCATGTTCATGCTGAACAATTGACATTATATTCCGAAATCAGTGCAAATGATAAGAACTAAGTATTAGTCTGTGACGTAACATGATGTCATATGACGTAAGGACATGACTGCAAACTTGATTTCTAGTTTAAAGGTCCTATGTTCGAATCTTACTTCAGCCACAATACTTCGGTTTTTAGGAATTAAGGTTAGCTGACAAAATATTCACACCTTAGTTGCAAAATGTACCATCTGTAAAAATTTGAAGAAAATCTTATCATAAATGACGGCTGTAGAGCGCGAATACCATTTTTCACTATTTTCAGCTTTGACGTCAGGTGACGTCATAGGGTGCTGAAAATACTGTTGCTCAAAAGCGCATACTTTACTGTAATAACTCTGAAATTTTCATTATTCTGAACAACTGGCATCATGTCGAAATCATTGCCCCAAATTAAAATTAAGTGGTATTCATATGACATCCTATGACGTCACGATTCAAAATATTTGTAGAAATGCTGCAGAACTGCAAACTGTGTAAGTTTCAACTTTCTATCTCATCCTGAAGTTCTTTAATCCTAAAATGAAATTTTCGGTCCTATGTTCGAGTCTTTTTTTCAGCAACAGAACTTCGGTTTTTTGGAATTTCGGTTAACTGACAGGATATGAACACCTTAGTTTCAAGATGTACAATCTGTAAAAAATTTGAAGAAAATCTGACCATAAATGGCGGCTGTAGAGCGTTAAAACCATTTTTCACTATTTTTAGCTCAGACGTCACATGACGTCATAGGGTGCTGAAAATGCTTTTGTTCAAAAGTACATACTTTGTTGTCATAACTCTGAAATTTTCATTATTCTGAACAACTGGCATCATGTCGAAATCATTGCTCTAAAATGAAAATTACGAAGTATGCTTATGACATCACATGACGTCATATGACCTCATAACGCAAAACATATGTAGAAATTCTGCAGAACTGCAAACTGTGTAAGTTTCAACTTTCTATCTCATCCTGAAGCTCTTTAATCCTAAAATGAAATTTTCGGTCCTATGTTCGAATCTTATTTCAGCCACAGAACTTCGGTCTTTCGGAATTTCGGTTAGCTGACATGATATGCACACCTTAGTTTCAAGATGTACAATCTGTGAAAATTTGAAGAAAATCCGACCATAAATGGTGGCTGTAGAGCGTGAACACCATTTTTCATTATTTTTAGCTCTGACTTCACATGACGTCAAAGGGTGCTGAAAATTCTTTTGTTCAAAAGCGTATACTTTACTTTCATAACTCTGAAATTTTCATTATTCTGAACAACTGGCATCATGTCGAAATCATTGCCCTAATATGAAAATTAAGAAGTATACTTATGACGTCCTATGACGTCACGACTCAAATTTAAATCTGGAAACATGTTAAATCTTTTAAGTTTCAACTTTCTGTCTCATTCTGAAGCTCTTTAATCCTAAAATGAAATTTTCGGTCCTATGTTCGAATCTTATTTCAGCCACAGAACTTCGGTCTTTCGGAATTTCGGTTAGCTGACAGGATATGCACACCTTAGTTTCAAGATGTACCATCTGTGAAAATTTGAAGAAAATCCGACCATAAATGACGGCTGTAGAGCGCAAACACCATTTTTCACTATTTTTAGCTGTGACGTCATGTGACGTCATAGGGTGCTGAAGATGCTTTTGTTCAAAAGCGCATACGTTAGTTTCATAACTCTGAAGTTTTCATTATTCTGAACAACTGGCATCATGTCGAAATCATTGCCCTAATATGAAAATTAAGAAGTATGCTTATGACGTCACATGACGTCATATGACGTTCCGACTCCAAAATTTTGTAGAAATATAGCAGAACTGGAAACTGTGTAAGTTTCAACTTTCTATCTCATCCTGAAGCTCTTTAATCCTAAAATGAAATTTTCGGTCCTATGTTCGAATCTTATTTCAGCCACAGAACTTCGGTCTTTCGGAATTTCGGTTAGCTGACAGGATATGCACACCTTTGATTCAAGATGTACCATCTGTGAAAATTTGAAGAAAATCCGACCATAAATGACGGCTGTAGAGCGCGAACACCATTTTTCACTATTTTTAGCTGTGACGTCATGTGACGTCATAGGGTGCTGAAGATGCTTTTGTTCAAAAGCGCATACTTAACTGTCATAACTCTGAAATTTTCATTATTCTGAACAACTGGCATCATGTCAAAATCATTGCCCTAAAATGAAAATTAAGAAGTATGCTTATGACGTCACATGACGTCATATGACGTTCTGACTGAAAATATTTGTAGAAATTCTGCAGAACTGCAAACTGTGTAAGTTTCAACTTTCTATCTCATCCTGAAGCTCTTTAATCCTAAAATGAAATTTTCGGTCGTATGTTCGAATCTTATTTCAGCCACAGAACTTCGGTCTTTCGGAATTTCGGTTAGCTGACAGGATATGCACACCTTTGATTCAAGATGTACCATCTGTGAAAATTTGAAGAAAATCCGACCATAAATGACGGCTGTAGAGCGCGAACACCATTTTTCACTATTTTTAGCTGTGACGTCATGTGACGTCATAGGGTGCTGAAAATCATTGAAATCAAAATTTCCTCACGTGACTAATAAGCCATAAAAATTTCATCGTCCTAGGTCCATTGCAACATATTAAAATAAGCGTTTAGTTAGGAAGAAGAAAAGAATAACTAGATGTCATTCGTGAAAACGAATGATAGGACTTTCTGCAAGCTGTGTTAATGCAAAAAGCAGGAGATAGAAGTTTTATGTAATGACTCACCTCTGGTAGTATTTCATGTTCATGCTGAACAATTGACATTATATTCCGAAATCAGTGCAAATGATAAGAACTAAGAATTAGTCTGTGACGTAACATGATGTCATATGACGTAAGGACATGACTGCAAACTTCTAGTTTAAAGGTCCTATGTTCGAATCTTACTTCAGCCACAATACTTCGGTTTTTAGGAATTAAGGTTAGCTGACAAAATATTCACACCTTAGTTGCAAAATGTACCATCTCTAAAAATTTGAAGAAAATCTTATCATAAATGGCGGCTGTAGAGCGCGAATACCATTTTTCACTATTTTCAGCTCTAACGTCAGGTGACGTCATAGGGTGCTGAAAATACTGTTGCTCAAAAGCGCATACTTTACTGCAATAACTCTGAAATTTTCATTATTCTGAACAACTGGCATCATGTCGAAATCATTGCCCTAAATTAAAATTAAGTGGTATGCTTATGACGTCCTATGACGTCACGATTCAAAATATTTGTAGAAATGCTGCAGAACTGCAAACTGTGTGAGTTTTTTCAACCTTAAAACCAAAAAAATTTTCGGTCCTATGTTCGAGTCTTTTTTTCAGCAACAGAACTTCGGTTTTTCGGAATTTCGGTTAGCTGACAGGATATGAACACCTTAGTTTCAAGATGTACAATCTGTAAAAATTAGAAGAAAATCCGACCATAAATGGCGGCTGTAGAGCGTTAACACCATTTTTCACTATTTTAAGCTCAGACGTCACATGACGTCATAGGTAGCTGAAGATGCTTTTGTTCAAAAGCGCATACTTTGTTGTCATAACTCTGAAATTTTCATTATTCTGAACAACTGGCATCATGTCGAAATCATTGCTCTAAAATGAAAATTAAGAAGTATGTTTATGACGTCACATGACGACATTTGACGTCACGACTCTAAATATATGTAGAAATTATGAAGAACTGCAAACTGTGTAAGTTTCAACTTTCTATTTCATCCTGAAGCTCTTTAATCCTAAAATGAAATTTTCGGTCCTATGTTCGAATCTTATTTCAGCCACAGAACTTCGGTATTTCGGAATTTCGGTTGGCTGACATGATATGCACACCTTAATTTCAAGATGTACAATCTGTGAAAATTTGAAGAAAATCCGACCATAAATGACGGCTGTAGAGCGTGAACACCATTTTTCACTATTTTTAGCTCTGACGTCACATGACGTCAAAGGGTGCTGATAATTCTTTTGTTCATAAGCGCATACTTTACTTTCATAACTCTGAAATTTTCATTATTCTGAACAACTGGCATCATGTCGAAATCATTGCCCTAATATGAAAATTAAGAAGTATGCTTATGACGTCATATGACGTCACGACTCAAAATATATGTAGAAATTCTGTCGCACTACAAACTGTGTAAGTTTCAACTTTCTGTCTCATTCTGAAGCTCTTTAATCCTAAAATGAAATTTTCGGTCCTATGTTCGAATCTTATTTCAGCCACAGAACTTCGGTCTTTCGGAATTTCGGTTAGCTGACATGATGTGAACACCTTAGTTTCAAGGTGTACCATCTGTGAAAATTTGAAGAAAATCCGACCATAAATGACGGCTGTAGAGCGTTAACACCATTTTTCACTATTTTTAGCTCAGACGTCACATGACGTCATAGGTAGCTGAAGATGCTTTTGTTCAAAAGCGAATACTTTGTTGTCATAACTCTGAAATTTTCATTATTCTGAACAACTGGCATCATGTCGAAATCATTTCTCTAAAATGAAAATTAAGAAGTATGTTTATGACGTCACATGACGACATTTGACGTCACGACTCTAAATATATGTAGAAATTATGAAGAACTGCAAACTGTGTAAGTTTCAACTTTTTATTTCATCCTGAAGCTCTTTAATCCTAAAATGAAATTTTCGGTCCTATGTTCGAATCTTATTTCAGCCACAGAACTTCGGTATTTCGGAATTTCGGTTGGCTGACATGATATGCACACCTTAATTTCAAGATGTACAATCTGTGAAAATTTGAAGAAAATCCGACCATAAATGACGGCTGTAGAGCGTGAACACCATTTTTCACTATTTTTAGCTCTGACGTCACATGACGTCAAAGGGTGCTGATAATTCTTTTGTTCATAAGCGCATACTTTACTTTCATAACTCTGAAATTTTCATTATTCTGAACAACTGGCATCATGTCGAAATCATTGCCCTAATATGAAAATTAAGAAGTATGCTTATGACGTCATATGACGTCACGACTCAAAATATATGTAGAAATTCTGTCGCACTACAAACTGTGTAAGTTTCAACTTTCTGTCTCATTCTGAAGCTCTTTAATCCTAAAATGAAATTTTCGGTCCTATGTTCGAATCTTATTTCAGCCACAGAACTTCGGTCTTTCGGAATTTCGGTTAGCTGACAGGATATGCACACCTTAGTTTCAAGGTGTACCATCTGTGAAAATTTGAAGAAAATCCGACCATAAATGACGGCTGTAGAGCGTTAACACCATTTTTCACTATTTTTAGCTCAGACGTCACATGACGTCATAGGTAGCTGAAGATGCTTTTGTTCAAAAGCGAATACTTTGTTGTCATAACTCTGAAATTTTCATTATTCTGAACAACTGGCATCATGTCGAAATCATTTCTCTAAAATGAAAATTAAGAAGTATGTTTATGACGTCACATGACGACATTTGACGTCACGACTCTAAATATATGTAGAAATTATGAAGAACTGCAAACTGTGTAAGTTTCAACTTTTTATTTCATCCTGAAGCTCTTTAATCCTAAAATGAAATTTTCGGTCCTATGTTCGAATCTTATTTCAGCCACAGAACTTCGGTATTTCGGAATTTCGGTTGGCTGACATGATATGCACACCTTAATTTCAAGATGTACAATCTGTGAAAATTTGAAGAAAATCCGACCATAAATGACGGCTGTAGAGCGTGAACACCATTTTTCACTATTTTTAGCTCTGACGTCACATGACGTCAAAGGGTGCTGATAATTCTTTTGTTCATAAGCGCATACTTTACTTTCATAACTCTGAAATTTTCATTATTCTGAACAACTGGCATCATGTCGAAATCATTGCCCTAATATGAAAATTAAGAAGTATGCTTATGACGTCATATGACGTCACGACTCAAAATATATGTAGAAATTCTGTCGCACTACAAACTGTGTAAGTTTCAACTTTCTGTCTCATTCTGAAGCTCTTTAATCCTAAAATGAAATTTTCGGTCCTATGTTCGAATCTTATTTCAGCCACAGAACTTCGGTCTTTCGGAATTTCGGTTAGCTGACAGGATATGCACACCTTAGTTTCAAGGTGTACCATCTGTGAAAATTTGAAGAAAATCCGACCATAAATGACGGCTGTAGAGCGCTAACACCATTTTTCACTATTTTTAGCTGTAACGTCATGTGACGTCATAGGGTGCTGAAGATGCTTTTCTTCAAAAGGGCATACGTTAGTTTCATAACTCTGAAATTTTCATTATTCTGAACAACTGGCATCATGTCGAAATCATTGCCCTAATATGAAAATTAAGAAGTATGCTTATGACGTCACATGACGTCATATGATGTTCCGACTCCAAAAATTTGTAGAAGTTTTGCAGAACTGCAAACTGTGTAAGTTTCAATTTTCTATCTCATCCTGAAGCTCTTTAATCCTAAAATGAAATTTTCGGTCCTATGTTCGAATCTTATTTCAGCCACAGAACTTCGGTCTTTCGGAATTTCGGTTAGCTGACAGGATATGCACACCTTTGATTCAAGATGTACCATCTGTGAAAATTTGAAGAAAATCCGACCATAAATGACGGCTGTAGAGCGCGAACACCATTTTTCACTATTTTTAGCTGTGACGTCATGTGACGTCATAGGGTGCTGAAGATGCTTTTCTTCAAAAGTGCATACTTTACTTTCATAACTCTGAAATTTTCATTATTCTGAACAACTGGCATCATGTCGAAATCATTGCCCTAAAATGAAAATTAAGAAGTATGCTTATGACGTCACATGACGTCATATGACGTTCTGACTGAAAATATTTGTAGAAATTCTGCCGAACTGCTAACTGTGTAAGTTTCAACTTTCTATCTCATCCTGAAGCTCTTTAATCCTAAAATGAAATTTTCGGTCCTATGTTCGAATCTTATTTCAGCCACAGAACTTCGGTCTTTCGGAATTTCGGTTAGCTGACAGGATATGCACACCTTTGATTCAAGATGTACCATCTGTGAAAATTTGAAGAAAATCCGACCATAAATGACGGCTGTAGAGCGCGAACACCATTTTTCACTATTTTTAGCTGTGACGTCATGTGACGTCATAGGGTGCTCAAAATCATTGAAATCAAAATTTCCTCACGTGACTAATAAGCCATAAAAATTTCATCGTCCTAGGTCCATTGCAACATATAAAAATAAGCGTTTAGTTAGGAAGAAGAAAAGAATAATAATAATAATAATAATAACTAGACTTCTTTTGTTTTGAACAAAAGATAGGGCTTTCTGCACAGCAAACCATGACAAACCTGGTGTTTTTCGAATTTTGGCAAACCTATATAATCCTGCACAATGAAGTCGTAATATATAACTTCTGTGAAAATTCCATGTCAATCCGTCCATAAATAACGGCTGTACAGCGCGGATGAACTTTGGTAGCTTTTTTAAGTTTTGATGTCATGTGACGTCATATGAAAATTTTAATCAATAAATCTTAATGTTCATGATTACCTACATAGGACATTAAATTTTCATTGTCTATGAACCTTTGTAACATGAGTAAATTGACATTCAGGAATCGGAAATTCTCTACAATTCGATGACGTCATATAACGTCATAAGAAGTTCATCTTTACAAAATTCAAAAGAAACACAGAGACGTATAAGCTCGCCAAATATCAACTTTCTATCTTATCTAGAAATGATTTTATACGTATTTGAAATTTGACGTCCTTGGTTCGAATCTTGGATTCGCCATAGAACCTTTGTTCTTTCGAATCTTGGCAAACCTATATAATCCTGCACAATGAGATCGTAATATATAACTTCTGTGAAAATTCCATGCCAATCCGTCCATAAATAACGGCTGTACAGCGCGTACAATCTTTGGTAGCTATTTTTAGTTCTGACGTCATGTGACGACATATGAAAATTTTCTACATTGGATCAAAATGGTCTTGATAACCTAAAAAGGACTTTTAATTTTCATTGTTTATGAATCCTTGCAACATAAGTAAATTGACATCAAGAAATCGGAAATTCTATATAATTTGTTGACGTCATATGACCTTCATCTTTACAAAATGCAAAGGAAACACCGAGACGTATAATCTCGCCAAATATCAACTTTCTATCTCATCTAGAAACGTTTTTATATGGATTTGAAATTTGACGTCCTTGGTTCGAATCTTGGATTCGCCATAGAACCTTAGTTCTTTCGAATCTTGGCAAACCTATATAATCCTGCACAATGAGGTCGTAATGTATAATTTATTTGAAAATTCCATGACAATCCGTCCATAAATTACGGCTGTACAGCGCGTACAAACTTTGGTAGCTATTTTTAGATCTGACGTCATGTGACGTCATATGAAAATTTTAAACATTGAATCTAAATATTCATAATTACCTACATAGGACATTTGATTTTCATTGTCTATGAACTTTTGCAACATGAGTAAATTGACATCAAGAAATCGGAAATTCTATACAACTTGATGACGTCATATGACGTCATATGACGTTCATCTTTACAAAATTCAAAGGAAACACAGAGAGGAATATTCTCGCCAAATATCAACTTTCTATCTCATCTAGAATCGATTTTATAAGGATTTGAAATTTGACGACCTTGGTTCGAACCTTGGATTCGCCATAGAACCTTAGTTCTTTCGAATCTTGGCAAACCTATATAATCCTGCACAATGAGGTCTTAATATATAACTTCTGTGAAAATTCCATGACAATCCGTCCATAAATGACGGCTGTACAGTGCGTACAATCTTTGGTAGCTATTTTTAGTTCTGACGTCATGTGACGACATATGAAAATTTTCTACATTGGATCAAAATGGTCTTGATAACCTAAAAAGGACTTTTAATTTTCATTGTTTATGAATCCTTGCAACATAAGTAAATTGACATCAAGAAATCGGAAATTCTATATAATTTGATGACGTCATATGACGTCATATGACCTTCATCTTTACAAAATGCAAAGGAAACACTGAGACGTATAATCTCGCCAAATATCAACTTTCTATCTCATCTAGAAACGTTTTTATACGGATTTGAAATTTGACGTCCTTGGTTCGAATCTTGGATTCGCCATAGAACCTTAGTTCTTTCGAATCTTGGCAAACCTATATAATCCTGCACAATGAGGTCGTAATATATAATTTATTTGAAAATTCCATGACAATCCGTCCATAAATTACGGCTGTACAGCGCGTACAAACTTTGGTAGCTATTTTTAGATCTGACGTCATGTGACGTCATATGAAAATTTTAAACATTGAATCTAAATATTCATAATTATCTACATAGGACATTTGATTTTCATTGTCTATAACCTTTAACATGAGAAATTGACATCAAGAAATCGGAAATTCTATACAACTTGATGACGTCATATGACGTTTTTAAAATTAAAGGAAACTCAGAGAGGAATAATCTCGCCAAATATCAACTTTCTATCTCATCTAGAATCGATTTTATAAGGATTTGAAATTTGACGACCTTGGTTCGAACCTTGGATTCGCCATAGAACCTTAGTTCTTTCGAATCTTGGCAAACTTATATAATCCTGCACAATGAGGTCTTAATATATAACTTCTGTGAAAATTCCATGACAATCCGTCCATAAATGACGGCTGTACAGTGCGTACAATCTTTGGTAGCTATTTTTAGTTTTGACGTTATTTGACGTCATGTGAAGATAAAAATAACATATTCCAAAATGCCATTCCTTCAGGTGTCTGTTGATAGAATTTCTTTGTCCTAGACCTTCAGCAACTTAATGAAATAACAACATGAAAAGGTTGGAAAAAAAGAATAATAATAATAATAAAAGACAGAACAAACCCAATAGGTCTTTCTGCGGAAAGCAGAAAGCCCTAATAAACAGTACAAACCCAATAGGACTTTCTGCTTTAGGCAGAAAGTCCTAATAATAATAATAACTAGATGTCATTCGTGAAAACGAATGATAGGACTTTCTGCAAGCTGTGTTAATGCAAAAAGCAGGAGATAGAAGTTTCATGTAATGACTCACCTCTGGTAGTATTTCATGTTCATGCTGAACAATTGACATTATATTCCGAAATTAGTGCAAATGATAAGAACTAAGTATTAGTCTGTGACGTCACATGACGTCATATGATATCATAACTCTAAACACATGTAGAAATTCTGCAGAACTGCAAACTGTTTAAGTTTCAACTTTCTATCTCATCCTGAAGCTCTCTAATCGTAAAATGAAATTTTCGGTCCTATGTTCGAATCTTATTTCAGCCACAGAACTTCGGTCTTTCGGAATTTCGATTAGCTGACAGGATATGCACACCTAACTTTCAAGATGTACCATCTGTGAAAATTTGAAGAAAATCCGACCATAAATAGCGGCTGTAGAGCGTGAACACCATTTTTCACTATATTTAGCTCTGACGTCACATGACGTCATAGTGTGCTGAAGATGCTTTTGTTCAAAAGGGCATATTTTACTGTCATAGCTCTGAAATTTTCGTTATTCTGAACAACTGGCAGCATGTCAAAATCATTGCCCAAAAATGAAAATTAAGAAGTATGCTTATGACGTCACAAGACGTCATATGACGTCAAGACTCAAGATATATGTAGAAATTCTGCAGAACTGCAAACTGTGTAAGTTTCAACTTTCTATCTCATCCTGAAGCTCTTTAATCCTAAAATGAAATTTTCGGTCCTTTGTTCGAATCTTATTTCAGCCACAGAACTTCGGTCTTTGGGAATTTCGGTTAGTTGACAGGATATGCACACCTGAGTTTCAAAATGTACCATCTGTGAAAATTTGAAGAAAATCCGACCATAAATGACGGCTGTAGAGCGTAAACACCATTTTTCACTATTTTTTGCTGTGACGTCATGTGACGTCATAGGGTGCTGAAGATGCTTTTGTTCAAAAGCGCATACTTTGCTTTCATAACTCTGAAATTTTCATTATTCTGAACAACTGGCATCATATCGAAATCATTGCCCTAAAATGAAAATTAAGAAGTATGCTTATGACGTCACATGACTTCATATGACGTCACGACTCAAAATTTTTGTAGAAATTCTGCAGAACTGCAAACTGTGTAAGTTTCAACTTTCCATCTCATCCTGAAGCTCTTTTATCCTAAAATGAAATTTTCGGTCCTATGTTCGAATCTTATTTCAGCCACAGAACTTCGGTCTTTCGGAATTTCGGTTAGCTGACAGGATATGCACACCTTTGATTCAAGATGTACCATCTGTGAAAATTTGAAGAAAATCCGACCATAAATGACGGCTGTAGAGCGCGAACACCTTTTTTCACTATTTTTAGCTGTGACGTCACATGACGTCATAGAATGCTGAAGATGCTTTTGTTCAAAAGCGCATACTTTCCTTTCATAACTCTGAAATTTTCATTATTCTGAACAACTGGCATCATGTCGAAATCATTGCCCTAAAATAAAAATTAAGATATAAGCTTATGACGTCACATGACGTCATATGACGTCGTGCCTCAAAATATTTGTAGAAATTCTGCAGAACTGCAAACTGTGTAAGTTTCAACTTTCTATCTCATCCTGAAGCTCTTTTATCCTAAAATGAAATTTTCGGTCTTATGTTCGAATCTTATTTCAGCCACAGAACTTCGGTCTTTCGGAATTTCGGTTAGCTGACAGGATATGCACACCTTTGATTCAAGATGTACCATCTGTAAAAATTTGAAGAAAATCCGACCATAAATGACGGCAGTAGAGCGCGAACACCATTTTTCACTATTTTTAGCTGTGACGTCATGTGACGTCATAGGGTGCTGAAAATCATTGAAATCAAAATTTCCTCACGTGACTAATAAGCCATAAAAATTTCATCGTCCTAGGACTATTGCAACATATAAAAATAAGCGTTTAGTTAGGAAGAAGAAAAGAATAATAATAATAATAATAATAATAATAATAAACATAACAAACCCAATAGGACTTTCTGCTTTAGGCAGAAAGTCCTAACTAGATGTCATTCGTGAAAACGAATGATAGGACTTTCTGCAAGCTGTGTTAATGCAAAAAGCAGGAGATAGAAGTTTCATGTAATGTCTCACCTCTGGTAGTATTTCATGTTCATGCTGAACAATTGACATTATATTCCGAAATTAGTGCAAATGATAAGAACTAAGTATTTGTCTGTAACGTAACATGATGTCCTATGACGTCAGGACATGACTGCAAACTTGATTTCTAGTTTAAAGGTCCTATGTTTGAATCTTACTTCAGCCGCAATACTTCGGTTTTTCGGAATTAAGGTTAGCTTACAAAATACACCTTAGTTTCAAGATGTACCATCTGTGAAAATTTAAAGAAAATCTGATCATAAATGGCGGCTGTAGAGCGCAAATACCATTTTTCACTATTTTTAACTCTGACGTCAGGTGACGTCATAGGGTGCTGAAAATGCTGTTGATCAAAAGCGCATACTTTACTGCAATAACTCTGAAATTTTCATTATTCTGAACAACTGGCATCATGTCGAAATCATTCCCCTAAAATGAAAATTAAGAAGTATGCCTATGATGTCACATGACGTCATATGACGTCACGTATCAAAATTTATTTAGAAATTCTGCAGAACTGCAAACTGTGTAAGTTTCAACTTTCTATCTCATCCTGAAGCTCTTTAATCCTAAAATGAAATTTTTCGGTCCTATGTTCGAATCTTATTTCAGCCACAGAACTTCGGTCTTTCGGAACTTCGGTTAGCTGACAGGATATGCAAACCGTAGTTTCAAGATGTACCATCTGTGAAAATTTGAAGAAAATCCAACCATAAATGACGGCTGAAGAGCGCGAACACCATTTTTCACTATTTTTAGCTGTGACGTCATGTGACGTCATAGGGTGCTGAAGATGCTTTTGTTCAAAAGCGCATACTTTACTCTCATGACTCTGAAATTTTCATTATTCTGAACAACTGGCATCATGTCGAAATCATTGCCCTAAAATGAAAATTAAGAAGTATGCCTATGACGTCACATGACGTCATATGACGTCACGACTCAAAAGATATGTTGACATTTTGCAGAACTGCAAACTGTGTAAGTTTCAACTTTCTATCTCATCCTGAACCTCTTTAATCCTAAAATGAAATTTTCGGTCCTATGTTCGAATCTTATTTCAGCCACAGAACTTCGGTTTTTCGGAATTTCGGTTAGCTGACAGGATATGCACACCTTTGATTCAAGTTGCACCATCTGTGAAAATTTGAAGAAAATCCGATCATAAATGACGGCAGTAGAGCGCGAACACCATTTTTCACTATTTTTAGCTGTGACGTCATGTGACGTCATAGGGTGCTGAAAATCATTGAAATCAAAATTTCCTCACGTGACTAATAAGCCATAAAAATTTCATCGTCCTAGGCCTATTGCAACATATAAAAATAAGCGTTTAGTTAGGAAGAAGAAAAGAATAATAATAATAAACATAACAAACCCAATAGGACTTTCTGCTTTAGGCAGAAAGTCCTAACTAGATGTCATTCGTGAAAACGAATGATAGGACTTTCTGCAAGCTGTGTTAATGCAAAAAGCAGGAGATAGAAGTTTCATGTAATGACTCACCTCTGGTAGTATTTCATGTTCATGCTGAACAATTGACATTATATTCCGAAATCAGTGCAAATGATAAGAACTAAGTATTAGTCTGTGACGTAACATGATGTCATATGACGTAAGGACATGACTGCAAACTTGATTTCTAGTTTAAAGGTCCTATGTTCGAATCTTACTTCAGCCACAATACTTCGGTTTTTAGGAATTAAGGTTAGCTGACAAAATATTCACACCTTAGTTGCAAAATGTACCATCTGTAAAAATTTGAAGAAAATCTTATCATAAATGACGGCTGTAGAGCGCGAATACCATTTTTCACTATTTTCAGCTCTGAAGTCAGGTGACGTCATAGGGTGCTGAAAATACTGTTGCTCAAAAGCGCATACTTTACTGCAATAACTCTGAAATTTTCATTATTCTGAACAACTGGCATCATGTCGAAATCATGGCCCCAAATTAAAATTAAGTGGTATTCTTATGACGTCCTATGACGTCACGATTCAAAATATTTGTAGAAATGCTGCAGAACTGCAAACTGTGTAAGTTTCAACTTTCTATCTCATCCTGAAGTTCTTTAATCGTAAAATGAAATTTTCGGTCCTATGTTCGAGTCTTTTTTTCAGCAACAGAACTTCGGTTTTTTGGAATTTCGGTTAACTGACAGGATATGAACACCTTAGTTTCAAGATGTACAATCTGTAAAAAATTTGAAAAAATCTGACCATAAATGGCGGCTGTAGAGCGTTAAAACCATTTTTCACTATTTTTAGCTCAGACGTCACATGACGTCATAGGGTGCTGAAGATGCTTTTGTTCAAAAGTACATACTTTGTTGTCATAACTCTGAAATTTTCATTATTCTGAATAACTGGCATCATGTCGAAATCATTGCTCTAAAATGAAAATTAAGAAGTATGCTTATGACGTCATATGACGACATTTGACGTCACGACTCTAAATATGTTACGAAATTATGAAGAACTGCAAACTGTGTAAGTTTCAACTTTCTATTTCATCCTGAAGCTCTTTAATCCTAAAATAAAATTTCGGTCCTATGTTCGAATCTTATTTCAGCCACAGAACTTCGGCATTTCGGAATTTCGGTTAGCTGACATGATATGCTCACCTTAGTTTCAAGATGTACAATCTGTGAAAATTTGAAGAAAATCCGACCATAAATGGTGGCTGTAGAGCGTGAACACCATTTTTCATTATTTTTAGCTCTGACGTCACATGACGTCAAAGGGTGCTGAAAATTCTTTTGTTCAAAATCGTATACTTTACTTTCATAACTCTGAAATTTTCATTATTCTGAACAACTGGCATCATGTCGAAATCATTGCCCTAATATGAAAATTAAGAAGTATGCTTATGATGTCATATGACGTCACGACTCAAAATATATGTAGAAATTCTGTCGCACTACAAACTGTGTAAGTTTCAACTTTCTGTCTCATTCTGAAGCTCTTTAATCCTAAAATGAAATTTTCGGTCCTATGTTCGAATCTTATTTCAGCCACAGAACTTCGGTCTTTCGGAATTTCGGTTAGCTGACAGGATATGCACACCTTAGTTTCAAGATGTACCATCTGTGAAAATTTGAAGAAAATCCGACCATAAATGACGGCTGTAGAGCGCAAACACCATTTTTCACTATTTTTAGCTGTGACGTCATGTGACGTCATAGGGTGCTGAAGATGCTTTTGTTCAAAAGCGCATACGTTACTTTCATAACTCTGAAATTTTCATTATTCTGAACAACTGGCATCATGTCGAAATCATTGCCCTAATATGAAAATTAAGAAGTATGCTTATGACGTCACATGACGTCATATGACGTTCCGACTCCAAAATTTTGTAGAAATTTTGCAGAACTGCAAACTGTGTAAGTTTCAACTTTCTATCTCATCCTGAAGCTCTTTAATCCTAAAATGAAATTTTCGGTCCTATGTTCGAATCTTATTTCAGCCACAGAACTTCGGTCTTTCGGAATTTCGGTTAGCTGACAGGATATGCACACCTTTGATTCAAGTTGTACCATCTGTGAAAATTTGAAGAAAATCCGACCATAAATGACGGCTGTAGAGCGCGAACACCATTTTTCACTATTTTTAGCTGTGACGTCATGTGACGTCATAGGGTGCTGAAGATGCTTTTGTTCAAAAGCGCATACGTTACTTTCATAACTCTGAAATTTTCATTATTCTGAAGAACTGGCATCATGTCGAAATCATTGCCCTAATATGAAAATTAAGAAGTATGCTTATGACGTCACATGACGTCATATGACCTTCTGACTGAAAATATTTGTAGAAATTCTGCAGAACTGCAAACTGTGTAAGTTTCAACTTTCTATCTCATCCTGAAGCTCTTTAATCCTAAAATGAAATTTTCGGTCCTATGTTCGAATCTTATTTCAGCCACAGAACTTCGGTCTTTCGGAATTTCGGTTAGCTGACAGGATATGCACACCTTTGATTCAAGATGTACCATCTGTGAAAATTTGAAGAAAATCCGACCATAAATGACGGCTGTAGAGCGCGAACACCATTTTTCACTATTTTTAGCTGTGACGTCATGTGACGTCATAGGGTGCTGAAAATCATTGAAATCAAAATTTCCTCACGTGACTAATAAGCCATAAAAATTTCATCGTCCTAGGTCCATTGCAACATATTAATATAAGCGTTTAGTTAGGAAGAAGAAAAGAATAATAATAATAACTAGATGTCATTCGTCTAAACGAATGATAGGACTTTCTGTAACCTGTGTTAATGCAAAAAGCAGAAGATAGAAGTTTCATGTAATGACTCACCTCTGGTAATATTTCATGTTCATGCTGATTAATTGACATTATATTATAAATAAGCGTTTAGTTACGAAGAAAAAAAAATAAGTAGCAGTAGTAGTAGTATGCTTATGACGTCATATGACGTCACGACTCAAAATATATTAAGAAATCCTGCAGAACTGCAAACTGTGTAAGTTTCAACTTTCTATCTCATCCCGAAGTTCTTTAGCCCTAAAATGAAATTTTTGGTCCTATGTTCGAATCTTACTTCAGCCACAATACTTCGGTTTTTCGGAATTAAGGTTAGCTGACAAAATATTCACACCTTAGTTTCAAGATGTACCATTTGTAAATATTTGAAGAAAATCTGATCATAAATGGCGGCTGTAGAGCGCGAACACCATTTTTCACTATTTTTAGCTCTGACGTCACGTGACGTCATAGGGTGCTGAAAATGCTGCAGCTTAAAAGCGCATACTTTACTGCAATAACTCTGAAATTTTCATTATTCTGAACAATTGGCATCATGTCGAAATCATTGCCCCAAATTAAAAATAAGTGGTATGCTTATGACGTCCTCTGACGTCACGATTCAAAATATTTGTAGAAATAATACAGAACTGCCAACTGTGCACGTTTCAACTTTCTATCTCATCCTGAAGCTCTTCAATCCTAAAATGAAATTTTTGGTCCTATGTTCGAATATTACTTCAGCCACAGAACTTCAGTTTGTCGGAATTTCGGTAAGCTGGCAGGATATGTACACCTTAGTTTCAAGGTGTACCATCTGTGAAAATTACAAGAAAATCCGACCATAAATGGTGGCAGTAGAGCGCGAACACCATTGTTCAATATTTTTAGCTCTAACGTCACATGACGTCATAGGGTGATGAAGATGCTTTTGTTTAAAAGCGCATACATTACTGTCATAACTCTGAAATATTCATTATTCTGAACAACTGGCATCATGTCGAAATCATTGCCCTAAAATAAAAATTAAGAAGTATGCTTATGACGTAACATAACGTCATATGACGTCACGACTCAAAAGATATGTAGAAATTCTGCAGAACTGCAAACTGTGTAAGTTTCAACTTTCTATCTCATCCTGAAGCTCTTTAATCCTAAAATGAAATTTTCGGTCCTATGTTCGAATTTTATTTCAGTCACATAACTTCGGTCTTTCGGAATTTCGGTTAGTTGACAGGATATGCACACCTTAGTTTCAAGATGTACCATCTGTGAAAATTTGAAGAAAATCCGACCATAAATGACGGCTGTAGAGCGTGAACACCATTTTTCACTATTTTTAGCTCTGACGTCATATGACGTGATAGGGTGCTGAAGATGCTTTTGTTTAAAAGCACATACTTTACTGTCATAACTCTGAAATATTCATTATTCTGAACAACTGGCATCATGTCGAAATCATTGCCCTAAAATAAAAATTAAGAAGTATGCTTTTGACGTCACATAACGTCATATGACGTCACGACTCAAAAGATATTAAGAAATTATGCAGAACTGCAAACTATGTAAGTTTCAACTTTCTATCTCATCCTGAAGCTCTTTAATCCTAAAATGAAATTTTCGGTCCTATGTTCGAATCTTATTTCAGCCACAGAACTTCGGTCTTTCGGAATTTCGGTTAGATGACAGGATATGCACACCTTAGTTTCAAGATGTACCATCTGTGAAAATTTGAAGACAACCCGACCATAAATGACCGCTGTAGAGCGCGAAAACCATTTTTCACTATTTTTAGCTGTGACGTCATGTGACGTCATAGGCTGCTAATAATCATTGAAATCACAATTTCCTCACGTGACTAATAACCCATAAAAATTTCATCGTCCTAGGACTATTGCAACATATTAAAATAAGCGTTAAGTTAGGAAGAAGAAAAGAATAATAATAATAAAAAAATGACGTCACGTGACGTCATATGACGTTTATTTTCACATAATTGTTAGACACCCAGAGACCTACTAACTGACAAAATTTCAACTTTCTATCTCAAATAGGACAGTTTTTATAAGCATTTAAAAATTGACGTCCTTGGTTCGAATCTTGGCTCTGCCATAGATGCTTGGACTTTTCGAATTTTGAAAAACGGACACCGGTAAACACAATAAGAACGTAATATACACATTCTGTGAAAATTTGATAAAAATCGGTCCATTAATAATGGCTCTGGACCGTGTACAAACTTTCGTAGTCAATTTCAAATATGACGTCATATGACGTCATAGGCTTCTGAAAATCATTGAAATCGAAATTTCAGCGTCTGAATCATGTGTCATTAAATTTTCATTGCCCTTCGACAATTTCAACATATAGAAATACCCTTGTTAATATTAGAAATACATTATCATATAATGACGTCACGTGACGTCATATGACGTTTATTTTCATGAGCATTTAAAAATGTACGACCTTGGTTCGAATCTTGGATTCGCTATAGAACCATGGACTTTTCGAATTTTGAAAAACGGACACCGAGATGCACAACTAGAACTTAATATACACATTCTGTGAAAATTTGATGAAAATCGGTTCATAAACAATGGCTGCAGACCGCGTACAAACTTTTGTTGCATATTTCAAGTGTAACGTCATATGACGTCATAGGCATATGAAAATCATAGAAATCAAAATTTCAGCGTTTGAAGCATGTGTCTTTAAATTTTCATTGCCCTTCGACAATTGCAACATATAGAAATATTCTTGTTAATATTAGAAATACATTATCATATAATGACGTCACGTGACGTCATATGACATTTATTTTCACAAAATGTTTAAAACTTCTAGAGACCTATATACTGACTAAAAATCTACTTTCTATCTTAAATAGGACAGATTTTATAAGCATTTAAAAATTTACGACCTTGGTTCGAATCTTGGATTCGCTATAGAACCATGGACTTTTCGAATTTTGAAAAACGGACACCAGGATGCACAACTAGAGCCTAACATACACATTCTGTGAAATTTTGATGAAAATCGGTCCAGAAATAATGGCTGTAGACCGCGTACAAACTTTTTCACGTGACGTCAAGTCTGACGTTATATGACGTCATATGAATATACAATTCATTGCATCCGAAAGCTCATGGTTTGAAATATATGCCATATAATTTTCATTGTTCTGAGTCAATGGCAACACCTCGAAATTAACACAAATATAAGAGGAAGAAAAAAAGAAGAAGAAGAAGAATAATAAAAAAACGGTACAAACCCAATATGACTTTCTGCCTGTAGGCAGAAAGTCCTAATAAACAGTACAAACCCAATAGGGCTTTCTGCTTTAGGCAGAAAGTCCTAATAAACATAACAAACCCAATAGGACTTTCTGCTTTAGGCAGAAAGTCCTAATAAAAAACATAACAAACCCAATAGGACTTTCTGCCAGTAGGCAGAAAGTCCTAATGATAAACATAACAAACCCAATAGGACTTTCTGCTTTAGGCAGAAAGTCCTAAAAAAACCCAATAGGATTTCAAAAATTTTCCCAATTTGCGGAAAGCCGTAATAATAATAAAAAACAGTACAAAAACAATAGGTCTTTCTGCTAGAGGCAGATAGCCCTAATAAAAAACAGTACAAAAACAATAGGTCTTTCTGCTAGAGGCAGAAAGCCCTAACAATAAACATAACAAACCCAATAGGACTTTCTGCTTTATGGGTGATATCGGCTAATAGGGCCAGGAGATATGCCCCTTTTGATATAAAAATGTGAGATTTCACTTTGCTTTCATTTCTTTAGCAATCATCTTTTAACTTCATGAAAAAAGATTTAGCCAAGTTTGATTATGGCGGATATTAAAAATTGCTAGATTTTTACTTTGCTTTCACTCTAACATCTGCAGTTATGACAACAAAACTCAGTGAAGTTCAATTATGACTGATATTGGGCTGATATATCTACATTGCAATGTTTCTCATATGAGTGACGTCAGGGCAATTTTGGCCCTCTTGTGTACACACTAGCACCTTCATTTCTTAAGCAACCATCTTCAAACTTCATGACAATGTTTATAGTCATAAAATCTTTGCAACGTTTGATTAAGACTGCTATTGGACAGGAGTAAAATGGCCCTTTCACTTTGTTTACGTTTTAGTATCTTCATTCTTAAACAATAAACTTTATATCTCATGACAATGGGTATGGCCATAATAATTGACTATGGATTCAGTCAGCAGTTAAGGCTCTTGAATTATTAAAAAAAATGCCGGATTTTTACATTGTTTACCCTCTAGCATCAGCAATTATTAAGTAATCATTATTTAACTTATACACAATGATAACGGCAACAGTATCTCAGTGGAGTTTGGATTTTGACCAATATTGGACTGATAGATCTACATTTTAGGCCCTTGAGATATCTGAAAATCACACAGATATACTCTTAACATCAGCAGGCAATGACGGTAATGTTTCTCAGGTGATCTCTTGTTTTATTATACGATTTACATGTTTATTCAAATAATACAATTAATTCATAAACCTTGAAAATGCTTGCAAATGATAATAGAATAGATGGAATACATTGACAATTATATCTTGACATACTGAGGATATTTGGATATATCGTGTTGCATTGTATTCTCACAAGTATGAATGTAAACAGTCGAGCCACGTAGCGGCGAGATTGTTATACCATATCCCCTAAGTTCCAACCCATAAGCTGATACCATACAGAAGCCATTATATAAGAAAGGGGACTATAACTGTTTATTCATAGATAATTAGAATATTTATCATTTTATAAATAAACATGTACTCTGTTCAACATTCATCCCTTCCAAATTGCAATTCCTCACAGAAAGTTGTATGGTGACAATATATGAAAATATTCATATTTCCAGAAAAATCACAAAATAGAAATATAGTTATATGGACATTATGAAAATCTTAAGGGGAAACGCCAAACTTTTTTAAACTGATAAATGAACACCAAGATGACCTAACATAAAAAGTTAACAATCCGATAGCATTCAGAACTAGAAATGTGTCCATAGGACATGAATGCCCCCGCCATTATGTTAATTAGATGATATTTTTGTCAGTGAATATGACTGCTGTGACCTTGACCTTGAAGCTAGCAACTTGGGTCTTGTTTGTGTAACATCATATCCTGGGGATCACTTGTGTCAAGTTATTTTAAAACACAACCATTCACAACAAAGCTACACCTGGGACATCATTTTAAGGTCAACTGAATGCTGTGACCTAGACCCTCAAGCTAGCGATCTGGTTCCTGTTCGCAACACATTGTCTTGTCCTAAAGATCACTTGTGCCAAATTCTTTCGAGACACACCATTCACAACAAAGTTAAACCGGGCATATTTAAGGTCAACTGATGCTGTGACTGACCTCAAGCTAGCACCTGGTTCTGTTTTGGCACATTGTCTTGTCCTTGGTCCTTGTGCCAAGTTATTTCAAAACTCATTCACAACGAAGTTACAGCTTTGACAAGATTTCACGGTCAACTGAGTGCTTTGACCTTGACCTTAAAACTAGTGACCTGGTTCACATGGTCTTGTCCTAGGTCACTTGTGCAAGTTATTTCAAAAAACGACTATACATAGCAAATGTTGAGGGTGCCGTGGTCAAATGGTTACGTATCCGATTACGGATCCGAAAGTTGTGGGTTCGAACCCCGTTGGAGGCAAAAACTCTTCATGACCTTCTCGGGCGCAAAGTACTGGTCCAACCCAGGAACTGTCGAGAGGGATTATTATAAGTTGTAAGAACTTGTTTCCCAATCGACGTAAAATAAATTAGTTTAGGACAAAATTTTAAGATCAACTAAGTGTTGTGACCTTGACCTTCAAGCCAGCGATCTGGTTTTTATTTGAAACATATTGTCTTGTCCTAAAGATCACTTGTGCCAAGTTATTTGAAAATCGACCAATCAAGACCAAAGTTACAGCCGTGACAAAATTTTAAGGTCACCCGACCACTGTGACCTTGACCTTCAAGCTAGTGACCTGGTTCTTGTTCACGACACATCGTCTTGTCCTTATGGCACATGGCACAACTGATTCATGATTGTTTACACAAGACAAATCATGCAGAGTTACAGTTCCTCTTGTTTCTTGCTTCAACAAATGAAAGCATGAATGCCTCAAATTCTCATGCTTATTTTGTGATATCAAATATCATCAGAAAGGGGATTAAACTACTCATATCATCCAATATCTAAGGTAGTGGAACCCTGATGCATGAATTTTGAAAATCTGGTTTCTTTGATGTTTTTTTTTTATTCTATACATATGATGAAAACATTTTGTGCGATATAAGAAATTTCTTTAATTCTAAAACTATACAATTTTAGGTCTTGACTGCTTCCTAAATTCTTTTCAGGTACAATGTTAGTCCACATTGTGTACCCGTAATGTGTGATAGCGTGCTACTCTCGGTTTGGCGCTATTGCCTACGCAGAGGTATGACAACCAGTACCAAAAATAGCATGTCGCGCCGTAGTCCACAATTGTGTACATGTACTCTTAATTTGTGATATCGTTCTACTTTCGATTTGGCGATATACCCTACGGCGTGACAAACCGTGGAAAAATAGTATGTTGCCCCGAGCGGCTTATTGATGTGACTATTACAATGTGTGCGCACATAACAATTATAATTATCCTATTAAGTGTCTTTTTCCATTGCATGATTAATGTTTAATAATTGAAATAATGAACAGATAATGACAGTTTTGCAAAGAAAATCCAACAATTTGTATGTAAGAAATTTCCCTAGACAAAATTCACCATTTTGTACTGTACATAAGCTAATGAACAAGTACTGATTTATTTTCTTAAGAAAGCATTTATTTCAAAGTTTATTATTTTAAAAATTAAAAGTCTAGTCATTCAATAAAAATTATATGAAGATTTTTATACAAAAACTATTTGACCAATTACGTACAAGCTTAGTAGGAAGAATCATTGTTACAATTTTCCGCTTTTAATACATGAACTTGTGTTACAGTAGTAATGGTTGATAAAGATACCCTTTGATTTTTTATGGAGAACTTCTCGAAATATCACAGCTACGCATTTTGACAAATCTAGGGAATTCAAAATGATGTCACCGGAAGTAATTCGGGTATTTTTTTTTATAAAGTAACGATATTTTTGCATTTAAATAGATGAATAGCAATCAAAATTGTTACATTTGATTAACAGTGATATAAGATACCATGACTGAAACTTCTTAATGAAAAAGATTCACATTCCGAATCATGGCGTGTTATGCCGAAGAAAATCGGAACTTGGGCGATCTGCGAGTATATCGACATTTTCTGACATTTGTCGAGTCCATTGCCTTAATAGAAGAAAAAAAAACACCTTGGGCCTACATTCCGCCATGACATGTCTTTTCTGTCCCTTACAGGGGCCGCCGTGCCCGAGCGGTTACAGTCGTGGACTACAAATCTCTCAGCCCCTCACCGCTGTGGGTTCGAATCCTGGTAGGGGCTTCGGATTTTTCATGTGAGGAAGCCTTCCAGCTGGCTTGCGGTAGGTCGGTGGTTCTAACCGGGTACCTCTGTGTACTCGGTGTCTTCCTCCACATGTAATTAGCTGGACGTCGCTATATGATTGAAATACTATCGCAGCGACGGTAAACCCCAATACAACTACAACTATCCCTTACATAATCTATAAATTTTGGGACGAATTCCAAGTTTGCAGGGGAGTATGTAACCCTGACAACGGTCCCGGGTTTGAGTCCCGCTCTGACTGCACTCTCTTCTCACCAGGTTACATTAAAACTTTTTGGAGTCCTCTCAATACGTATGCCAGGCCTTTTACTGAACCGTCTTGTATTTTCTCCTTTTTCAGATTCACTTGATGTCTGTACTTTATACATGTATATCCTTGTGTGAATAAAATAATTTGTAAAAATGTTCACATTTTAATAAAAGTTATTCAAGAAAAAACAACTTGTTTTCCTGTTTCACCTCCATCAACTTTTTTATCACGCAGTTTCTATTTTCTTTGCGCTGCCTCTGGCAGCATAATTGTGTATCGACCGAGTAGCTGCATGAATCATTTTCCAAGGGAACACACTCATGTCTGACATAAATCACTAAAACCCTCATGTGGAGAGCAGTTTTATATGTGCTAGGAATTTAATACGATCAGATGAAAGGAGTATTAAGTATCAGGCTAGGATCCTCCACCGTAAGCATGATCTTTCTCTCTCTCTCTCTCTTCCCCCACCCTCTCTTACAAACACACACACACACACACACACACACAGAGTAATGACTGCAGCTTGTGTATTAGTCAGGTCTCTTTCTCTTGCTCTCTCTCACAAATTTTGTGCGCGCACACATGCATTTTTTTTTCAATGATATGCACCAATTCAAATGTATCTTTAACAATGCGTGATCATGGATCCAAAATGTCAATCATTAGACAAATAAAACTCAGTACAATTTAAAATCTCCGTATGCTGTACGGGGATGGTTATATACTGGAATCGGGTTGTCCGTTCGTCCGTAGACACAATTTTGTGTGCACTCTGCCAATTTTGATAAAACTCCACAGGAATCCTTCCTACTTATGAAGCTTGTGCACCTGCAGGTTTCATTACGATTCATTATCTATTGCAGGGGTAATGTCATTTTGATTTTTCCCTTTATAGTAACTCCTCCTACACCATTGTTGTGATTTACCCCTAACTTTCACAGATGGACGATGTGCATGTGTTTTGAGATTTTTTTTTATTACCATTTAAGCATTAGTTTCTGCCCTATATATTACGGAATTCCACTAGGGCCATCGCCTATAAATGAAATAATCTGAAACGCGAAATCACGAAAGTATGATGACGGAAACGCGAAATTATATCGTATTTTCATCATCGTGTGTTCGCGTTTTCGTCATTTTACTTTCGCGTTTTCATCATCGTGGTTTTGCGTTTTCGTCATCGTACCCTCACGATTTCGTATTTTCGCGTTCCAGATTTTGTTCACTCACAGACGAATGTGCAGATGGCCATAACGGAATTCCGTAATATATATATATATATATATATTACTGTTATCAAGCCATGGGTATATATTAATGTCCAATTAAAATGGGTTTTCACTTCCGTTGGCGCATGTGCATATTGGTATTGCAGTCGAATGTAAAGCTTTGATTGAAATAATTTTCAGTGGGCGATACTTTTTTATGTGATTGTTTGGTGGTATCAAATATGTTTTTTTGTTTTTTTTAAGTTTCGCGTGTGATTGATAATGTTTGATAATTTAATGATTTTATTTACGTATATTCAGATTTTTAGATGCATATCGTCAACTTGAAAAATCAATGAAACCGCAATATAATAATACACATTACAGCATAATGTAGAACATGTAGAAAACACAAACACTATACACATGGCCTTATCGGATATGTCTAATTGACGGCCCCAGGCCCAATCTGCGGTCCCAGTATGAAACAGTGCTTGAAATGGGTGGATTTAACTGAAAATTGTAGCATATGTTGTAAAGCCTTGTAAATCAATAATTAATTTTATACATATCATGAGTACAAAAATAATTCCATACTCCTACTATCGGGAAGATTTTAAATTTCTGGACCTGTACCTAAATCCCGTATCAAATGAAAACTTATCTATGCTAATTTGTTTCGTTATCATCGTCCTTGTTGTAACTGTTGATGATGATTTTTTTTTATATTAACATTAACACCGCCTTAGTAGCTTATTGTCTGGAAATGACATGCATCTTGCAGACCCTAATTTTTCCAATAATTATACAAGGAAGGAATTACTTGTTGAAAAATGTATCTTATTGATCTACAGTTAATTTATGACATCTCAAATCATCATCATAGACTATGTCTGCTTCTGCTATAATTAAAGTATTTTTCTGTACTTTTGTGTTCTATACTTCTGAATAATTTGATGATAAAATGATTTTTTCATCGGCTATATTCTCGATAATCAAATGATTTTTCTTTTAAATTTAATAGACAAAAACATTTGAAAAAAATGTTTTTAATAAGGCCGAAGACACTTTTGATTAACATGGACTTTTTAGAACACATTTTAGTTTTAGAAATCTCTGAAGCAAACGGTCTGCAGCTGAGAATATTTCTGAAAATGGCATGTATCATTGCTTAGTGGAAATATTAGACCTGCTGTTTGTAAATGATGCATGCGCATGTTATTAAACTATTGCTTTATTTAAATCGTGCTTCAAAAACATGCGCGGCGTCTTTGATGCTTTGCATAAAATAATCTTGTTTGTGTATTACATGATGTGTGGGATATGTAAAGCGTAATTGATATCTTATTAATATGAAACCGTTTTTTTTAAAGGGAAAATTGTACTGCTATTTTGATACATTTAGTTACCTATAAATAACCTCATTTGCATTTTTGGTCAACAGTTCTGGAATTAGCTCAATCGGGAAGAGAGCCGCTCTGTCGTTTTTTATGCAAGGTGTCGAAAGTTCTATTCCAGCTTGGACCGTTTTTTTATTCTTATTTTTTATTATTAAATCTAGTGTCCATTTCTTTATCAAAGAAATAGTAAAATAATAATAAATTAAATACAAAATAACATACATAAATAAAAGAATAAAAGTATCGATAATGTTGTTTTAAACGTGACTTAATTTTGGGAGTTCTTGGGCTATATATGTGTAGTATTTTTTTAAGTACTAGTTTTTTAGCTCACCTGAGCACGTGTGCTCAGGATGAGCTTTTAGGATCGATGAATGTCCGTCGTCCGTCCGTCCGTCCGTCTGTCCGCTCTCACTCAAGTGATGCTCCGGGGTGAGGAAATTGGGTTAGGGTTAGTTTTATGGGGTTTCGGGAGTACAATTGGCACTTGTGGGCTGAATTGTTGCTTGTGGGGTGCAAATTACGGGGTGCAAAAGGGCCAAAGATCAAAGGAAAAATCCCACAACGTCACTTCAGTGAGTCCGTCCGTCCGTCCGTCGTCCGTCGTCCACAATTTGTTCGTTTGCACTCTAGCATCTTCAGTTTATGAGCAATTATCTTCAAACTTGAAAACAATGTTTATAACCATAAAATCTCGGCCAAGTTCGATTATGGCTGATATCGGAACATTAGGTCAGGAGTTATGCCCCTTTTAAAATTAAAAAAAGCCAGATTTCACATTGTTTGCACTCTAGCATCTTCATTTCATGAGCAATTATCTTCAAACTTTATATCAATGTTCATAACCATAAAATCACGGCCAAGTTCGATTATGGCTGATATCGTATCATTAGGTCAGGAGTTATGCCCCTTTTAAAATTCAAAAAAGCCAGATTTCACATTGTTTGCACTCTAGCATCTTCATTTCATGAGCAATTATCTTCCAACTTTATAACAATGTTTATAACCATAAAATCTCGGCCAAGTTCGATTATGGCTGATATCATACCATTAGGTCAGGAGTTATGCCCCTTTTAAAATTCCAAAAAAGCCAGATTTCACATTGTTTGCACTCTAGCATCTTCATTTCTTTAGCAATTGCATTCAAACTTAATGACATTGTTTATAACCAAAAAATCTCAGCCAAGTTCGATTTTGGCTGATATCGGACCATTAGGTCAGGAGTTACACCACTTATATTATTTAAAAAGTTGGATTATGGCTGAAATTTGACCCTTAGGTCAGAAGTTACGCCCCTTTTAAAATTGAAAAAAGCCAGATTTCACTTTGTTTGCCCTCTAGGTCACCAGGTCAAATCTTAGAAAAATCTTGTGAACACTCTACAGGCTACAGTTTTAACCCAATCTTCATGAAACTTGGTCAAGTTGTTTGTCTACATGATATCTCGGATGAGTTCGAAATTGGGTCATGTGGGGTAAAAAACTAGGTCACCAGGTCAAATCTTAGAAAAACCTTGTGAACACTTTGGAGGCCACAGTTTTGGCCAAATCTTCATGAAACTTGGTCAGGATGTTTGTCTACATAATATCTCGGATGGGTTTGAAAATGGGTTATGTGGGGTCAAAAACTAGGTCACCAGGTCAAATCTTAGAAAAACCTTGTGAACACTCTACAGGCTACAGTTTTAACCCAATCTTCATGAAACTTGGTCAGGATGTTTGTCTACATGATATCTCGGATAAGTTCGAAATTGGGTCATGTGGGGTCAAAAACTAGGTCACCAGGTCAAATCTTAGAAAAACCTTGTGAACACTCTAGAGGCCACAGTTTTGGCCCAATCTTCATGAAACTTGGTCAGGATGTTTGTCTACATGATATCTCGGATGGGTTTGAAAATGGGTCATGTGGGCTCAAAAACTAGGTCACCAGGTCAAATCTTAGAAAAACCTTGTGAACACTTTGGAGGCCACAGTTTTGGCCAAATCTTCATGAAACTTGGTCAGGATGTTTGTCTACATAATATCTCGGATGGGTTTGAAAATGGGTCATGTGGGGTCAAAAACTAGGTCACCAGGTCAAATCTTAGAAAAACCTTGTGAACACTCTACAGGCTACAGTTTTAACCCAATCTTCATGAAACTTGGTCAGGATGTTTGTCTACATGATATCTCGGATGAGTTCGAAATTGGGTCATGTTGGGTCAAAAACTAGGTCACCAGGTAAATTCAGGTAGGATCAAAATGTAGGCCACTTAGTCAAATGTTAGAAAAACACTTTAGATGCCAGATTTTTAGTCATTTTGCCTAACACAGCCATCTTAATCAGGTGAGCGACACAGGGCCATCTTGGCCCTCTTGTTTTTATATATATATCCATTATTTTATGTTCGATAGTTTGTATTTGCTTCCTTTTGGTATAACTCATAGACCTATTAAACAGGTCAGGTTATAAGGTCAAAACGGAAGAACAAAAAAAAGGAGTGGGGGGGACAGTATGATTCAGATCCGGATCCAGGAGTTCAGTTTAGGGGCGGGGTGGGGCTGCTTTATATAAACCAAAATGTAGGCAAAATGTAGGCAGTGACAACCGTTTTGCCCGAGCCGTGAGAAGAGTTTAGTTCCGGTGTACTGGGGGGTGTGGGGGGATGTGTGTCCCCGTAATTTAGAGGGGGCGGGGCGCACCCGGCGCGCGCCGCGCCGTCCCCCCTGAATCTGCCAGTGTGGAATTTACTGTCTTTGTATGATTACAATTGCAATATCATTTTATCCAAAACTGCAGTTCAGACAAACGATTGAACAGAACCGAGTTAGTTTTTACGTCATCAAAAAGCAACGTCCTGTAGCGGAGTTTGTTGCACATGCGTACTTGAAACATTGTTCTATTTTGTACTTTGGTGGTAGAAAATAGAAAGTAGTTCTTTTGAAATGAATTGTTGATAAATCTGAATTTTCAGAGTTTCTGACTGCCCACATATTTAGGGTATCTTCTAACAAATATGTAGCACACACTTTCACATTGCTTTTGAAAAAAATAATGGGCCTTTAAAAACTTCAAAATTCATGTCCTGTAAAGCCAATGGTCAGAATTTTTTAAATTCCTTTGACATAAATGGTCACCTCATCGTGCTCAAACATAATTGCTAACTAAATTAAAGTTGATCCCGTGAAAAAATGAGGCTCTAGGGGGTCCGCTTTTTATGCTCCCACATAAAATGGTGGGGGGGGGGGGGAGGGGGGGGGGGCATATAGATTTGCCTTTGTCCTTCCGTACGTACGTCCCGAAACTTTGGGACACAAATAACTCTGAAAGTATTTGTACTACAGACTTAATACTTCATGGATATATTATTCAGGCATGTACTTGCGCACCTGGGTATTTTCATCAAAACGCCGTTGAATTTGACAGAGTTATTGGCCTTTGTTTTTGAAAAAATATGGAATTTTATGCTTGTGACGAACGTAATTCTGAAAGTTGTTGTACTACAGACATGATACTTCATGGATATATTATTCAGTACATGATCTTGCATTTTTTTTAACCCAATTTGGGCCTTTTTTTTGAAAAATATGGAATTAAATTTTTCATGGATGTATTGTTCAGGACATGAACTTGTGCACCTCGGTATTTTTTTTATCGAACCTTCGTTAAAGTTGACAGAGTCATGGGCCTTTGTTTTTGAAAAATATTGATTTTTATGCTTGTGACGCATGTAACTTTGAAAGTATTTATACAACAGACTTGAAACTTCATGAATTTTGTTTTTTAACTGCATGGATTAATTATTCAGGACATGACTTGCGTTCGTGGGTGTTGGCCTTTGTTTTGGAAAATGCGACGGCTGGGGGCATCTGTGTCCTCTGGACACATTTCTACTTCCCTATATACATGTATTTTAAAAGTTTCAAAAAATCTTCTTATATGAAACCAGTGGTCAGAATTAAATTTCATTTTTCACAAATGGTCACCTTATGACTGTCTTCCATAATTACTAAAACAAAGTTGATGCCTTGAAAAACGAGGCCGCTAGAGGGGTTGCCTAGTTTTCGTATATAGCTCTATAAAGAATATTTAAAAAAAATCTTCTTCTATGAAACCAATGATCAGAATTTAATTTCATTTTTTCACAAATGGTCACCTCATGACTGTTTATCATAATTGCTAAAATAAAGTTGATCCCGCAAAAAAAGGCATAAGAGGGCCTGCTTGTATCCGTATATACTGTATTTCTTCCTGTGAAACCAGTGGTCAGATTTTAATTTAATTCAGCACAAAATGGTGACCCTATGACTGTCTACCATAATTGCCAAAATAAACTTGATACCTTGAAAAGTGAAGCTCCTAGGTGTACATTATTTTCCTTATACACTAACTCATAGAAGATTCAAAAATCTTCTTCTATGAAACCGTTGGTAAGAAATAAATTTCTTTTGACATGTAAAGTCACCTCATGGCTGTCTACCATAATTGCTTAAATGAAGTTGATCACTTGAAAATGACTATATAGGTCTATATAGTAAATTTCAAAATTCTTCTATGAAGCCAAGGGGTAGAATTTAACTTCTTTTTGCATAAATGGTCATCTCATGGCTGTCTACCATTATTCCTAAAATAAATTTGATCCCATGAAAAACACAGCCTCCAGATAATTGACTATCATAAGGATTCTTTTTATCTGAAACTTAAATCTGGCTTCTGCTGAAAGTAGTAATATAAAGTATTTTGAATGGCTTTAAATAAGCCGAAATATTAGCATTTGATATTTTCATAAACTTATTTTATAGAGGGTTAAGTTAGGCTTGTGGAGCCTCCCCTCCCTGAAAGAGGTTATAATATGAGAGAAAGTTTAAATTTTAAACTTACACTTAAATGTGTCGTTAGCAAGTTAAATATATAATATTGATATTTTAGTAGTATTTAATTTTCCTAAATTATATTTGTTTGCTATTATATAGAGAGGAACTTGAAAATGTTTTAGATTCCTGAGTAATTGCTCGTAAATGCTCAGTGACCTTATTGATGAAACTTTAATACATGTTTAATATTAAGCATTGATATTTAGTCGGATCTGCCACAAAATTAACTGTTATTAAATAATCCAATAAAAGTGGATACGGGGAGTTTGTGATCAATGGAATCACCAAGAGAGTGATAAGGTCGCGCGTCCTAATGATCGATATCAGTTTTAATCTAACTTAATAAACAGGTCTTCCATCTGTATTGATCATATGTTAAGACGTGAAATCGCATTAATGAATCAGAATCAGAACATATTTTGATTTTAAGTGCATGTATCTCGTCAAACATATAAATACATGTACATGTATACAATTGTCACATTATATATATTAAAGTCTAAATTGAAAATCTGAGCTTAGATATATGGTGTGTAGCATTGGTCAGTGAACCTCTACCAATTTTGTCTAAATCATGCTTGACCCTCGGGTTAAAATTGGCCCCGCCCCAGGTGTCAATTGATTTTACATAGACTTTTACGGGGAAAAAAGTTAAAAAAATATTCCTGTCAGAAACTACAAGGCCTGGAATTTAGATATTTGTTGTGTAGCATGACCTAGTGGATATCTACCAAGTTTAAGTTTATTCAAAACATGGCCCTTGGGTCAATATTGGCCCCGCTCCAGGGTTCAACTTAAAAAGGAAAAAATAGAAAAATGATTAACTCCAGGTCTTGTAGTTCCTGACAAGAAGACCCAGTGGACATCTACCAAGTTTGTTCACGTCATGGCCCTGGGGTTTCATAGCCCCAGGGATCAATCTTATTAGCTCACCTGAGCCCAAGTGCTCAGGATGGTTGAACTATTAGGATCGATGAATGTCCGTCCGTCGTCCACAAACAGTTTATTTGCATTCTAGTATCTTCATATCGTAAGCAATCATCTTCAACTTTATGACAATGTTTATTACTCGGCCAAGTTCGATTATGGATGATATCGGCCAATAACGTCATTAGTTATGCCCCTTTTAATATAAAACAATGACAGATTTCACTTTGTTTGCACTCTATTATCTTCATTTCTTTTTAAAACAATCATCTTCAAGCTTTATGACAATATAGTCATAATCTTTCTGCCAAGTTCGATTATGGCTGATATCGACCAGTTATGTCAGGAGTTCTGCCCCCTTTGATATTAAAAAATGCCAGATTGATTTTACTTTGTTTGTTAGGAATAGCCTTCGTCTGTCTGCTGTCTGTCTGTCCGTCCGTCCGTAACGTTTTCGTGTCCGCTCCATATCTCCTACTTCGTGAAACTTGCCTCAAATGTAAACCTAGTTGAGACGATGTGCAGAACACAGGTGGCAGCCATGTAGGCTCAAGGTCAAGGTCACACTAGAAGGTTATATGTTTGAACCTTCAATTTCCATTTTAATTTCGTGTCCGCTCCATATCTCCTATACCCCTTGAAGGATTTTAATGAAACTTGCCTCAAATATAAATATAATTGAGATGATGTGCAGAATACAGGTTGCTGCAATGTCGGCTCAAGGTCAAGGTCACACTTGAAGGTCAAGTGTTTGAACCTTCAATTTAATTTAATTCCCCAACCAAGGATTTAAATGAAACTTGACTCAATTATAAACCAAATTGAGGCGATGTACAGAACACAGGTGACAGTCATGTTGGCTCAAGTTCAAGGTCACATTTGATGGTTCAGTGTCCATTCCTGAATATTTTTGTTTCCATGCTATATTTTCTGAACAACGGAAAGTTTTTCATAAGTCAACTACATCAAAATGTTGGCAGAAGCAGGGCAATTTCCATTAGAGGAAAAACATGTCTCCTCTGTTTTAAAAGTAAGTATACATTAGTTTGATGTTTGCATTTTGTATAGTAACCAAAAGCTTCTATTAAGGCAGCAGCGGGGGATATAGCTGTCCTTTGGACTGCCTTGTTGTATCTTCATTTAAGTAATCATTTTCAAATTTTATGACAATATTTATAGCCATGATCTCTCTGCCAGTTCGACTATGGCAGATATCGAATAATTAGGTCAGGAGTTTTGCCCCTTTTAATATAAAAAAGCCAATTTTTTTTTGTTGGCACTCTAGCATCTTCATTTCTTGAGCAATTATTTTCAAAATTTATGATAATGTTAATAGCCATAATATCTAGGCCATGTTCGACTATGGCTGATATCGGATAATTAGGTCAGGAGTTTATGCTTTTATTGATTTCACTATTGATACTCTAGCATTTTCATTTCTAATCAATCATTATTGAAGTTTCCCTTAAAGGTTGATTTCAAATTTTGACCACAGGTACTAGTTAGTTCGTGGAATTGACATGATCTCATGGATTATGTATTCAGTATAACTATGCTATAATTTAGTAACTTGTTAAGGCAATAAAGGCTGTTTTTCTCAGTTGAGCGTCTTTAGGGCCATATTGGCCATTTTGTTTATATAGACTTAAAGAGGAAAAAACTAGACCAGAATCGCTATCGCGATATCATCGGTTTTCGCGAAAGCAATGTCATTCAGTTAGTTTAAACATATTTATTGATATCTTTTACAAATACAATTCATTTAAACATAATACAAAATAGGATGAAATCGAAAGCTAAAAGCTTATTGAGATGTTCTCCTTGATGTTTAAATTGTGAATATATGGCGAATTCATTAAGAATTACAAATCATTTTTACATAAACATATAGAAACAAAAGTAAAATATGGGAAAAAGAAAAAAAGGAAAACATAAATAAGAACACTCATACTCATTTAGAGAGGGGTAGAGAGAGGGAGAGAGAGAGAGTGAGAGAGATGTTTTGTAGGACGGAGAAGAAATTGTCATTCAGTTCACGAGTCTCATGATTCGAAAAACATATTTCTTTGTTCAATGGCTTGTTGAATACTGTAAACAAACATTTCAAACATTTTTGTCGCAATGTTTAAGCAGACCTTTTACCCAAAAGAATATAGTATTACCTGTCAGTAATGTAGTCGCAAACTTGAAAACTCTTTTACGGAATTCAGTTAGTGTCACATTAGATGTGTGTGTTGCTTTATGATAGTGACAAACGACAATTGTAATTGATAAACAACAATTGCAAACGACACACAATAGTAAAAAATGACACACGACAATGCGACATGACACTCAACATTTTTACGAACTAATGGTGCATTGAATAACTATCATTTTCATGAAATATCGCATTAATTTTGGAGTGTCGTTTCAAATAGATGTAACCTAGGAACAGAATGCAAAAAATCGCATAAAAATCAGACCTCATTTTTTTTTTAGTTACAAAGAGTGATTTAAAGCCAAGCGCCCCCTAGCGGGAAAATAAGAAACAAAATTGATTAAAATTTTAGTGTTAGGTACGTAGCAATGCAGTATATGGTTCAATCAAGTATACAAGTCGCACTAGTCTAACATTCTATTTCTTATATATCACAATTTGATTTACAATTTTTCTAAAAAGGATCAAACCTTGGACTGCCGTAAAATGACCAAATCAAGCCCGATCTTCAAAACTGAACATCACTGGAAAGAGCTTTTCATGAACTAAAACTTTTGTTTATATTCTCTCAATGAAATATTTTTAGTTTTGTAGCACTTTGGGGCCGAATAAAAACACAATTATCGTAATATGACCTTGACCTTTTCAATGTTTTTCTAACTTTTTAATTGTGAGTCCCTTTCAAACTTAACAAAGCATACTGTGTGAAAATTTCATGACGAATAAACAAAAAATAAAGTCAGGAGCAACAAAAAACATAATTTTGAAATTTTGATTTTTCCTAAATTTTAGTGAAGCTTGACCGTTTCTAGAGGACAAACCACACACTTCTTAAATTCGCCACCCCATATATTTTGTGTGTATATGTCTTTCAAATTGTATGCAGGAGACGGACTTTTTCTATCTGATCTCTAACAAAAATGGATAGGTTTTCCGTAGACCTACCCTCATTTGCACAGTTTTTTTTGCGAGGTTCGAACATTCAACCTTTCGTAGCTCAAAAGCTTTCAGGGAACAGAATGCAAAAAACCGCATTCGAATCGGACTTCAACTTTTTAAGTTATAAGCAAAAGAATGATTTCAAGGAAAGCGCCCCCTAGCGGCAAAATGAAAATTGATTAAAATTCTACCATAAGGTATCTAGCAATGCAGCAAATAGTTCAATCAAGTATACTAGTCGCACAAGTCAAACATTTTATTCTTATATATCAGAATTTGAAGCATAAAACCTGATTTACAATTATTCCAAAAAAGGATCAAACTTTGGACTGCCGTATAATGACCAAATCAAGTCCGATCTTCAAAAACTAAACATCACTGGAAAGAGCTCTTTAAGAACTAAAACTTTTGTTCATATACTCTAAATGAAATATTTTTAGTTTTGGAGCTATTTGTGGCCGAATAAAAACACATAATCGTAATATGACCTTGACCTTTTCATTTTTTTAAAAAATTTTTTAATTGTGAGGCCCTTTCAAACATAACAATACATAACGTATGAAAATTTGATGAAGAATGAGCAGAAAATAAAGTCAGGAGCGACAAAAACATGTTTTTGAAATTTTAATTTTTCCTAAAATTTAGTGAAGTTTGACCGTTTCTAGAGGACAAACCACGCATTTCCTAAATTCGCCACCCCATATATTTTGTGCGTATATGATTTGCAAATTGTATGCAGCAAACAGAATTCTTCTATCTGATCTCTAACTTTTCGTAGATCTACACTCATTTGTCCACTTTTTTACAAGGTTCGAACATTCAACCTCTCCTTGAACAATTTTTTTCCGTACCGGATGATTAGATTTCCATCATATTTAATTGGGCTGTCATCAAGGAACATTATGTAAAAAACCGCATCTAAATCAGGTTTCAAATTTTTGAGTTATTAGCAAAAAAGTGAATACATGCATTGCGCCCCCTAGTGGCTAAATCAGAAACAAAGTGAAAAGTTTGACCATTTATGCACAAGTTCAGATATATATGACTCCATGCCCAAAATTTCATAGCTGTAGCTTTTCTCATCTGGCCGCTAGGCAAGCTACAAAAATGGGTGGAATTGGAAAAATAATAATAAAAAAAAAAAAAAAAAAAAATCAACAGAAGAACAATAGGTTTTCGCCCTGCAGAGGCGAAAAACCTAAAAAATTGTTACTGTCAGAAACCAAAAGGTCTGGAGTTTAGATATTTGCTGTGTAACATTGCCTTGTCGAAATCTACCAAGTAAGCTCTGGGGTCAAAATTGGTCTTTATTAGCTCACCAGAACACAACGTGCCCAGGATGAGCTGTTGGGATCACCCTTCGACCGTCGTGCGGCGTCAATTTTCTTAAAAAGACGTCTCCTATGGAACCGCGTGGTCATATATTTTTACAATTGCTAAGACTGTTGTTTCTGAGAAATTTAATATATGTTGAAACGTGTAACAGTCTACTGCCAAAATTAATATATGTGCATATTAAATTACGTTTTCATATTTTATTATTCATGCTTTAGTTTTTCATCTGTTTTGTTACACAGTAGATTTCATGTTTGTATCCCTTTCTAACAAGTGTTTGTCTTCTAACATCATTATTATATGTTTACATGCTCAATTACCATAATGCTGAACATTGGTATGAGAGCAATATTAATCAGGTGAACGATACAGGTCCCTTTTTTAGTGTTTTTAAAGATAAAAAAATTGAAACATGCTCGGTTTGCGTGTATAAAATATATTGTTAAAGTTATTCCTGAATGATTCGTAAGTTTTGCATCCGGATATAATATGGTAGTCATCCTGTAATAATGGCTGTAGACCGCGTACAAGCTTGTGTAGACAGCGTCAAGTTTGATGTCATATGACGTCATAGGCATAAGAAAATCAATGAAATGAAATATTAAGTATCTTAAATATATCAAGTATTTTTTTCATGCTCCTTGCAACTTTGCAACATATAGAAATTAACGCGTAGATATATTAACATTCTTTTTGACCTTATGACGACAAATGACGTTAATCCTCACAGAATATAAATAAGTCTTAAAGACTAATATTCAGTCAAAATATCAACTTTCTAAATCATTCGGAAGCGATTTTATATGTATTTGAAATTTGACGTCAATGGTTCGAAACTTTGATTCGCCATAGAACCATTGCCTTTTCGAATTTGTAAAACGGGACCCGGGATACACAACAACAGCGTTACATATACATTCTGTGAAATGTTGATGAAAATTGGTCCAAAAATAATGGCTGTAAACCGCGTAAAACCTTTTTGTCCTGACGTCAAATCTGACGTGATATAACGTCACATTAATATGAATTACATTGCATTCTAAAGCGCATGGATTGATGTATATACCATTAGATTTCCATGGTCCTGGGAAGTTAACAACATATTTAAATTAACGCGTATATATCAGAAATTATTTTTGACCTCATGACGTCATATGACGTCAAATGACGTTCATCTTATCTGGACTTATCTTAACTTATCTGGAAACGATTTTATGCGTATTTGAAATTAGACGTCAGTGGTTCGAATCTTGGATCCGCCATAAAACCTTTGCCTTTTCGAATTTGGAAAACTGGACACCGGAAGGCACACCTAGACTCTAACATACACATTCTGTGAAATCATTGCCCCAAATTAAAAATAAGTGGTATGCTTATGACGTCCTATGACGTCACGATTCAAAATATTTGTAGAAATGCTGCAGAACTGCAAACTGTGTAAGTTTCAACTTTCTATCTCATCCTGAAGCTCTTCAATCCTAAAATGAAATTTTTGGTCCTATGTTCGAATATTACTTCAGCCACAGAACTTCGGTTTTGCGGAATTTCGGTAAGCTGGCAGGATATGTACACCTTAGTTTCAAGGTGTACCATCTGTGAAAATTAGAAGAAAATCCGACCATAAATGACGGCTGTAGAGCGCGTACACCATTTTTCAATATTTTTAGCTCTGACGTCACATGACGTCATAGGGTGCTGAAGATGCTTTTGTTCATAAGCGCATACTTTACTGTCATAACTCTAAAATTTTCATTATTCTGAACAACTGGCATCATGTCGAAATCATTGCCCTAAAATGAAAAAAAAGAAGTATGCTTATGACGTCACATGGCGACATTTGACGTCACGACTCAAAATATATTGAGAAATTCTGCAGAACTGCAAACTGTGTAAGTTTCAACTTTCTGTCTCATCCTGAAGCTCTTTAATGTTAAAATGAAATTTTCGGTCCTATGTTCGAATATTACTTCAGCCACAGAACTTCGGTCTTTCGGAAATTTGGTTAGCTGACAGGATATGCACACCTTAGTTTCAAGATGTACCATCTGCGAAAATTTGAAGAAAATCCGACCATAAATGGCGGCTGTAGAGCGTGAACACCATTTTTCACTATTTTTAGCTCTGACGTCATATGACAACATAGGGTGCTGAAGATGCTTTTGTTCAAAAGCGCATACTTTACTGTCATAACTCTGAAATTTTCATTATTCTGAACAACTGGCATCATGTCGAAATCATTGCCCTAAAATAAAAATTAAGAAGTATGACGTCACGACTCAAAATATATGTAGAAATTCTGCAGAACTGCAAACTGTTTAAGTTTCAACTTTCTATCTCATCCTGAAGCTTTTTAATCCTAAAATGAAATTTTCGGTCCTATGTTCGAATCTTATTTCAGCCACAGAACTTCGGTCTTTCGGAATTTCGGTTAGCTGACAGGATATGCACACCTTAGTTTCAAGATGTACCATCTGTGAAAATTTGAAGAAAATCCGACAATAAATGACGGCTGTAGAGTGCAAACACCATTTTTCACTATTTTAAGCTGTGACGTCCTGTGACGTCATAGGCTGCTGACAATCATGAAAACAAAATTTCCTCACGTGACTAATAACCCATAAAAATTTCATCGTCCTAGGACTATTGTAACATATTAAAATAAGCGTTTAGTTAGGAAGAAGAAAAGAATAATAATAATAAAAAAATGACGTCACGTGACGTCATATGACGTTTATTTTCGCATAATTGTTAGACACCCAGAGACCTACTAACTGACAAAATTTCAACATTCTATCTCAAATAGGACAGTTTTTATAAGCATTTAAAAATTGACGTCCTTGGTTCGAATCTTGGATCCGCCATAGATGCTTGGACTTTTCGAATTTTGAAAAACGGACACCGGTATACACAATAAGAACGTAATATACACATTCTGTGAAAATTTGATAAAAATTGGCCCATTAATAATGGCTCTGGACCGTGTACAAACTTTCATAGTCAATTTCAAATGTGACGTCATATGACGTTATAGGCTTCTGAAAATCATTGAAATCGAAATTTCAGCGTCTGAGTCATTTGTCATTAAATTTTCATAGCCCTTCGACAATTTTAACATATAGAAATACTCTTATTAATATTAGAAACACATTTTCATATAATGACGTCAAGTGACGTCATGTGACGTTTATTTTCACAAAATGTTTAAGACTCCCAGAGACCTATATACTGACCAAATATCACTTTTCTATCTCAAATAAGTCCGATTTTATAAGCATTTAAAAATTTAAGACCTTGGTTCGAATCTTGAATTCGCTATAGAACCATGGACTTTTCGAATTTTGAAAAACGGACACCGAGATGCACAACTAGAACTTAATATACACATTCTGTGAAAATTTGATGAAAATCGGATCATAAACAATGGCTGTAGACCGCGTACAAACTTTTGTTGCATATTTCAAGTGTGAGTACTTTGATCCGGTGACCGTGACAAACCAAAGAAGTACAAAAATGGTACCAGACGCACCTTTATCTGACACTCGTCAAGACGGGATTGCTATGGGAACTCGGGGGTACTCAGTACCGGTTCTATTCAGGAATTTATCTCCCGTATATCGGTGCTATACAGTGGGCTCGTAAAGGAACCAAGGAGTCTATTCGCAAACGGGCGAGGGTATCGCAAGTAAACTCCCTTGTATCCAATGTCTCTTCTGATGCTGTCTCTTCAGCAAAAAAAAAAATAAAAAAAATAAAAAATAAAATAAAACAGGAACCCGCTTGAGGTTTACCTTGATCACAATGTCTGTAATGGCATTATAATCAGAAAATGCTTGCTAGCCATTACTATAGAAAAAGAAGAGAAGAAGAAATAGTTCGCTATCTTAATTTCATGATGGTGTACCACAGGGGTATGGCACGAAAGGGGGAGGGGGGGGGGGGGGGGCATAAAATCACTATATATAATACAAGGGATACAACTTCCGATTGATCTAAACCCATACCTTCATCAGGAAAAAGCCAACAACTCAGCCATTTATGAAGGTATCTTTGAATACTTTGCACCTATCGCAAGCGTATACATTTATGTAACCAAAAATCACCACTTTTTCACCCATGCGAACTCAAGTATTCAACAACGAAACCCGCAATGCGAAACTAACCCCTGTTTTCCAAAATCTCGACACGCGTTCGTACAGGGTCGCTCACTCGGTCTACCAGTGTAAACAAGCGTTTCTGCGACAAGACAATATAAACCGATGCAATTATTCCATAAAACATATTGATTACTCACATCGGCATGCAGAAACTTCCCTCGGTACAAAGGAAATTCAGCAGAAATCGCAAATTTCAACCGCTGGCCTACTGTCACTTCCATTTTAGCCTTTATGCAAATTACGTGACCAGTAATGCTACGCTGAATGCGATTGGTTGTAGAGGTAAACAAACAACTTCCTGGTTCCCGATCTGCCCGTTAACTCATAGGCATAAAACGGAATAAAGCTATATTTCCGGTATTTACCGCACGTAATTTGCATAATGGCTAAATGGAAGTGAAAGTAGGTCAACGGTTGAAATTGACGATTTCTACTGAATTTCTTTTGTGCCGAGGAAAGTTTCTGCATGCTGATGTGAGTAATTAATATGTTTTATGGAATCATTGCATCGGTTTACATTGTCTTGACGCAGAAACGCTTGTTTACACTGGTAGACCGAGTGAGCGACCTTGTACGAACGCGTGTCGAGATTTTGGAAAACGGGGGTTAGTTTCGCATTGCGAGTTTCATTGTTGAATACCTGAGTTCGCATGGGTAAAAAAGTGGTGACTTTTGGTTACATAAATGTCTATGCTTGCGATAGGTGCAAAGTATTCAAAGATACCTTCATAAATGGCTGAGTTGTTGGCTTTTTCCTGATGAAGGTATGGGTTTAGATCAATCGGAAGTTGTATCCCTTGTATTATATATAGTGATTTTATGCCCCCCCCCCCTTTCGTGCCAAACCCCTGTGTGGTGTACGTGAAAATGAAGAAAAGCAAAGAATTTAAAAATAATAAAATATTTATTTTTCCATAGTACAACTCTTAAAAAATAATAGATGACGATGACGAAATAAAAAAAATATTATATATAATATGACCATCGAAACTTACTGAAAAGAACACATTCGATGGTCATATTATAGATAAAAATCAAAGCAATAACCTGCTGAAGCCTGTAGAAAGTGCCGAGGTTGTGTTCCATGTT
>CM037792.1:7574509-7624509 GCA_021229015.1 Solen grandis | reverse complement strand
TACAGATCATGTGTTATCTCGTTTGATTTGGTATTTCCGGGGTATTCCTAGCCTTGATATCTTCCGCTGACACCGACTTTTTTAAACGATTATTTTTTACATATTTCGTTCTTTCCTTAATGTCAATCAGTTGATATTTTCTGATTTCTCAACTAATTCAAACAAGATAAATAAATAAAAAAAACAGCCATGACATAAATTGATTGAAATCTGAAAAAGAAATGAGCCGACGGTAAAAAAATGCGCGAAATGTACATGTATGTGTTACATCCATATTTGGAAAGCACGTGCACGTGTGTGAATACTTTAACAACACGCTGACGTAACACTTATATGGCGCCATCTTCTAATATAGCAGTGTGGCGCGGCAAAGCCGCGCGACCGATTTAATGGACTTAATGTTTACTAAATAACACTAACCTACTTAGTGTTTGAAATTATGTTTTGAAATTTAACGCAGTCGCACATTCCAAATATAGTATTGATTTTTTAGACTCCGCCCTATCAACCTGTTCCCGGCGTGAATTACATCACGTGACATGTAACATGTTATGTCAAAGGTCAATGCGTCGCTCTAGCTGGCTGTGTATATCTGTGTAGATCTACGCTCCAAATGAGCATTGAACCGGAAGCCGACTTTGATCTCTTCGGCAAAAAAGTGGTGATTGAAATTTAAATAAAAGATACTGTTTAGAAAGGTTCATATATCTACACCTATATTATTATTTTTTTTATTTAAGTAACCCTTGTTTGTAAGTGTTTTTTTTTTCTTCTCTTCTCATTATTTATATACATTTTTCAATTTGAATTTATTTAATCGGATATTTACTTCGCAAAGGCAAAGATTTTATGGTGAATCCAAGATTCGAACCATTGACGTCAACTTTCAAATGAGTATAAAATCGCTTCCTAATGAGTTAGAAAGCTGATATTTGCACAGATTATAATTCTCCAAGTGTCTTTTACATTCTGAGAAGATGAACGTCATTTGATATCATATGACGTCATAAGATCAAAAAGAATTTCTTAGATCTATGCCTAAATTTATATATGTTATAAAGTTTCCAGGACCATGGAAATGTAATTGCATATGCGTCAAACCATGTGCTTTGGAATGCATTGAATTTCATATCCATGTGACGTTATATTACGTCAGATTTGACGTCAGGACAGGAAGATTTTACGCGGTCTATAGCCATTATTTTCTGACCAATTTTCATCAAAATTTCACAGAATGTACAAGTTACGCGTTAGTTTTGCATCCCGGTGTCCGTTTTGTCTAAATTCAAAAGGTCAAAGGTTATATCGCAAATCCAAGATTCGAACTTTTGACGTCAAATTTTAAATACGTATAACATCGCTTCCAGATGTATTATAAAGCTGATATTTAAACTGAAAATTAATCTTTATGACTTCTTTTTATTCCGTGAGGCAGAACGTCATTTGACGTCATATGACGTCATAAGGTAAAACAGAATTTCTAATATCTACGCGTTTATTTCTATATGTTGCAAAAGTCCCAGGAGCATGAAAATTAATGGCGTATATTTCAGATACTGAATATTTCATTTCATTGATTGTCTTATGCCTATGACGTCATATGACGTCAAATATGATGTTGTCTACAAAAGATTTTTCGCGTCTACAAACATTATTTTTCGACCGTTTTTATTCAATTTTCAAAGAATGTGTAAGTTTCGTTAAAATTATGCAGCCAGGTGTCTGTCTTTCCATATTCATAAAGGCAAAGGTTCTATGGCAAATCCAATATTCGAAGCATTGACGTTAAATTTCAAATACGCATAACATCGCTTCCAGATGAGTTAGAAGGCTGAAATTTTGACTGAATATAAGGCTCTGTGTATGTTTTACCTTATAAGAAGATGAGCGTCATATGACGTCATGTGTCGATTCAAGTCCTAAACACTTTTTTTACTTTAATTAAATGGTTTTTACGGCCTATAGGCCTGATTTTTTTTTTAGTTTGCATGACTTTTTTACTGAAGGCGCAGCATTAGATGCTATGGCATAATGCTACTTCCGTTTCCAAAGAAAGCAACGGTCAAGGTCATATTTCAATTATCGATATCTTTCTTCGGCCTTAAATATCTCTAAAACAATAAATATTCTATATTGACACTATGCTTATAATTTGAAGTGCTTTGAGAGACCTTTCAGCTTTTAATGATCGGGGTTGAATCAGTTGAATTATGGCTGAAATATGAAAATTCAGTTAGCCTCAATGCGTTTAACAGTTTATATCTCAAAAATTTTGATTTTCGAAAATATGAATAATATTCGTAGACCAAATGTTGGGTCGTTCTTTTGATGCTTTAAGTTTAACGATTGACCCAAAAATCATGGAGTAATGCAAATAAGAAAATTCGTTTATGCTTTTTAATGATAGACCGAAAATATTTTGCAATCAAATTGGATGGATTTTAAAAACTAGATTACTGAAATAAGTCAACTTGTAAGAAAGTGATGTCAAAATAAGAATTGATGTTTAGTTAATTTTGCCATGTAATATGAAGCTCTTACGTTTGACAAATTTAGCAGAAAGTCCTATCATTCGTATCAACGAATGAAATCTAGTTATTATTATTCTACTTTTTTCTTCCTTTTGAGGTTCAAATTAAAACAGGTTGCCGATGAGCTAGCAGCATGAAATTTTAATAGTATGCACAGTGACTTTGGCGCTTTTGATCGTCATATTTTTTTTCTTCATGTGACGTCACATGACGTCAGTGCTGAAAAAAGCTAAAAAAAGCTTGTACGCGCTCTACAGCCATCATCATTGGACCGATTTACTTGATTTTTTCACAGAATGTATATATTATGTTCTTGTTGTGCAGGATTATATACGTTTTGCAATATTTGAAAAGATCAAGGATCTATGGCTGAACCAAGTTTCGAATTTTGGACCAGAAAATGTATTGATGTATTACGAAGCACTCAGATAAGCTAGAAACATGAAATTTGGACAGAATATGTGTCCTATTGATTTCTTTCAGTTCTGAGAAGATTGACGTCGTATGACGTAAAATGACGTCATGACGCGTTATCAAATTTTTTATCCAAAATATACGGTTTTTTAGCACTGGAAGACAAAGTTTTTGACCGATTTGCATAAAATTTTCACTGAAGGTGCAACATAGCCTCTTATTTCCATCAGTCACTTCCGCTTCCAGAAAATAGCTAAGGTCAAGGTCACATGTCAATTATCGGTTTTTTCTTCGGCCTTAAATATCTCAAAAACGAAAAATATTTTATCGAGACATTATGCATATACTTTGTAGTGCTTTGAAATGCCTTTCAGACGATATATAGTTTTTGAAGATCGGCGTTGAATCAGTTGAGTTATTGCAGAAAAACAAAAATGCTGCAACCCTAAGCGCACTTAACTACTTATATCTCGATAATTATTGATTTTTGTTAATAAGAGTATGAATATAATTTGTAGATCAATGCCCGGTCGTTCTTTTGGTGTTTAAATTTTAAAGATTGACCTAATATTCATTAAGTTATAAGGAAAAACAAAACGATATGAACATATTTATCCCCGATTTTTGCCGTATGCTCAAGGTTTAAACGCCCGTAGCTACAAAGTGTTTAAAGATACATACAATTATGAAGCGAGTGAATTGTGGGAAATGAAAAGACCTTTCTAACGGTACCTAGCTTTTTAAAATTGGACTTAATATAAGGAAGTTACATGAAAACTAAGAATGCAGTAAAACCGTTCTTTCATGCACTCCCGCAGTAAGTCCCGATCACTTGATTCCTTTTTTTTTCGAAGAAACTAATGATTTTTTAAAAATAACATACAATTTTTTTTTTTTGCATGATGTAATGTGGTTCTAATGATATGCAGATTTTAATGATCGGACCATAAATTATAAAGTTATTTGTCGAAAGGCAATAATAGACATGAACATCTTTTTGCCGATTTTTGCCGTTTTCTTTAAAAATAACTTTCTATATCTCAGAGCCCGTAATAGAAAAGTTGAAACATGAAACACGTGAAATGTTGGAAATTTAAACGCCTTTCTAATGGTACCTTGCGTTTGAAAATAAGACATCAGATATCCAATAAGGAAGTTAGATGAGAAATAAGAATTCATTTAAACCGTTTTTTCATGCATTTCTGCAGTTAGTCCCTATCATTTGATTGTTGTTTTTTTTCTAAGAAACTATTAATTTTTGAAAATAACATAAAGAACAGTATTATTAGCGTGATGCAATGCGGTTCTAATGGTATGCAGATTTTAATGATCGGACCATTAATTATAAAGTTATTTGTCGAAGGGCAATAATAGACATGAACATCGTTTTGCCGATTTTTTTGCCGTTTCTTTGAAAAATAACTTTCTATATCTTGGAGCACGTAACAGAATAGTTGAAATATGAAACACGTGAAATGTTGGAAATATAAAGGCCTTTCTTTTTAGCTCACCTGAGCACTTGTGCTCGGGTGAGCTTTTCTGGTCGCCTTTTGTCCGTCGTGCGTCGTCAGTCGTCCGTCGTCAACAATTGCTTGTGAACACTCTAGAGGCCACAGTAGTTTTGTCCCATTCTTCATGAAATTTGGTCAGGATGTTTGTCTACATGATATCTCGGATGAGTTCGAAATTGGGTCATGTGGTGTCAAAAAATAGGTTACTAGGTCAAATCTTAGAAAATTATTGTGAACAATCTAGAGGCCACAGCTTTGGCCCAATCTTCATGAATCTTAGTCAGGATGTTTGTCTACATGATATCTCGGACGAGTTTGAAATTGGATCATGTGGGGTCAAAAACTAGGTCACCAGGTCAAATCTAAGAAAAACTTTGTGAACACTCTACAGGCCACAGTTTTGGCCCAATCTTCATGAATCTTAGTCAGGATGTTTGTCTACATGATATCTCGGACGAGTTCGAAATTGGGTCATGTGGGGTCAAAAACTAGGTCACCAGGTCAAATCTTAGAAAAACCTTGTGAACAGTCTACAGGCCACAGTTTTGGCCGAATCTTCATGAAAATTGGTCAGGATGTTTGACTACATGATATCTCGGAAGAATTTGAAATTGGGTCATGTGGGGTCAAAAACTAGGTCACCAAGTCAAATCGTAGAAAAACCTTCTGAACAATTTAGAGGCCACAGTTTTAACCCAATCGTCATGCAAGTTGGTAAGAATGTTTGTCTATTTGATATCTCGGATGAGTTCGAAATTGGGTCATGTGGGGTCAAAAACTAGGTCACCAGGTCAAATCATAGAAAAACATTCTGAACACTCTAGAGGCCACAGTTTTAACCCAATCTTCATGAACCTTGGTCAGGATGTTTGTCTACATGATATCTCGGATGAGTTCGAAATTGGGTTATGTGGGGTCAAAAAATAGGTCACTAGGAAAAATTTTCCCAACTTATAATTGTCAGGATGTTGTCTACATGATATCTCGATGAGTTCGAAATTGGGTTATGGGTCAAAAATAGGTCACAGGAAAATTTAGAAAAACATTGCGAACACTCTAAGGCCACAGTATTAGCCCAATCTTCATGAAAAATGATCAGGGTGTTTGTCTACATGATATCTTGGATGAGTTCGAAAATGGGTAATGTGGGGTCAAAAACTAGGTCACCAGGTCAAATCTAAGGAAAACCGTGTGAACTCTCTAGAGGCCACAGTTTTAGCCCAATCTTCAATAGAGTTGGTCAGGATGTTTGTCTAATTGGTATATTGGATGAGTTCGAAAATGAGACACATGAGGTCAAAAACTAGGTCACCAGGTCAAATCTTAGAAAAATCTTGTGAATCTTGTGTAGAGGCCTACATTTTTGTCCAAGTCCTCATTAAACTTGATATGAATGATGACTGCATGAATTCCCAGTTGAGTGCAAATTCAGGTAGGATCAATATGTAGGTCACTTAGTCAAATGTTAGAAAAACACTTTATATGCCAGATTTTTTGTCATTATGCCTAACACAGCCATCTTACTCAGGTGAGCGACACAGGGCCATCTTGGCCCTCTTGTTTAAAATTGGACATCATATGAGGAAGTTAGATGAGGAATAAAAATTAATTTATACCGCACTTCTGCAGTTAGTCCTGATCACTTGATTGCTTTTTTCTAAGAAACTATTAATTCTTAGCTCACCTGAGCACATGTGCTCAAGATGAGCTATAAGAATCGATGAATGTCCATTGTCCGTCCGTCCGTCCGTCCGTCGTCCACAATTAGTTTGTTTGCACTCTAGCATCTTCATTTCTGATGCAATCATCTTCAAACTTTGTGACAATGTTTATTACCATAAAATCTCGGAAAATTTAGATTATGGCTGATATCGGCTCATAAGGTCATGAGTTATGCTCCTTTAAATATTAAAAAATGCCAATTTTTAGTTTGTTTGCACCCTAGCATCTTCATTTCTTAAGAATCATCTTCAAACTCAATGACAATGTTTATAGCCATATTCTTTTGGATAAGTTCGATTATTTCTGATATCTGTCAATAAGGTCAGGAGTTATGCCCCTTTTGATATAGGAAAATGTAATATTTCACTTTATTTACACTCTAGCATCTTCATTTCTGAAGTAAGCATCTTCAATCTTTAGAACAATGTTTATAGCCATATTCTTTCTGCCAAGTTCGATAATAATGCTGACATCTGCCAATTAGGTCAGGAGTTACGCCCCTTTTGATGTTTAAATTTGTGTGTTTTAAGCCATAATTTTTCATTCAAGTTTGACTTCAAATTTCGATAACAGGCTCTTTTAAGTTCGTGGAATTATAAATAATCTGATGGATTATGTCTTCAGTACAACTATGCTATAATTTCGTAACTTGTACAGGCAATGAAAGCAGTTTTTCTAAGGTGAGAGTCTTTAGGGCCACATTGGCCCTCTTGTTGAAAATGTCATAAAGAACAATATTTTTATCATGATGCAATGCGGTTCTAATGCTATGCAGATCTTAATGATCAGTCTATTAATTATTAAGTTATTTGTCGAATGGTAGTAGTTGACATGAATATCTTTTTGCCGATTTTTGTCATTTTGGGGGAGGAATAACTTTATATATCGCAAAAACAGATAGGTTTAAACATAAAGTAAGTACATGTTTGAATTCAGAAGACCTTTCTAACGGTACCTGGGTTTTTAAAATCGGACATCATATAAGGATGTTGCATGAAAGTAAGAATTTCTGGGAAAAAAAAAAAAAAAAAAAAAAAAAACATTCCTTGTGCTTCTGCAGTTGATCCAACATATTATTCTAAATTTTATTTCTGTTACATTAAAGGTAAAATGTGAAACAGTAATTTATTTTAATGCTCTGTGCCCCCTTCAATTGAACAAGAAACTTCAATGAAGATATGAGAAATGAATATTTCGTAGAAAAGGAAGCTTGTATACCTTTTTAGCATGTTAAGAGGACTAGTGATACTTCATTCCCTTGCAGAACACGAAGATTGAGTATTATTGTAGTTATCTTAAAGATGGTTCTGGAATAATTAGCATTATGAAATTATAACTGAAAACATAATCACATATTCCCTTTTGAATGCAATGACTTTAAAATTTAAATAATGTTATATGACATCACAGATTTCCTCTGCTATTTATTTATGTTTGCACTCTACAGCTGTCAATTCGGGGCGGTTTTTCTTCAATTTTTGAAGATGGTGTATTTCAGAAAACTAAATAAGTATGATCAGGTTTGACATCGTTTGCAGTGCAGAAAGCCCTTTCTTTTGTCCAGAACAAAAGAAGTCTAGTTATTTTTTTATTTCTTCCTAACTAAACGCTTATTTTGATATGTTGCAATGGACCTAGGACGATGAAATTTATATGGCTTATTAGTCACGTGAGGAAATTTTGATTTCAATGATTTTCAGCACCCTATGACGTCACATAACGTCATAGCTAAAAATAGTGAAAAATGGTGTTCGCGCTCTACAGCCGTCATTTATGGTCGGATTTTCTTCAAATTTTCACAGATGGTACATCTTGAAACTAAGGTGTGCATATCCTGTCAGCTAACCGAAATTCCGAAAGACCGAATATCTGTGGCTGAAATAAGATTCGAACATAGGACCGAAAATTTCATTTTAGGATTAAAGAGCTTCAGGATGAGATAAAAAGTTGAAACTTACACAGTTTGCAGTTCTGCAGAATTTCTCAAGATATTTTGAGTCCTGACGTCATATGACGTCATGTGACGTCATAAGCATACTTCTTAATTTTCATTTTAGGGCAATGATTTCGACATGATGCCCGTTGTTCAGGAAAATGAAAATTTCAGAATTATGACAGTAAAGAATGCGCTTTTGAACAAAAGCATCTTCAGCACCCTATGACGTCATGTGACGTCAGGGCTAAAAATAGTGAAAATTGGTGTTCGCGCTCTACAGCCGCAATTTATGGCCGGATTTTCTTCAAATTTTCACAGATGGTACATCTTGAAACTAAGGTGTGCATATCCTGTCAGCTTACCGAAATTCCGAAAGACCGAAGTTCTGTGGCTGAAATAAGATTCGAACATAGGACCGAAATTTTCATTTTAGGATTAAAGAGCTTCAGGATGAAACAGAAAGTTGAAACTTACACAGTTTGCAGTTCCACATAATTTCTTAATATATTTTGAGTCGTGACGTCAAATGTCGTCATGTGACGTTATAAGCATACTTTTTAATTTTCATTTTTGGGCAATGATTTCGACATGATGCTAGTTGTTCAGAATAATGAAAATTTCAGAGTTATGACAGTAAAGTATACGCTTTTGAATAAAAGCATCATCAGCACCCTATGACGTCATGTGACGTCTGAGCTAAAAATAGTGAAAAAAGGTGTTATCGATGTAAAGCCGCCATTTATTTATTTGCGCTCTACAGCCGCCATTTATGATCAGATTTTCTTCAAATTTTTACAGATGGTACATCTTGAAACTAAGGTGTGAATATTTTGTCAGCTAACCTTAATTCCGAAAAACCGAAATATTGCGGCTGTAGTAAGATTCAAACATAGGACCTTTAAACTAGAAATCATGTTTGCAGTCATGTCCTGACGTCATATGACATCATATTACGTTACAGACTAATACTTAGTTCGTATCATTTGCACTAATTTCGTAATATAATGTCAATTGTTCAGCATGAACATGAAATACTACCAGAGGTGAGTCATTACATGAAACTTCTATCTCCTGCTTTTTGCATTAACACAGCTTGCAGAAAGTCCTATCATTCGTTTTCACGAATGACATCTAGTTAGGACTTTCTGCCTACTGACAGAAAGTCCTATTGGGTTTGTACTGTTTTTTTATTATTCTTCTTCTTCTTCTTATTCTTTTTTTCTTCCTCTTATATTTGTGTTAATTTCGAGGTGTTGCCATTGACTCAGAACAATGAACCTTTTATGGCATATATTTCAAACCATGAGCTTTCGGATGCAATGAATTATATATTCATACGACGTCATATAACGTCAGATTTGACGTCAGGTGAAAAAGTTAGTACGCGGTCTACAGCCATTATTTCTGGACCGATTTTCATCAAAATTTCACAGAATGTGTATGTTAGACTCTAGTTGTGCATCCCGGTGTCCGTTTTTCTAAATTCGAAAAGGCAAAGGTTTTATGGCGAATCCAAGATTCGAACTAATGACGTCAAATTTCAAATGCGTATAAAATCGCTTCCAGAAAAGCTAGAAAGCTGAGATTTGGACTTAATATTAGTCTCCATGTCTTCTTTACATTCTAAAAAGATGAACGCCATATGACGTCACATGACGTCATAATGCTCTTAAAACTTTCGTATTAAAACTTAACGGTTTTTAATCCCTGTAGGCTTTATTTTTTGTATGATTTGCTTGAAACTTTGTCTGAAGATGCAGTATTAGATTCTATGAAGCCATGTCACTTCCGTTTCCGGAAAATCCCAAAGGTCAAGGTCATATATCAATTATCGGGTTTTTCTTCGGCCTTGAATATCTCAAAAACGGTAAATATTCTATCGAGACACTATCCGTATAATTTGTAGTGCTTAAAAAGACCTTTCAGATGATATTTAGTTTTTGATGATCGGGGTTGAATCGGTTAAGTTAAGGAGGAAAAATGAAAATTTGGTGTGTTTTACTGTTTATATCTCGAAAACCTTTGATTTTTGAAAATATGATGATGAATATTATTTGTAAAGCAATGTTTGGCCGTTCTTTTGATGCTTAAAGTTTAATGATTGACCTAAGATTCATGGAGTAATGGGGAAAAAACAAAATTCGTGCATATAGCTTTGATGATTTTTTTTCCTTTTTCAGGAGGTTTAAGAGCTTGTATCTCAAAAAATATTAAAAATATTCCTATAGATAAAGCGTGTGAAATGTATAGATAAAGCGTGTGAAATGTAGAGAATTTTCAGACGATTATTTTGGTACCTTAAGTTTTGAAATTGAACAAAGTATAAGGAAGTTACATAAAAAATAAGAATTTAAACATGTAGAATTTCAGCGATTCTGCCGTGTTGTCAAAGTTCTACGGCTAATATCTCAAAGCTCATTAGAAAAAAGTCCACACCTTAAGCGAGTGAGATGTAGAGAATTTTTTAGACGATTATTTTGGTACCTAGAGTTTTAAAATTGATTAAAGTATTAGGAAGTTACATCAAAAATACGAATATAAACCCAAGTGTAAGAGTTTTCAGAAAATATCCTACTTTCGCTTTCACGTTAATTGAAGCATTTTCGGAAAATGTAAGTTTACAGATATGTATTAGTCATATAAATTGAAAAAAAAAACTTTTTACTTATATCATATTGATATTACTAGCTAAACAGGTGTACCGTTCCCGGTGGCCGAGTGTTTAGAGCGTCCGCCTCGAGAGCGGGAGGTCGTGGGTTCGATACCAAAGTCGTAAAAAATGGTACTGTTATAGCTCCCTTGCTTGACACTTAGCATATAAGGGTAGTTGCAGGACTGGTTGGCCCGGTATCAGGATAATGTGACTGGGTGTGATATCATGCCACATGTCTACGACGTGATACTGCAGTGTGGCAGCACTATAACTGCATTAAGTAGACATCGTCTCCAAATGACTGAAATACTGTCGGTGGGACGTTAAACCCAACAAACAAACAAACAAACAAACTAAACAAGTGTTGACAATGATTTAATGTTTTGTCAAATCATTTTATTTACGTTACTTATGAATATCAGTTGCAGCATTGTGTTACCCATAATCCTTTGAGCGTTTTGACACATGTCATTTAGACCGTTGTTGAAACATTGCAATTTCCCGACTTTATTGTTGCATCTATCGATAAATGTTGTACAAGCTATATTCCAAATTTATGATAAATGATAACCTATGTGAAAATATATGTTATAGTACAATGTAATTTAATTGCCAGCTTGAGATACCATGAGCGTGTATAAGTGTAGACGTTTTAAACAAAATGATCAACACATGTCATCCGTTCAAGACGCTGCAAGCTAATTTGTCTGTAATGCGGCGTTCACACAGTGTCGATTATGGCTCCCGTTTGAGATCAGACAGCGCTACGACACGAAAAGCGAAAAAGTCGGATTACTATCCTCAATGTCCTATCATTGTCTGAACGCAGTCGTATATGTTCGTAACAGAGTCCTACGGATCGGGAATGGTCCGGAGAGGTCGGCCAAGCACTCCTGACAGTTAGGTGCGTCCCGTAACATTCGGGAAACTCAGCCGATTTTGTCTAGTCGGATTACAATCGTGACTATGTCGTGACAAATTCTGCTGTATCGGATCAGAATCGGATTGAGAACGGATAATCGGGACGAATTCTGCTGGAAACGGCTGGATCGGGACGCCTCCTGAACAATATCTGATTGTTGTCGTGATTAAATAAATGTTTTTTACAAATTTTAATAAAAGTTTGAATTTCCAGCCACGAATCACAGGATCTTGATCAGACTTTTGACACATTTTAATCGGGAATGGTCCTATCAAGGACGGCAGTAAAAATCCTGAATGTGCGACCTAGGCCACAGGGACTTGCTCCCATACACACACACCACACACACACACACACACACACACACACTGTACATACACTATCAATAAGGGTGGACATCTTTTCAGGGGTCGACTCGCTTCAACTCCGTTTTTTCAAATCATTCAAATAAATCTATGAAGTTAACATACGGAATCACTCAAATATATATTTCTCTATCGAAATATACAAAATTGTCGTTAAAATAATCCTCCTTTGAATGTTTATTTGTTTGAAATATATGCGAATCCGAGAAAAGGACAACAACCTGGACCAGCAGCGCAGTACATTTCGGGATGATTCGGATTTTTACGCTGCGAAATTGGTCAGCGATATTGCGATTATTTTCCCGCAATCTGTCAAACCGTTAAATTTAAATTATTAAAGAAAAAAAAAAAACCCAGGCAGTATGGAGAAATCAGCTGTTTCTTGGTAATTTTCTTGTTGTAAAATAAATTATTTAAAGACTTAGATATAAATTCACTTGTCTGTGAGTGTGTGTTTTTAAATTGAAATAAATATCACAGGGATTTGAAGTTCAGTAATTTAAAATAAAATTCTGAAAATAATAGTACTCCATACATACAAAACATATTTTTTCTTATATATACGGAATACTAAATTCTGTGGCTGAAATAAGATTCGAACATAGGACCGAAAATTTCATTTTAGGATTAAAGAGCTTCAGGATGAGATAGAAAGTTGAAACTTACACAGTTTGCAAGTTGGAAGAATTTCTACAAATATTTCGAGTCGTGACGTCATATGACGTCATGCGACGTCATAAGCATACTTCTTAATTTTCATTTTAGGGCAATGATTTCGACATGATCCCAGTTGTTCGGAATAATGAAAATTTCAGACTTATGACAGTAAACTATGCGCTTTTGAACAAAAGCATCTTCAGCACCCTATGTCGTCACATGACGTCACAGCTAAAAATAGTGAAAAATTGGTGTTTGCGCTCTACAGCCGTCATTTATGGTCGGATTTTCTTCAAATTTTCACAGATGGTACATCTTGAAACTAAAGAGAGTATATCCTGTCAGCTAACCGAAATTCCGAAAGACCGAAGTTCTGTGGCTGAAATAAGATTCGAACATAGGACCGAAAATTTCATTTTAGGATTGAAGAGCTTCAGGATGAGATAGAAAGCTGAATCTTACATAGTTTGCAGTTCTGCAGAATTTCTACATAGATTTGAGTCGTGACGTCATATGACGTCATGTTACGTCATAAGCATACCTATTAATTTTCATTTTAGTGCAATAATATCGACATGATGCCAGTTGTTCAGAATAATGAAAATTTCAGAGTTATAACAGCAACATATGCGCTTTTGAACAAATGCATCTACAGCACCATATGACGTCATGTGACGTCACATTTAAAAAATAGTGAAAAATGGTGTTCACGCTCTACAGCCGCTATTTATGGTCGGTTTTTATTCAAATTTTCACAGATGGTATATCTTGAAACTAAGGTGTGTATATCCTGTCAGCTAACAGAAATTTCATAAGACCGAAGTTCTGTGGCTGAAATAAGATTCCAACATAGGACTGAAAATTTCATTTTACGATTAAAGAGCTTCAGGATGAGATAGAAAGTTGAAACTTACACAGTTTGCAGTTCTGCAGAATTTCTACATATATTTGAGTCTTGACGTCATATAACGTCATGTGACGTCATAAGCATACTTCTTAATTTTCATTTTAAGGCAATAATTTTGACATGATGCCAGTTGTTCAGAATAATGAAAATTTCAGAGTTACGAAAGTAAAGTATGCGCTTTTGAACAAAAGAATTTTCAGCACCCTATGACGTCATGTGACGTCAAAGCTAAAAGAAGTCCATACGAAAAAAAAATAAGTAAAAGGTAGAGAATTTCATATATATTCTTTCTAACGGAATTAATCTTAAAATTTTTCAATTTTAGCAGAAAGTCCTATCATTCGTATCAACGAATGAAATCTAGTTCTTCTTCTTCTTATTATTCTTTTTTTCTTCCTCTTATATTTGTGTTAATTTCGAGGTGTTGCCATTGACTCAGAACAATGAAAATTTTATGGCATATATTTCAAATCATGAGCTTTCGGATGCAATGAATTTTATATTCATACGACGTCATATAACGTCAGATTTGACGTCAGGTGAAAAAGTTTGTACGCGGTCTACAACCATTATTTCTGGACCGATTTTCATCAAAATTTCACAGAATGTGTATGTTAGGCTCTAGTTGTGCATCCCGGTGTCCGTTTTTCAAAATTCGAAAAGTCCATGGTTCTATAGCGAATCCAAGATTCGAACCAAGGTCGTAAATTTTTAAATGCTTATAAAATCTTTCCTATTTAAGATAGAAAGTTGATATTTAGTCAGTATATAGGTCTCTAGAAGTTTTAAACATTTTATGAAAAAAAATGTCATATGACGTCACGTGACGTCATTATATGATAATGTATTTCTAATATTAACAAGAATATTTCTATATGTTGAAATTGTCGAAGGGCAATGAAAATTTAATGACACATGCTTCAAAGGCTGAAATTTTGATTTCTATGATTTTCATATGCCTATGACGTCATATGACGTCACACTTGAAATATGCAACAAAAGTTTGTACGCGGTCTACAGCTATTGTTTATGAACCGATTTTCATCAAATTTTCACAGAATGTGTATATTAAGTTCTAGTTGTGCATCCCGGTGTCCGTTTTTCAAAATTCGAAAAGTTCATGGTTCTAAAGCGAATTCAAGATTCGAACCAAGGTCGTAAATTTTTAAATGCTTATAAAATCGGATTTATTTGAGATATAAAAGTGATATTTGGTCAGTATATAGGTCTCTGGGAGTCTTAAACATTTTGTGAAAATAAACGTCACATGACGTCACTTGACGTCATTATATGATGATGTATTTCTAATATTAATAAGAATATTTCTATATGTTGAAATTGTCGAAGGGCAATGAAAATTTAATGACAAATGTTTCAGACGCTGAAATTTCGATTTCAATGATTTTCAGAAGCCTATGACGTCATATGACGTCACATTTGAAATTGACTACGAAAGTTTGTACACGGTCCAGAGCCATTATTAATGGGTCGATTTTTATCAGATTTTCACAGAATGTGTATATTACGTTCTTATTGTGTATACCGGTGTCCGTTTTTCAAAATTCGAAAAGTCCAAGCAGCTATGGCGGATCCAAGATTCGAACCAAGGACATCAATTTTTAAATGCTTATAAAAACTGTCCTATTTGAGATAGAAAGTTGAAATGTTGTCAGTTAGTAGGTCTCTGGGTGTCTAACAATTTTGTGAAAATAAACGTCATATGACGTCACGTGACGTCATTTTTTTATTATTATTATTCTTTTCTTCTTCCTAACTAAACGCTTATTTTAATATGTTGCAATAGTCCTAGGACCATGAAATTTTTATGGGTTATTAGTCACGTGAGGAAATTTTGTTTTCAATGATTGTCAGCAGCCTATGACGTCACAGCTAAAAATAGTGAAAAATGGTGTTTGCGCTCTACAGCCGTCATTTATATTCGGATTTTCTTCAAATTTTCACAGATGGTACATCTTGAAACTAAGGTGTGCATATCCTGTCAGCTAACCGAAATTCCGAAAGACCGAAGTTCTGCGGCTGAAATAAGATTCGAACATAGGTCCGAAAATTTCATTTTAGCATTAAAGAGCTTCAGGATGAGATAGAAAGTTGAAACTTACACAGTTTGCAGTTCTGCAGAATTTCTACATATATTTTGATTCCTGACGTCATATGAAGCATACTTCTTAATTTTTTATTTTAGGGCAATGATTTCGACATGATGCCAGTTGTTCAGAATAATGAAAATTTCAGATTTATGACAGTAAAGTATGCGCTTTTGAACAAAAGCATCTTCAGCACCCTATGTCGTCATATGATGTCAGAGCTAAAAATAATGAAAAATGGTGTTCACGCTCTACAGCCGCCATTTATGGTCGGATTTTCTTCAAATTTTCACAGATGGTACATCTTGAAACTAAGGTGTGCATATCCTGTCAGCTTACCGAAATTCCGAAAAACCGAAGTTCTGTGGCTGAAGTAATATTCGAACATAGGACCAAAAATTTCATTTTAGGATTGAAGAGCTTCAGGATGAGATAGAAAGTTGAAACTTACACAGTTTGCAGTTCTGCAGCATTTCGATAAATATTTTGAATCGTGACGTCAGAGGACATCATAAGCATACCACTTATTTTTAATATGGGGCAATGATTTCGTCATGATGCCAGTTGTTCAGAATAATGAAAATTTCAGAGTTATTGCAGTAACGTATGCGCTTTTGAGCAACAGCATTTTCAGCACCCTATGACGTCACGTGACGTCAGAGCTAAAAATAGTGAAAAATGGTGTTCGCGCTTTACAGCCGCCATTTATGATCAGATTTTCTTCAAATTTTTACAGATGGTACACCTTGAAACTAAGGTGTGAATATTTTGTCAGCTAACCTTAATTCCGAAAAACCGAAGTATTGTGGCTGAAATAAGATTCGAACATAGGACCAAAAATTTCATTTTAGGGTTAAAGAACTTCGGGATGAGATAGAAAGTTGAAACTTACACAGTTTGCAGTTCTGCATAATTTCTACATATATTTTGAGTCGTGACGTCATATGACGTCATAAGCATACTACTACTACTGCTACTTTTTTTTTTCTTCGTAACTAAACGCTTATTTTTCGCAGAATATAATGTCAATTGTTCAGCATGAACATGAAATACTACCAGAGATGAGTCATTACATGAAACTTCTATCTCCTGCTTTTTGCATTAACACAGGTTGCAGAAAGTCCTATCATTCGTTTTCACGAATGACATCTATTTCTTATTCTTTTTTTCTTCCTCTTGTATTTGTGTTAATTTCGATGTGTTACCAATGGCCCAGAACAATGAAAATTTTATGGCATATATTTCAAACCATGAGCTTTCGAATGCAATGAATTTCATATTCATATGACGTCATATAACGTCAGATTTGACGTCAGGTGAAAAAGTTTGTACGCGGTCTACAGCCATTATTTCTGGGCCGATTTTTATCAAAATTTCACAGAATGTGAATGTTAGGCTCTAGTTGTGCATCCCGATCTCCGTTTTTCCAAATTCGAAAAGACAAAGGCTTAATTGCGAATCCAAGATTCGAACTAATGACGTCAAATTTCAAATGCGTATAAAATCGCTTACAGATGAGCTAGAAAGATGATAATTGGACAGAATATAAGTCTCTATGTTTTCTTTATATTCTCAGAAGATAAATGTCGTATGACGTCATATGACGTCATGAGTTGAAAAGTAATTTCTAACGTTTACATGTAAATTTTTATATGTTGAAAACATCCGAGCACCTTGAAAATTTAATAGCATATGCTTCAGATAGAACCTTTTGCATTTCAATAAGTTTTATTTGAATATGACGTATTTTTACGTCAAACTTGACGTCGTCTAAAAATGTTTGTACGCGGTCTACAGCCATTATTTCTGGGCCGATTTTCATCAAAATGTCACAGAATATGTATGTTAGGCTCTAGTTGTGCATCCCGGTGTCCGTTTTACCAAATTCGAAAAGGCAAAGGTTTTATTTCAAATTTCAAATGCGTATAAAATCGCTTACAGATGAGCTAGGAAAGATGATATTTGGACAGAATATAAGTTTCTAGGTTTTCGTTATATTCTCAGAAGATGAATGTCGTATGACGTCACATGACGTCATAATGCTAATAAAACTTTCGTATTAAAACGTAACGGTTTTTAAGCCCTGTAGGCTTTATTTTTTGTATGATTTGCTTGAAATTTTGTCTGAAGATGCAGTATTAAATTCTATGGAGCCATGTTACTTTCGTTTTCGGAAAGTCCCAAAGGTCAAGGTCATGTATCAATTATCGGCTTTTTCTTCGGCCTTGAATATCTCAAAAACGGTAAATATTCTATCGAGACACTATGCGTATAATTTGTAGTGCTTAGAAAGGCCTTTCAGATGATATTTAGTTTTTGAAGATCGGGGTTGAATTGGTTGAGTTATTGCGGAAAAACGAAAATTTGGTAACCCCCTGTGTGTTTAACAGTTTATACATCGAAAACCTTTGATTTTAGAAAATATGATGATGAATATTATTTGTAGAGCAATGTTTGGCCGCTCTTTTGATGCCTAAAGTTTAATGATTGGCCAAAGATTAATGGAGTTATGGGGGAAAAACGAAATTTGTGCATGTAGCTTTGGTGATTTTTTCATTATTCAGGAGGTTTAAGAGCTTGTATCTCAAAAAGTATTAGTAATATTCCGAAACATAAAGCGTGTGAAATGTAGAGATTTTTCAACGATTATTTTTGTACCTTAAGTTTTGAAACTGATTAAAGTATAAGGAAGTTACATAAAAAATACGAATATAAACCCGTGTAAGAATTTTCGAAAAATATCCTACTTTCGCTTTCACGTTAATTGAAGCATTTTCGAAAAATATGTAAGTTTACAGCTATGTATTAGTTATATAAATTGCAAAAACACTTTTTACTTATATCATATTGATATTACTAGCTAAACAGGCGTACCCTTACCGGTGGCCGAGTGGTAAGAGCGTCCGCCTCGGGAGCGGGAGGTCGTGGGTTCGATCCCAGACCACGACATACCAAAGTTGTAAAACATGGTACTGTTATAGCTCCCTTGCTTACATGTAGCTCTCAACATATAAGAGTATTTGCAGGACTGGTTAGCTCGGTATCAGGATGATGTGACTGGGTGTGGTATCATGCCACATGTCTACGGCGTGATACTGCAATGTGGCAGCCCTCATACCCGCATGAAGTAGACATCGTCACCAAATGACTGAAATACTGTCGGTGGGACGTTAAACCCAACAAACAAACTAAACAAGTGTTGACAATGATTTAATGTTTTGTCAAATCATTTTATTTACGTTATTTATACATATCAGTTGCAGCATTGCGTTACCCATAATCCTTTGAGCGTTTTGACACATGTCATTTAGACCGTTGTTAGAACACGGAACTCAAAAAACGTGTAGTGCAACTTGAGTTGCGTGCTGACCGATTGGAGCAGTACAGCAGACGGAACTGTCTCCGTCTGTCGGGAATTCCCGAGACACAGGGGGAGTGTGTTGATGACAAAGTTATTGAACTTGCAACTGCAGTTAATGCTGATTTATCATTAGCTGATATCGACCGTGCCCATCGTCTCCCTGGTAAGCCCAATAAATCGTCTAGTAACGAAAAACCTAAAGACATTGTCATCAAGTTCATCAGCTACCGGGCTCGACAGAGGTTATTTCGAAATAAATCTCAACTAAAAGCTTCTGGTTTTCCTAATGTGTACTTAAATGAACATCTGACCCCCTTACGGGCCAGAGTGTTTTATCAAGCCCGTAAGCTAATGCATGATAAAAAATTGACCAGTGTGTGGACCAGTGACGGATCCATTCTTGTGAAAGACAACAAACTGAAGGTGCACCGCTTGGAATCCCAGCAAGATCTTGATTTGCTAATGGGCACCGTAATCGACACGTAACTTTATAAATACAGTATACATCTACAGCTAAAGTTTACACACTGCCCACGCCATTACTGTGTACTGTTGAACTGTGTTGCTTACATATAAGTTACATTTCATCAAATTAAGCAAGTTGATTGATAATGCACTCGATTGGATTATTTAACTCAAGTTTTATCTTTTTGTTCGTTGTATTCACATATTATATGTATTTCCCTTTTGAAATATAACGCATACATTAACATACCTGTTCTCCAAAGCTTGTTTTAATGAGATGAACAATGATATGGCTGTCAATGACCCCCCCCCCCCCCCCCCCCCCCCCCACCCCTGTTCTGTTGAATTAAGTTGCTTACATAAAAGCTAATACTTGGAACTGCTATTGATTTATATGTGGCTGTCAATGACCACCCCAATAGTGATACTTGGCAGTATCTTTCAATTTATATCAAAGTCAGTTTGAGTATGTACACCTGTGCGCTCATTCCTAGAGATGAACAATGATATATATAATTTTTGCAACTACATCAATAAATATCATGGTCATTTATGTGTCAGTAAGTGTAATTTTAATGTCAACTCTATTATAATCATAGCATTTGAGTTGTGACTATGCTTGGTTCTACGAAGTTAACAGATGTCTATCAAATAGTGTTCACGCGCTTAAGTGTATATGAATGCTTATGTGTATATGTGTTTTTTTTTTATTATTAAATACCAATATAGTTTGAAATCTATGTACATGTACACTGGTGAAAATGTTTTGTGAGTATATGTTTTTTGTATGTTTACATGCTTTGTGTAATGTTGTATGATGTATGTATGTATTTGTGTATGTATGAGTATGCATATGTATTTGTATGTATATGTGTGTATGTGTTATATGTATGTGTATGTATGTATGTATATATGTATGTGTATGGTGTGAGTGTATATTTGTTGTTGTTTTATTTTTTGTAATTACCTTCTGACTGATAATTACGACTTTTTCGATTGTATAACCTTAACCCCTGACAAAATATATCTGCCTTTGGTGGCATTAAAAAGTTCTATATGAATTCTGTTCTGAAGTTAACCACTGTTTCACATATGTTATGGTAAAGACCTAGTTTATAACTTGACTGAGTTTCAAGCAGTAGGCAGCAGAAAAAAAAAAGAAAAAAAAAAAGAATAAATCAGCTAGTTGCCTTCTATGGTTTATTATTCTTTAAATCAGGGAAAAGGGTTAAATAAAAGCTTTCTAGTATCCTTCTCAGCATCAAGTATTTGTTAAATTTTAACTTCTCTCCTCAGTTTCACCTTTTTCTCATTATCCGCCACCACATTTGTTGATCCTGCTTATATTAGTGTCATGTTTCTCAATCTTATTTCTCTAGCTCTCCCTATCTTTATCTTAAACTATTTGTCTATTTTCTCCCTTGTTTATGAACATCTTGATCATGTTTGTTATTTGGTTGTTGTACTTTTGCAATTTGTTATGAGCGTGCTTATGGTCCGCTACCAGCTAGCCAACTCTTATCTGATTCTGTTTAAACCACCATAGGTTGTGATATTGTTTTTTGGCGTGCTGCTATCGGACTGGTTCATGCTCAGCGTAAAAGCTGCTGCAAAAGTTTTTTATGTATAACCCTCTAGCTGATTTACTTAATTTTTTAGGACAACTTGTTAAACTATTAATAAGTTCATTTGTTTATCATTGGAATCTTTGCATGGAGGACATTTATCTCCTATACAGCTTTATCATTCTGTTATTGCTGCTCGTTTGTGGTGATATAGAGCCAAATCCGGGCCCACCATCCAGCGCAAGTACAAGTTTACATCATGATTGTCTTACAGTTATGCACTTAAACATACGCAGTATTCGTAACAAATTAAGTTACATAACTGATAATTTCTGCGACTTCGATATTCTGTGTTTTTCTGAAACGCATTTGGATGCTAAATTTTCCCGACTCTTCCTTAATTTTAAATGAATATTCCATGTTCAGACAAGATAGAACTTTTTCTTCAGGCGGACTGCTAGTATATGTGTCTAACTTACTTCGATCCAAGAGACGTCATGATCTTGAAAATGCGTCTGTTCATGCTATCTGGATTGAAATATTTCATAAAACTTCATCCTTCTTATTATGTAATATTTACCGTTCACCCGGGACATGTGTCAGTTTTTGGAACGATTTTAATGTAACATTAGAAAGGGCTCTTGAATCTAATCTTAAGATTATCATATTAGGTGATTTAAACCAGGATCTATTGAATAGTAATGAGTTTCATCTAAATAATATCATGCATTTAAACAATTTAAAAAATGTCATATCATCACCTACTCGTATTACTGCTCATTCTTCAACATTAATCGACCCTATTATTGTCTCTCAAATATTCGCAGTTATTAATTCTGACGTTATAAATGTTGATAGTCATATTAGTGACCATAGATGTACTTTTGCCTTTATCAAATTTGTAACCTTGTTTAAATCCTGTTCTAAACGAACGATATGGTATTATAACCGTGGCGACTTTGAAAAATTGAACTCTTTAATTGAAACTCAAAATTGAGATTTCATAAATGTTCTAACCGTTGATGAATCATCTGATCTTTTTACTGAATTGTTACTCTCATTCATGAATCAATGTATACCATCAAAAGAAATAACTGTTAGACCAAATGACCGCCCTTGGTATGATTCTGAAGTTAGAAAATGTTCACGTAAAAGAGACAGGCAGAAGAAAATAGCTATTAAAAGAAATACTTCTTCGGCTTGGATCAAATACAAAACTCTTAGAAATAAAGTGAATAACCTAAAAAAATTTGCTAAACAACATTATTTTGAACATCTAGAAGAAGCAGTATCTGATAGTCGTGTTGAAAATCCCAAAAAGTATTGGAATTATCTCCGTAGTCTAGTAAAAAGTAACAACTCATCATGTGCTATTCCTATTTTGAAAACAACCTGTAATAACAACATAGTAACTTACCATTATATGACTTAGATAAGGCTAACTGTTTAAATGATAACTTTGCTTCCATTTCAACTGTAGATGGCTCCAATACTACATTACCAGTTTTTGTTGAAAAATGTCAATCTAAATTATCAAACATAAACATTTCTGTAAATGACATTACAAGTATAATTGATACCCTTTGTGCAAAAAAAACAGTTGGACCTGATGGCATTAGTAACAAAATCTTAAAGAACACAAAACATAGTATTTCCAAACCATTGTGCATGCTATTTAATAGGTCCCTAAAAACGGAAACTTTTCCGAAAGTATGGAAGCGTTCTCTTGTCCTACCTTTATTTAAAAAGGTGATAAATCTCTTGTTGAAAATTATCGACCTATTTCACTTCTAAGTTGTATTGGGAAACTGATGGAACGATGTATCTACAAATTTACTTATAATCACTTACATTTTAATAATTTGATTTACCCACCTCAATCTGGTTTCATACGGGGTCACTCTACAGTCCACCAATTAATCGACATTTATCACAACATCGTGTCGTCACTTGATAATCACAAAATTAATTGTATGGTTTTCTGCGATATTTCTAAGGCGTTTGACCGTGTATGGCATAAAGGTCTCTTATTTAAATTAAAAGAAAATGGTATAGATGAGTCTCTTTTAAAATGGTTTGACAGTTACTTAAATGACCGTGAACAATCTGTATTTATTGGAACATCTAAATCATTGCCTAAACGTGTTAATGCAGGAGTCCCTCAAGGCTCTGTATTAGGTCCATTACTGTTTCTTGTTTTCGTAAATGACATAACAGCAAATTTGTTAAGTATTACACGTTTATTTGCAGATGACACTTCTCTTTCTTGTTGTGCCTCTAACATTAATGACATTGAAGGAATTATTAACCATGATCTTCAGATGATATCTCAGTGGTCTAAAAGGTTAACAGTTATTTTGTTAAGTCTCTTCCCTTTCTTTTTGTGCCTCTAAGCAATGGCTAGTGTCGTTCAATCCTTCAAAAACGAAGCCATTGTATTTTCTAATAACAACATTCATGCTCCCTCATTAGTCTTTGACGGTGTTCCTTTCCAGTTAATTAACAGTCATAAACATTTAGGATTGACATTAAGTAGTAATGGCAAATGGAAGGAACACGTTGAAAAAATAACTTCTTCGGCGTCAAAAAATTCTTGATATGATGAGATTTCTTAAGTTCAAACTACGTAGAGACGCTCTTAATCAAATATATATATCTTTCTTAAGACCAATTCTTGAATATGCCTCTATAGTATGGGATAATTGCACTTTATATGAGAAAGACACTCTTGAAAAGATACAAACCGAGGCGGCAAGAATAGTAACTGGTACTACTAGGTCTATTTCTTTATACAATTTGTATCGAGAAACTGGTTGGCTAAGCTTATCTGATAGGCGTAAATATCAAAAACTTGTAATGGCCTATAAAATTGTTAATGGTTTGACTCCTAATTACATTAACGAAATTTATCCTTCAGCAGTAATACAAAGAACTACCTACCCATTACGTAATGCCCTAAACTTAGATACAATTGCTAGACGAACTGAGCTCTATGCAAATTCCTTCATTCCTTCATCAGTTTCTTTATGGAACGAGCTTTCTATTGAAACCAGGTCTATCACTTCACTTTCGGCCTTTAAATCCAGTATTTTACGTATGTTTAATTCTATTGAAATACCTAAATATTATTTTGTTGGTCAAAGAAAGCTATCTGTATTGCATACAAGAATTCGCAATAAATGTAGTGACCTTCAGTCAGACCTATTCTGTAACCATATCTCGAATACCAGAGAATGTAGATGTGGATTTGAAATTGAAGATGCTGAACATTTCTTTTTTACTTGCAATAATTTAAATAACCAACGTTTAAGAATGTTCCGTGAACTGAGATCGTTTCATCCACTCAATCTGCATAAATTACTCTATGGGTCTGATTCATTGTCTCATGATGATAATGTAAAAATATTTCTTGCAGTTCAACAATTCATTAAAGAATCTAAAAGGTTCGCTTAATGCTGCAGCCCCTGTGTGATTTCATCAATCATTTCTTAGCATTGATCAAGGTGTTCACTGACATTTTTATCTTTATTTTTACTCTCTCTCTCTCTCTCTCTCTCTCATATTCAGTTGTTAATGTCATTTAAAATGGTTAAACCATACTTTATACTTTACATTAGTCTTTTCAGCAACACATTTTGTTAATTTATCCAAGGGAAGAGCATTATCTAAGTTTTCGGAACTTGTAGCTCGACCCATTTTTTACCAATATGTATGATAAATGTATGTTATATGTAATTATTTTGTGTAAAGTTGGGAAAAATAAAATATGTTTAAAGTAGACCGTTGTTGAAACATTGCAATTTCCGGACTTCATTGTTGCATCAATCCAAATTTATGATAAATGATAAGCTATGTGAAAATATATGTTATAGTACAATGTAATTTAATTGCCAGCTTGAGATACCATGGGCGTTTATAAGTGTAGACGTTTGAAACAAAATGATCAACACATGTCATCCGTTCAAGACGCTGTAAGCTAATTTGTCCGTTAGCTAAGAGGGCAAAATGGAGTAACTTTGTTTAGAGTTTACCCGCTATTTCTATCTAATCAGTGAGCCCAAAATTTTAAATTCCTGGTCGATTTAATTTAAGAGTTCGAGATTTTGCGAGACTTGTCTACTTAATTGTGATTTAACTGTTAAGAGTTTACGGCGAAATGCGCATGTCATTATTCCAAATTATGCTCCGCCTATTCACGTGTTATCATATATGGCAGTGTTTACTACACCGATCCCTACACACGAGGTGTGCACACTGGCGCATGTTGACGTCTTTTGTAAACATTAAGTAAAGTTGCTTAAATTATCATGTTTTATAGATAAACATTTACATAAGAATGAGGAGTTTCGGAAATATTTTTTGCAAAGGGACTCTAAGGAAAGAAAAAGATGCTAAATTAAATCTAAAATACAAGTACAGTTTATTAGGTTTAACGTCCCACCGACAGTATTTAAGTCTTTTGGAGACAATGTCTACTTGAGACAAATGTAGTGTTGTCACACTGCACAGTATCACGTCGTAGACAGTTGGCATGATACCACACCCAGTCACATTATCGGACACGGGCCATCAGTCCTGGAACTACCCTTATTAAGCTGAGCGCCAACCAAGGGAGCTATACCAGTACCTATGTTTACGAATTTGGTAAATACAAGAATTGAAATAATTGATATAACGTTTTTAAACAACTTACAGATCATGTATTAACTCGTTTGATTTGGTATTTCCGGGGTATTCCTAGCCTTGATATCTTCCGCTGACACAGACATTTTTAAACGATTATTATTTACATATTTCGTTCTTTCAGTTAAAAAGAAATGAGCCGACGGTCAAAAATGCGCGAAATTTATGTGTTACATCCATATTTGGAAAGCACGTGCACGTGTGTGATTACTTTAATAACACGCTGACGTAACACTTATATGGCGCCATCTCCTAATATAGCAGCATAACGCAGTAATAGGGGGGGCAAACTCTAAGTTAGTCAGTGTTAATTAAGTATAGGTTAGAGTTTTTTAGTAAGCATTAATGAAATTAAATCGGTCTGGCGCGGCAAAGCCGCTAGACCGATTTAATGGACTTAATGCTTACTAAATAACACTAACCTACTTAGTGTTTGAAATACGTTTTGAAATTTAACGCAGTCGCACATTCCAAATATAGTATTGATTTTTTTGACTCCGCCCTATCAACCTGTTCCCGGCGTGAATTACATCACGTGACATATAACATCTTATGTCAAAGGTCAATGCGTCGCTCTAGCTGTGTAGATCTACGCTCCAAATGAGCATTGAACCGGAAGCCGACTTTGATCTCTTCGGCAAAAAAAAGTGGTGATTGAAATTTGAATAAAAGATACTGTTTAGAAAGGTTCATATATCTGCATCTATATATGTTGTGTTTTGGACATTTTTTTTCATTTAAGTAACCCTTGTTTGTTAGTGTGTATTTTTCTTCTCTTCTCATTATTTATATACATTTTTCAATTTGAATTTATTTAATCGGATATTTACTTAATTGCTTTGTTTAGTAATTAGTTATATATTGCCCATTCTGTGTTAATATGTGTAGACACAAGTGTCTTTAAAGCGATGACCGATACTAATGTTGTTAGAACTTGTGGTCAGAACCTCTTACTTATTTTTTAAAATCTTCAATGTTGTATCATCATTTTAGGTAATAATACATATTTAAACTAAACTAATCGGAAGGGTAGAGTTCTTTTGTTATTTTGGATTAATCAGAATGCTGGTGAGTAAATGTTTGTTCTCTATGGTTGCTGTGTATTATTTTTTGTCGATGTTTATGCGTTCACATCAAAAATCCCTGTAACATATTACACATGCGTGATATGGACTAAGACCACAATTTAAATTTATATATGTTCTATATAAGCATATATACAAATGACAATTTCTGTAAGTGAAATTGGCATCCAAACTTACCCTCATTAGATAGATCTATTCAAGTGAAATAATTCTGTACATTTTAAACATGGGGTCACCCGATTACTTTTTGACCTATTTAAGTCCAAATAACATGCGTATGAATTTAGTGCACCGGTCGACCATTTTCACACCAATTTTCTCAAAAATTCCCCTGTCAGTAATGCTTAACTATTAAGATTTTTGTGCAAGAAGGCCTCAAAATTGGGCATTTTATGACTATTTTAACTGTTTTCTATAGAATTTAATCCTTTATTGCATGTCTTTCAGTCAAAAAACTCACCTTAATTCAGCATTAAATAGGGTCACTTTTTTGTGTAGGCCCATCCGGATACAAGGTAACCAAGGGCAGGTAATTGTGGTCTTAGTCCATATTGGTGAACAAATAAAGCTCCGCTTCTCGACACAACTCGACACAACTCGACGCACATGCATGGTAGCATTTACGGTTTTATTCCCGCGGCTATACACGAAATTATAAAAAAAAAAATTTTGATATGCAGAATTAATAGGTTTAAGTTTAATTGCTTATATTTTGAAAACCTATAAAACCAGACCCAAATATGCTACAATTGAATTGTAGGAATCTTCAGGACATATATTTTGGTACCTAGCCCTCACCGCTGTGGGTTCGAATCCCGGTAGGGACTTCGGATTTTTCATGTGAGGTTTTATCCGGGTACTCTGTGTACTCGGGGTCTTCCTCCACCTGTAATTAGCTGGGCGTCTCTACATGATTGAAATACTATCACAGCGACGGTAAACACCAATACAACAACAACAACAACAACAACTAAAATTGGTCAAGTTATAAGAAAGCGATATCAAAATAAAGATTTATTTATTTTTTGACATATGGCTTACTTCACAATGTTCATGCATGAGAAGTCCATACGAAAAAAAAGAGAGTAAAGGAAGGAATATATATATATATTCTTTTAACGGTATTAATCTTTACATTTCAAAATGTTGCAGAAAGTCCTATCATTCGTATCAACGAATGAAATCTAGTTATTCTTATTCTTCTTCTTATTATTATTCTTTTTTTTTCCTCTTATATTTGTGTTAATTTCGAGGTGTTCCCATTGACTCAGAACAATGAAAACTTTATGGATATATATAAGCTTTCGGATGCAATGAATTTCACATTTATATGACGTCATATAACGTCAGATTTGACGTCGGGTGAAAAAGTTTTTACACGGTCTACAGCCATTATTGCTGGACCGATTTCATCAAATTTTCACAAAATGTGTATGTTAGGCTCTAGTTGTGCATCCCTGTGTCCGTTTTTCCAAATTCGAAAAGGCAAAGGTTTAATGGCGAATCCAAGATTCGAACTAATGACGTCAAATTTCAAATGCGTATAAAATCGCTTCCAGAATAGCTAGAAAGCTGATATTTGGATTGAATATTAGTCTCTAGGTCTTCTTTACATTCCAAAAGGATGAACGTCATATGACGTCACATGACGTCATAATGCTATTAAAACTTTCGTATTAAAACTTAACGGTTTTTAAGCCCTGTCGGCTTTATTTTTTGTATGATTTGCTTGAAATTTTGTCTGAAGATGCAGTATTAGATTCTATGGAGTCATGTCACTTCCGTTTCCTGAAAATCCCAAAGGTCAAGGTCATATATCAATTATCGGGTTTTTCTTCAGCCTTAAATATCTCAAAAACGGAAATTATTCTATCGAGACACTATGCATATAATTTGTAGTGCTTAGAAAGACCTTTCAGATGATATTTAATTTTTGATGATAGGGGTTGAATCGATTGAGATATGGCGGAAAAATGAGATTTGGTAACCCCCAGTGTGTTTAACAGATTATACCTCGAAAATCTTTGATTTTTGAAAATATGATGATGAATATTATTTGTAGAGCAATATTTGACCGTTCTTTTGATGCTTTAAGTTTAATGATTGGTCAAAGATTCATTGAGTTAAGGGGAAAAAACGAAATTCGTGCATACAGCTTTGGTGATTTTTTCATTCTTCAGGAGGTTTAAAAGCTTGTATCTCAAAAAATATTAAAAATATTCCTAAACATAAAGCGTGTGAAATGTAGAGAATTTTCAGACGATTATTTTGGTACCTTAAGTTTTGAAATTGATCAAAGTATAAGGAAGTTACATCAAAAATAAGAATTTAAACATGTAGAATTTCAGCGATTTTGCCGGTATTTACGAGATTAAGGTTTTATTTCTTAAGAATCATTGAAAATAACTGCATACATTTAGCGAGTGAGATGTAGAGAATTTTGAAGCACTTTCGGAAAATGTAAGTTTACAGATATGTATTAGTCATATAAATTGCAAAATAAACTTTTTACTAATATCATATTGATATTACTAGCTAAACAAGTGTTGACAATAATTTAATGGTGTGTCAATTCTATTCTTTATCAATATAGTCTAGTACAGTACAATACACAGCGCAACCCAGCACCAAACAACAAACAAAATGGTCACCTTCGTGGAAACAGGTGTGCGCAGATTTAAACTTTTAAAAATACGATGTTCTACCAATATTCAAACGGATTTACTTGGCATAAACCTTAATTATAACTTGTAAAAGTGTATCAAGCTGGAAATGACATCTAAACCACTCTGAATATCTAAATACAGACATTACACAAATGGATTGTTTACATCGATGTGACACGGAGAGAGAATGATCCTGGCGTAATGCATTATTTTGGCTATTTGAGCTGGCAAATAAGTCAGTCAACTGTCAAAATTTATGTGATTTGTCAGAGAAAGCTGTAAAATCATCAATCCATAGAGCCAACTCAAGATAAGTAAAATTAGTAATGCCTTGGCATTACATTATTGTCTTTCAATCCATAGATGTTTATTTTAACCCAAAACAGCATTGCTCTTTCTTTTTTTTATTCTTGTAGTTTTTGTTTTGAACATATTCTGTCGTAATGCGACGACCATCAAATTACAGGTCTTCTTTTCTTAACAAATGTCCAAGTATACTGCTAGTTCATTGGTGTTAAAATTTACATGAACTAAGTATACTCCAAAATGTAACGAAACAGTCAAATCTCTATTGAAATACAGCTCCGTTAAGATTATATAATAGCAAAGGATTTCAATCATGTACTTGGAGAATATATACACACGCGTGTGTATTTCAGTGCATGTAAACATGGGTCCCAGTAGGGATTATGATATGTCTTCAAATAAAAGCTTGTTGCACATCAACAGGCTAGTCGCAAGCGCATGGGAAAACCCATTATGAAACCATTATGAAGTTGAACTGAGTAAACGGTGAAGACAAATCATTAACCATGATAATTTGAGTTTCAACGTATGAAATATGCATGCGACCGAGGAGAAGCACATAATTTTAATTTTTAATGTGTGCGTCCTCGAGAGAGATCTGATTTACATGTAACTTAGTGTTTTATATATTTACGCACACATATACTTGCATTACTGATTTTCATTATGGCAAAAATATGTATGCTTAATATTGCAAAAGAAATTTAAAAAAAAAAAAAAAAAAAAAAACAATTAGCTGTAAAAAAACAAAAGGGAAAAAAAACGACTGGGACACAAACCTACAATTTATATATTGTCGGTTATATAGCCCCGAACTGTTGTCAAATTCAAAATGTGTGCTTCCTTGGAACAGTTTTGCATGCAATCCTGTTCTAAAAACCTTAAGATTTTATATTAATTAATATGATACTAGGTTTTTATTGATTTATTTTTGTTTTGAAATGAAAACCCCTGTATACCAGCACAAATGGAAGAGAATCAGCCTGTTGGTCGGTTGGTTGGTCAGTCGGTCATGCAGTATTTAAGCAAAATCTTGTCCGGTACTTTCAGCCATTTCACCTGATACTTGGCATAAATATTTATCAGAACAGAGCTACAGATAAGGTTTGAGGTCAATTGGGTATTTACTCATCAATTCTTCAAGGAATTGGGTTTTCACAATTTTAATTACTCCATCAAAATTAAGTCAATTGCTTTTTTTTCATCAACTTAATTTTGGAATTGAATTAACAGTATATGTTCTTACTGGTATATGTGCCTGCTGTCCTTGTATGCAACAATGTCAATTTAACAATTTCATATGCAGGATTTATCATTAGCTCCTCAACAATTAAACAAAACAAAACATTCAATCATATTTGATCTTCCTGATCCAAAGATTTAGCACTTTTAACTATTGAATTAAAACAAATTATTTACTGGTTAACATGGAATTGGATGCTATCGACTATCTCTCAACTTCCAGATCATCAATTATTGCGACACAAATGCCTGATGTTTGGTTTGAAGTGCTAGGTATCTATTCAGTGTTTTTTTTAAACGTTTACCCGTTTCTTCCTGCCTTATGTAACCATATTTGAAGCAAACAAATAGAAAAGAGCAAACAAATAGAAAAGTGTCAGATGAACAAATAAGACGGACTGGATTTATGTTTTACTTGAATGGAACCCAAAGTAGGAAATTACCGGAAATCGTTTGAAGACTATTTTGCGGATTCGCAAGTAACCAGTCAAACATATACGAGTATTTCTTAACATCACTCGGTTTCAAAATGTTGCGTACCAGTACGCTTTAATATTTTGGATATTTGAGTAATCTTATTTTAATTGCTTTTTTATATTATTGCCCCTGAATCAACTTGAAATGTCTTGTCCAGTGAATTCCTCTTTCAATTTCAGTCTGATTCATCTAATACTTTGCAAAAAAATGTTCTTCATTAGCAGTAGATGTACAAGACGCAAAATTCACTTCGTTCCACGATGATTACGGAGTTATTGTCCCTGATTTGACTTTAAATATCTTGTGACGCGAACTACATTTCTTAACCAACTCGATTCAAATGTTGTGTGTGAATTGACAATCAGGTGGATAGGTGCATGCCATAAATTTCACTTGAGTTGTCTCAAGGATCGCAGAATTATTGCCCTGGTTTCATTTTTGCATTATCTCCTTTGGTTAATTTTGTTTTCTTGTCCGGAACATTGCTCAAATATTATACAATGTATTGACTTGAAATTTAAAAGTAACCAGAATCTGATGGCAACTAGGAAAAGTGCAGTGTCCAAAAACTGTAACTCTACCTGGTCCCATTTTTTAATTATCTCCCTTTGTTAAATAGCTTTTTCTTCTTGTCTCGACATTGAATATTATACATGGTATTTACTTGAAACTTAAAATATAAACAGATGGCGACTAGGAGAAGTGCAATGTCTAAGAACTGTGACTACACTTTTATACGGCTGTGCCAAATAACCATAACTGATTCTCTATCCACTTTAAAAAAATGACTTTATTTACTTATTGATTGCTATCATATATAATATACTATATATACAAGTGCTTATCTATGCTCCGCCTGGAGTCTGGCTTCTCCTGTATCAAAGCATTTTGCAGGGGTATTAATCACCCACAGTGCAGACATAGGTGCCGATATCAGTGCTATATTGGCCGATAACTTCTGCTTACTGGGTATATTCTGTAGTTAAAGCAACTATGAGCTAACCTATACTACTTAAGGGTACTTTTCTATGTTGAAGCGGAGACAAAAGTTGGCAGTTTTGTCTTGGTTTTGATGCCTTTAGTGATGTTCTGGTCACATGGTTTTGCTACACTGTAAGTTTAGCATTTTTTGGAAAATAGAAAATAGCCTACTTTCACTTTTACATAATTTTAAACATGTTCGGAAAATGTAATTGGCAATGGCCCAGAACAGTGAAATTGTATGGCAAATATTTCAGACCATGTCTTTTGAATGCAATGATTTTCAAATTCAGAGCACATCATATGACATCATAGACGCTAGATTTGACGTTGGTTAAAACGTTTGTATGCGCTCTGCAGAATTTATTTTTGAATGGATTTTCTAGTAGTAGTATGTATGTCTCTTTACACCCAAGACTGCGCATGCGCAGGAGTGACGTCATCAGATTATTTGCGCATGTGCGGCGGCCATATTGGTTTTCTATATTTAGAATGACATCATGATCTATAGTTAGAAATGGTATCATGATCTATATTTAGAATGACATCATGATCTATAGTTAGAAATGACATCAATGTACAGAGTTGTACATTTGACCTAGGGCTAAGGAGATTGAGGGTCAAGTCTTAGGCGGAGACACATGGTAAACACCAAAGTACATGAGATACAACAGAGGTATTGATAGTCCCAATAATATACAGAGCTGACTTGTATATTCAGTCATAAGGCTTAATCATGGACATTGAGGGTCAGGTCCTCAGCCTTAGACGGGGACTATACAAAGTCTTAAATCAATGATCAATATATGATCATCATACAATAAACATACAATATATAAAACTATATCAAATAATATTTAGAAAAACATTGAGGGTCAGGTTCTCAGTGTTCGACTGGGATTATCCAGAGTCTTATGCGTGATCTGCCGTTTATATGGTCATAATACTTCCGGAAACTATATTTAGAAATGTATTTAGCACTGTACAACTAGAATAAACCAGAATTAACCAGTTGTTATCTAAAATTAACTATGATTTTGATCAAACAACCAATCAGAATAGAGAGCGATGACGATATGTTTAAAAATAAAGTCAATATTGGAACGCATTTTTGAACATGCCTGTACACGTTACTTCAACACAAAACGGAAATAAAGATCAAATTTTCAGAATTCAGACCTGGGTGGAACACAATTTTTGAACGTGTCTGTACACATTATTTCAACACAATTTTTGAACATGTCTGTACACGTTATTTCAACATGAAATGGAAATAAAGATCAAATCCTCAGAATTCAGGTGTGCGTGGAACACAATTTTTGAACATGTCTGTACACGTTATTTCAACATAATGACTTTTTAAAACATTTCATAATCACATACACTGTGACCTATATAGCAACAGAAAGAAAAAACATCTTACCTACCATGCATGGATACATTTTACTTTGAATCTAGAGTAACACATTCCATTTGTTAAATTCTCTCTCTCTCTCTCTCTCTCTTAATTTCTGTAGAGTTTGTATATGATTATATAAGCACATTCTCATACTTAAAGTATCAAATCTAATGAAGTACATGAACACGTACATGTATACATGTAACATTTTCATGTTATATTCCCTCACACACACACACACACACACACACACACACACACACACACGTGATATACCATTTTAAGTCAAAGTATTTCCGGTAATTATTCTTGGAAATGTATTTCCAGTATACAACTAGAGTAAACCAGAGATAACTGGTTTACAATTTGAACGACCAATGCCATGTCTTCATTTTATATCGATTGAACAAGTATAGACATGTTGTCTAAAAATAACCATGACTTAGATCAACAACCAATCAGAAACGAAATGTAGTATTACAACCAATAACATGTTTCATTCCATGAATAGGCATGACATTGCACAACAACCAGCAATCATTTTTACTCAATGAACCTATGAGGCGTACACACACACACACACACACACACACACTATTCAAACAAATGTGAATGCGTTCTGGAAATGAAATGGACATGCCGAGTAAGGTAATCTTTTTAATATATAAATCACCTACCTTTTTTTCCTCAGTATCCATTTTTTTATATCACACAACAGAATTTCCAAAAAGTGAATGACATGTATATCCATTAGTATTTAGAAATTTCCTGCACACAAAAAATTCCAACTGATCACTCTAAGAGAATACATAGAAAAAAAACCTGTGTACTCTGTGCGTGAAAAAGATTATGTTTTGGGCTTCGCTAACTTAAAATACATGTGTGTGTGTAATCGACATAATCCTAGAGCGGTGTGAAATAGCTAATTAAAAAGTCATTACCTCTTTCAGTTTACCAAATTATATACCATTCGAATATAAGTATAAAACATTGAACGAATTTTGTTATTTCGATTTCAGAAATCAGTTTATTTATATTGCTTTAGTGCAAATCAAGTCTAAATACATGATTGATCCAATATTGATTATTTATCGATTTTTGTTTATACATACAAAAAATCAATATTTTCCTTTTGTTCACTAATATTTAGTCATTTGAACAAACAAATAGTAAGAAGCTTCAAAATAAATCTGTTGTTTTTATTTTCAATCGAATTATTGTCAATTATCGATTTCATTGATTTCCCCCACCCACTTTTTTAAAGGTACAATGTTAAAAGGTAATATCTCCGTTAGTTGTTATCCGATTTGAATCATTTTCATAGCAATGGAAAGCTCAAAGTGAGATCTTTACTTTTAACACTCTTAACCGGAAGTCCATGATGAATAAAAACCGGAAATGACATCAACACATGTAAAAAATGACTCTATCTCCCTTAGTTGTTATCCGATTTGAATCATGTTCATAGCTATGGAAAGCTCAAAGTGAGATCTTTACTTTGAATACTCTTAACCGGAAGTCCATGATGAATAAAAACCGGAAATGACGTCAACACATGTAAAAAATGACTCTATCTCCCTTAGTTGTTATCCGATTTGAATCATTTTCATAGCTATGGAAAGCTCAAAGTGAGATCTTTACTTTGAATACTCTTAACCGGAAGTCCATGTTGAATAAAAACCGGAAATGACGTCAACACATGTAAAAAATGACTCTATCTCCCTTAGTTGTTATCCGATTTGAATCATTTTTATAGCTATGGAAAGCTCAAAGTGAGATCTTTACTTTGAATACTCTTAACCGGAAGTCCATGTTGAATAAAAACCGGAAACGACGTCAACACATGTAAAAAATGACTCTATCTCCCTTAGTTGTTATCCGATTTGAATCATTTTTATAGCTATGGAAAGCTCAAAGTGAGATCTTTACTTTGAATACTCTTAACCGGAAGTCCATGATGAATAAAAACCGGAAATGACGTCATCACATGTAAAAAATGACTCTATCTTCATTAGTTTGAACTTCGAGGGTAGAAAAAACCATACGAAAATCTTGTCCTATAAGATGGACAATGTCATGAACTACGACGAGGGATTTTCAGAGCTGGATCTAGAGATGTGTGAAGCCTGTTTAATATAAGAACAAGCAGGATCAAAGTCTTGGGACTTATAAAAGCTTATAAGGGGAAGTGCCTTCTTTTTTCAGTTCATAAAATATGTTTTCTACAAAGTGTTTAGAGTGTGAACAAGTATTCACAAGAAGGGACAATATGTTAAGACATTGTGCATTTAAACATGGAAATGAAAAGACAGTCAATGAAAGGCCTCCTCCTCCGGAATTGACTCCTCCTCCTCCTCCTCCGGAATTGACTCCTCCTCCTCCTCCTCAGGGAGGAGGAATTCTTCCTCTTTCTCCTCCTCAAGGGGGAGGTTCGATATTTCAGGGAGTACAGACACAAAAGAAAGTTAGGGAAATACCTCCTTCAACATTAACTAATGGACAGGAATTTGTTTTTCAATATCCCTTTAGTATATGGTCAGCGGACGACCTCTTGTGGTAAAACTTACTTCGTATCACAGCTACTACAGAGGGCTTATGAAAAACTTCGTCCCGCTCCACAACGTATTATTTGGTTATACAAGAGATGGCAACCGTTATATGACGAAATACAAAGAAACGTTTTTCCGGAAGTAGAATTCAAAAAAGGAGTACCTTTTAATCTTGAAAAAGACGAGTTTTTGGACCCTAGAGTCAGAAATGCGATCTTGTTAGATGACATGGCTACGGAAGCGGTGAAAGACCAACGAGTGACCGATTTATTCACGGAAGGTAGCCACCATAGAAATCTGTCTGTCATCGCTATCAACCAAAACCTATATTTCAGCAAAGATCCTACCCAGAGACGAAATTGCCATTATCTGGTATTATTTAACAACCCTATAGACAGACAACAGGTTATGACCCTTGCCCGACAAATGTACCCCAGTAACCCCCAAGAACTGTTAAGACCTTTTGAAAAGGCTGTTAGTCATCCCTATGGCTATTTACTCGTAGATTTAAAGCCACTTACACCAGCTTCACTGCGCATGCGCACAAATGTGATGAATTTATAAGGGAAACAGATTGTAGAATGGAACCACAAAACGATATACAGAGACAGGATACTGTTCCAGTCGAAACTTTGCAAAACATCATGATTTCTTGCGACGACTACGGTTCTATGTTTTCAGACATTAGTAACTTACAAAAACATGTCAGAGCATGGTGTCCAGCGGTGTTGAAAAGAAAAGCTGAACATACTAGTAATGAAGATGAGCCTACGAGTAAAGTAGGCCGTCGAGATTGGATCACCTGCGATGATGGTTCTGATAATGAAAGTTCTATGGACGAACAAGACTTCATTGAAGACATAAATGAATATTTCGAATCCTTAGCCAAAAAAGCTGGTGAGAAAACGGAAACAATTTGGGATGAAAAATACTACGAATATAGAAATGAAGAAAACTCAGAACAGAAAGCCCGTTCAAAAGCCTACGAGTTTGTCTTTGAAGACGATAAAAAAGAATTCATGCGAATGTATACAGATTTTTTGAGAACAGCGGCTCAACTAGAAGGAAGCGTCGTTCATCAGAAAATTCTTCGAGAAATTTTTTATTTAGACAATAAAAGAAAGTGATTAAACGAGTATTGAAAAAGTACAATCATTGGTTCGATGAGGTCATTGATCACGGAGAGATGGATTCGGAATCTAGTGATGATGATGATGATGATGAATAAGTTCATAAGGGGAGAAAGATTAATAGACATAAATAAAAACTAATAATGAACATAGACAGATGGTCACAACATTTTCGCCTCATGGCCGAGGGAAAACTACGTCCTAATCATAAAGGACTGCGTTGTAGAAAAAATACTGGTGGCACGTCTAAAGAACCGACCATTCAGTATGTTACCCCTGTGGCACAAGCAGTAGAAATGGCCAAGTCAGAACTCAAGAGACAAGACTCTCCACCAAGGGAAAGAAAGTCTACTTCCATGAAACGTCAGAATATGAGTTTCCCTGTAAAATCAAACAAAAGATTTCGACACCAGGAATTCCAGCCAATTCAACCTTCTATGTTTGAGACTAAGGACAATATAATTGTAGAACAGAAAATGTGTGCATGTTAAAACGATTTGTATTGCAAAATAAAATAAGTAATAGATTTAAATTGTATAATTGTAGAACGGAAAATGTATGCATATGAAAGCGAATTGTATTGCAAAATAAAATAAGTAACAGATTAAAATGTGTTTGTTTTCTTTGACAATAGGATCCTCAAAACAACCAACTCTTTAAAAAATGGGAAATCAATGAAATCGATAATTGACAATAATTCGATTGGAAATCAAAATTAGCTTTTCATATCTATAAAAAAATATATATAAATCGAGTGAAAACTAAAGGAAATAGGGTCAATTTTAACATTGATGACGTCATTTCCGGTTTTAGAGACCCATGGACTTCCGGTTGAGAAGTTCAAAGTAAAGATCTCACTTTGAGCTTTCCATTGCTATGAAAATGATTCAAATCGGATAACAACTAAGGGAGATATTACCTTTTAACATTGTACCTTTAAAAAAGTGGGTGGGGGAAATCAATGAAATCGATAATTGACAATAATTCGATTGAAAATAAAAACAACAGATTTATTTTGAAGCTTCTTACTATTTGTTTGTTCAAATGACTAAATATTAGTGAACAAAAGGAAAATATTGATTTTTTTGTATATTAACAAAAATCGATAAATAATCAATATTGGATCAATCATGTATTTAGAATTGATTTGCACTAAAACAATATAAAAAAAATGAGTTCTAAAAATTCAAAATAACAATATTCGTATACTTTGTATATATAACAAAAATCGATAAATAATCAATATTGGATCAATCATGTATTTAGATTGATTTGCACTAAAGCAATATAAATAAACTGAGTTTCAAAAATTCAAAATAACAAAATTCGTATACTCAAATGACTAAATGTTAGAGCAGAAAAAAAGAAAATATTGGTTTTTTGTATATATTTATAATCAATAATGAATCCATATCAGATCAATCATGTGTTTAGACTTAATTTGCACTAAAACAATATCAATCAATTGATTTCTGAAATCGAAATAACAAAATTCGTTCAATGTTTTATACTTATATTCGAATGGTATATAATTTGGTAGACTGAAAGAGGTAATGACTTTTTAATTAGCTATTTCACACCGCTCTAGGATTATGTCGATTACACACACACATGTGTTTTAAGTTAGCGAAGCCCAAAACATAATCTTTTTCACGCACAGAGTACACAGGGTTTTTTTCTATGTATTCTCTTAGAGTGATCAGTTGGAATTTTTTGTGTGCAGGAAATTTCTAAATACTAATGGATATACATGTCATTCACTTTTTGGAAATTCTGTTGTGTGATATAAAAAAATGGATACTGAGGAAAAGAAGGTAGATGATTTATATATTAAAAAGATTACCTTACTCGGCATGTCCATTTCATTTACAGAACGCATTCACATTTGTTTGAATAGTGTGTGTGTGTGTGTGTGTGTGTGTGTGTGTGTGTGTGTGTACATGGAATGAAACATGTTATTGGTTGTAATACTACATTTCGTTTCTGATTGGTTGTTGATCTAAGTCATGGTTATTTTTAGACAACATGTCTATACTTGTTCAATCGATATAAAATGAAGACATGGCATTGGTCGGTTCAAATTGGAAACCAGTTATCTCTGGTTTACTCTAGTTGTATACTGGAAATACATTTCCAAGAATAATTACCGGAAATACTTTGACTTAAAATGGTATATCACGTGTGTGTGTGTGTGTGTGTGTGTGTGTGTGTGTGTGAGGGAATATAACATGAAAATGTTACATGTATACATGTACGTGTTCATGTACTTCATTAGATTTGATACTTTAAGTATGAGAATGTGCTTATATAATCATATACAAACTCTACAGAAATTAAGAGAGAGAGAGAGAGAGAGAGAGAGAATTTAACAAATGGAATGTGTTACTCCAGATTCAAAGTAAAATGTATCCATGCATGGTAGGTAAGATGTTTTTTCTTTCTGTTGCTATATAGGTCACAGTGTATGTGATTATGAAATGTACTGGTGCCTGCTTTAAATGATTTCAATATTCGCAAAGAAGTCATTATGTTAATTGTGTTCCACGCACACCTGAATTCTGAGGATTTGATCTTTATTTCCACTTCATGTTGAAATAACGTGTACAGACATGTTCAAAAATTGTGTTGAAATAATGTGTACAGACACTTCAAAAATTGTGTTCCACCCTTTGATCTTTATTTCCGTTTTGTGTTGAAGTAACGTGTACAGGCATGTTCAAAAAATGCGTTCCAATATTGACTTTATTTTTAAACATAACGTCATCGCTCTCTATTCTGATTGGTTGTTGATCAAAATCATAGTTAATTTTAGATAACAACTGGTTAATTCTGGTGTATTCTAGTTGTACAGTGCTAAATACATTTCTAAATATAGTTTCCGGAAGTATTATGACAAAGTTATTATTTTTTTCTAAATATTATTTGATATAGTTTTATATATTGTATGTTTATTGTATGATGATCATATATTGATCATTGATTTAAGACTTTGTATAGTCCCCGTCTAAGGCTGAGGACCTGACCCTCAATGTCCGTGATTAAGCCTTATGACTGAATATACAAGTCAGCTCTGTATATAATTGGGACTATCAATACCTCTGTTGTATCTCATGTACTTTGGTGTTTCCAGGCCTAGGTCAAATGTACAACTTGTACATTGATGTCATTTTCTAACTAAAGATCATGATGTCATTCTAAATATAGATCATGATACCATTTCTAACTATAGATCATGATGTCATTCTAAATATAGAAAACCAATATGGCCGCCGCACATGCGCAAATAATCTGATGACGTCACTCCTGCGCATGCGCAGTCTTGGGTGTAAAGAGACATACATACTACTTCTAGTAAATTCACAGAAGGTATAAGTTAGGATTTTGTTGTGCATCCTTACTTTCGTTTCCAAAATATTGAAAAGACCGAGGTTCTGTGGTGAAACCAAGTTTAAAAAATGTGACCTCGAAATTAAATTTAGTACAATCTGACTAAATAACACGATCTTCATACGATCTTATGTAGCGTAGTGTTTATATAGGAGATGACTTTAATCAGATTGAGTACTCCATATCAGATAAAAAGCTGAAATTCACACATATTGTAATTTTTAAGGTTTTCTTCAGATTTTCACAGGACGGACGTCATTTGACATCATGGGGTTATTATATGTTTTCATTTCTATTGCAATAAATTCAGTGTGATCCCAATGGTCCAGAACTACAAAAAATTTAGGGCATATATTAAATATGCTGAATTTTCATATGCAATTATATTCACATCCATATGACTTCAGAATAGACGTCGGATCAAAAAGTTTGTTGTTGTTGTTGTTGTTGTATTGGGGTTTACCGTCGCTGCGATAGTATTTCAATCATATAGCGACGTCCAGCTAATTACAGGTGGAGGAAGACCCCGAGTACACAGTGACAGAGGTACCCGGGTAGAACCACCGACCTACCGCAAGCCAGCTGGAAGGTCAAAAAGTTTGTAAGCGATCTGAAATATAATAAGTTAAAAAAAAATTTGAAAATTTTCAAATAATGTATAGGTTACACTCTAGATACCTAATATTTTCTGCGTATTCCGTATTAATAATTTTCAGTTTGATTGAGTTTTAAACGGTTTGCAGAAAGTCCTATCGTTTGCCGTGCAAACGAAATCTAGTTGGAATTTAACTCACGAGGCTACACGCGTCGACGATTCTATTGCATGGTAGCATTTACACGGTGCATAACCATATCGGCAGGCTCTCTGCGGAAATCGCTATATCGGCAGGCTCTCTGCGTTCGCACCGGCCATTCTCTGCCATAAAAACTTGCAAACGCTGGACGGAAGGAAAAGAAACAGACCAATGGTCACTTTTCAAAGGTGAGTTGCTCAATATTAAGTATTGCACGGAATATTAGAGGGGGCCGCCGTAGCCGAGCGGTTACAGTCGTGGACTACAAATATCTCAGTCCCTCACCGCTGTGGGTTCGAATCCCGATAGGGACTTCGGATTTTTCATGTGAGGAAGCCTTCCAGCTGGCTTGCGGTAGGTCGGTGGTTCTCCTCTGTGTACTCGGGGTCTTCCTCCACCTGTAATTAGCTGGACGTCTCTATATGATTGAAATACTATCACAGCGACGGTAAACCCCAATACAACAACAACAACAACGGAATATTAGAGTATCTTAGCTATGTATATGCGTGTAAACGTTTCAATTATCAACGACTGCGACCTGAAACTTGGCCGAACAGTTTAGTGATGTACCAACATAAACACAACCTCACAGGCTCTCTGCATTTTCCAGCGATTTTTTTAAAGCATGCTGCCTGCGTACTTTGTGTTTCATTGTTGTGAAATAACAGTTTCATGCTTCTTGCCCTTCCAGTGTTTTTTTCACTGTTGGGGAGAAAGGAGTCCGGACCCAAATGGGGTGGGAGTGAGCTAAAAAAGGGGGGATTTTTCTGCTATGTATTATGTAAACCTCTTATTTAATGATGTTTTATTGCATAAAATATAAAAAGACCAATGATAAAACATGTTTGAACAGTTTTATGAAGAATATAACAGTTAAAAAATGTAGCAGTGAGTCCATGCACACAGTGGTAGGTAAACTGTCATAGTAATGGGGGGGGGGGTGAAAGAAAATAGAAAATAGGGGATGGGGGATGCCGCCTATATTCTCCGAATAATTTAAACAAAAAAAAAACAAAACAAAAACAAAACAAACAAATACTGCATTCAATTGTTCTAATACACACCGTTTATTCTCTCCTATCTCCTATGTAAGAAGTAGATAGGCTGTCAGTTTGTTGCGAAATATTCAACAACTTATTACACATTCGATTAGGATTAAAAATCTTTGGCTGCAAATTGCCGTGAGATATGACGTGTTTCTTATCACATTTATGTTGTTCATTCATACTGAAAAAACAAAAAACTTAAACTAAGCCTATCGCGTTGCTATGACAAATGAAAGTGATATTAAAGTCAATATTTAAAACAGATAAATTAATATTCATTTTCTTAAAAAAAAATGTTACATAGGCCTTGTAAAATCCGAAATCCGTCAAACATATAAACATAAATCTAACTGCTGCATAAATACTCCTAGACTTTGAAATTACACAAGTAAATCCGTTGTAAATTTAATGAATTAACAGTGACGTATCTGTTTTACGCAACAATCACAATAATTCGAAATACGCTTATAAAATAAATTTCCTTTCTTCAGTACGATGTTTAAGAATAATAAAATGATTATATCAAATGCCTATTATTTTATAAACATTATATTGTATGTCCCTAGTGGCCCTGTTTTTGACAAAGAAGTGATAGAGTTAGTAATCATTTGTTACTTTAAATCCATGGACGCATGCATTCATTTATGTATTTACTTTCGCTTTGTCAAGCATGTTAATGTGTAAACTGATAAAGTTAGCACAAAGTTAAAAATAATAGACTCATTAATTAATACAATATCTTTTTCATGTTTGATTCTCTCTCTCTCTCTCTCTCTCTCTCTCTCTTTGAAGGAAGATGCAATAGTGGCGATTCAAATTATGAGAATTTTTGTAATAAACAATACCCTAGAGGAAATTTATCTTATATATTTTATATCAACAAAATAGTCAAAAAAAAGGTAAGTAACACATATTTACTTTTAACAGATTTGTATCTGACTACGAAACAATACAAATAACATGCAAAGTACGAAATTAAAAACACAAATTAAGTCTAAGGACCCATGAAATTATTCATTTTCCGTAAACAATAAGATAAACCATAGCTTGCAAATAGCCTGCTTGTGGTAAATGCAGAGAGTCTGCCGGTGCTTCAAAAGGTGATGTGCAGAGAGATCTCCCGTGCAACGACAAAACCGAAAGTAGGGGGGTTTCAAGAAATTTACATTAAAATCGGCCAATTTACCGATATCTTCTTGAAGAATATACTTAAAAGAATACATTCGATGGTCACATTGTAGACATAATCAAAGCAATAACCTGCTGAAGCCTGTAGAAAGTGCCGAAGTTGTGTTTATGTTGGTACATCACTTAACTGTTCGGCCGAGTTTCAGGTCGCAGTCGCTGATAATTGAAAAGTTTACACGCATATACATAGCTAAGATACTCTAATATTCCGTGCAATACTCAATATTGAGCAACTCACCTTTGGAAAGTGACCATTGGTCTGTTTCTTTTCCTTCCGTCCAGCGTTTGCTAGTGTTTATGGCAGAGAATGACCGGTGCGAACGCAGAGAGCCTGCCGATATAGCGATTTCCGCAGAGAGCCTGCCGATATGGTTATGCACCGTGATTTAATATTTTATTCCTGCGACTGTACACGAAAATAAAAAAAAGAATTTTGATATGCAGAATTAAGAGGTTTAAGTTTAATTGCTTATATTTTGAATACCTATAAAACTAGACCCAAATATGCTACAATGGAATTGTCGGGATTTTCAGGCCATTTATTTTGGTACCTAAAAATACTAAAATTGGTCAAGTTATAAGAAAATGATATCAAAATAAAGATTTATTTATTTTTGCCATATGGCTTATTTCAAAAAGTTCATGTATGAGAAGTCCATACGAACAAAAAGTAAAAGGTAGGGAATTTAATATATATTCTTTCTAACGGTATTAATATTTATATTTTTCAATGTTAGTAGAAAGTCCTATCATTCGTATCAACGAATGAAATCTAGTTATTATTATTAGGACTTTCTGCCTAAAGCAGAAAGTCCTATTGGGTTTGTTATGTTTATTAGGACTTTCTGCCTACTGGCAGAAAGTCCTATTGGGTTTGTACTGTTTTTTATTAGGACTTTCTGCCTACTGGCAGAAAGTCCTATTGGGTTTGTACTGTTTTTTATTATTCTTCTTCTTCTTCTTATTCTTATTCTTTTTTTCTTCCTCTTATATTTGTGTTAATTTCGAGGTGTTGCCATTGACTCAGAACAATGAAAATTTTATGGCATATATTACAAACCATGAGCTTTCGGATGCAATGAATTTTATATTCATACGACGTCATATAACGTCAGATTTGACGTCAGATGAAAAAGTTTGTACGGGTCTACAGCCATTATTTCTGGACCGATTTTCATCAAAATTTCACAGAATGTGTATGTTAGGCTCTAGTTGTGCATCCCGGTGTCCGTTTTTCCAAATTCGCAAAGGCAAAGGTTAAATGGCGAATCCAAGATTCGAACTAATGACGTCAAATTTCAAATGCGTATAAAAAAGAAAAGCTAGAAAGCTGATATTTAGACTGAATATTAGTCTCTATGTCTTCTTTACATTCTGAAAAGATGAACGCCATATGACGTCACATGACGTCATAATGCTAATAAAACTTTCGTATTCAAACTTAAGGGTTTTTAAGCCCTGAAGGCTTTATTTTTTGTATGATTTGCTTGAAATTTTGTCTGAAGATGCAGTATTAGATTCTATGGAGCCATGTCACTTCCGTTTCCGGCAAATCCCAAAGGTCAAGGTCGTATATCAATTATCGGCTTTTTCTTCGGCCTTAAATATCTAAAAAAAAAACGGTAAATATTCTATCGAGACACTATGCGTATAATTTGTAGTGCTTAGAAAGAGCTCTCAGATGATATTTAGTTTTTGATGATCGGGATTGAATTGGTTGAGTTATGGCGGAAAAATGAAAATTTGGTAACCCCCAGTGTGTTTAACAGTTTATACCTCGAAAACCTTTGATTTTTCAAAATATGATGATGAATATTATTTGTAGAGCAATGTTTGGCCGTTCTTTTGATGCCTAAATTGTAATGATTGGCCAAAGATTGATGGAGAAATGGGGAAAAAACGAAATTGGTGTATGTAGCTTTGGTGAATTTTTCATTTTTCAGGTGGTTTAAGAGCTTGTATCTCAAAAAGTATTAGTCATATACCTAAACATAAAGCTTGTGAAATGTAGAGAATTTTCAGACGATTATTTTGGTACCTTAAGTTTTGAAATTGATTAAAGTATAAGGAAGTTACATCAAAAATACGAATATAAACCCAAGTGTAAGAATTTTCGAGAAATATCCTACTTTCGCTTTCACGTTAATTGAAGCATTTTCGGAAAATATGTAAGTTTACAGCTATGTATTAGTCATATAAATTGCAAAAAACTTTTTACTTATATCATATTGATATTACTAGCTAAACAAGCGTACCCTTTCCGGTGGCCGAGTGGTTAGAGCGTCCGCCTCGGGAGCGGAAGGTCGTGGGTTCGATCCCCGACCCGACATACCAAAGTCGTAAAAAACGGTACTGTTATAGCTCCCTTGCTTGGCGCTCAGCATATGCGGGTATTTGCAGGACTGGTTAGCGCGGTATCAGGATGATGTGACTGGGTGTGGTATCATGCCACATGTCTACGGCGTGATACTGCAGTGTGGTAGTCCTATACCAGCATGAAGTAGACATCGTGACTGGCTGAATTACTGTCGGTGGGACGTTAAACCCAACAAACAAACTGATATCATATAGAGCAGTGTTTACTACACCGATCCCTACACATGAGGTGTGCACACTGGCGCATGTTGACGTCTTTTGTAAACATTTATTAAAGTTGCTTAAATAATCATGTTTATAGATAAACATTTACATAATAAAGAGGAGTTTCGGAAATATATTTTGCAAAGGGACTCCCAAGGAAAGAAAAAGATGCTAAATTAAATACTAAAATACAAGTATAGTTTATTAGGTTTAACGTCCCACCGACAGTATTTAAGTCTTTTGGAGACAATGTTTACTTGAGACAAATGTAGTGTTGTCACACTGCACAGTATCACGTCGTAGACAGTTGGCATGATACCACACCCCGTCACATTATCCGGACACCGGGCCATCGGTCCTAGAACTACCCTTAATAAGCTGAGCGCCAAGCAAGGGAGCTATAACCAGTACCTATGTTTACGAATTTGGTAAATACAAGAATTGAAGAATTGATATAACGTTTTTAAACAACTTACAGATCATGTGTTATCTCGTTTGATTTGGTATTTCCGGGGTATTCCTAGCCTTGATATCTTCCGCTGACACCGACTTTTTTAAACGATTATTTTTTACATATTTCGTTTTTTCTTTAATGTCAATCAGTTGATATTTTCTGATTTTTCAACTAATTCAAACAAGATAAATAAATTAAAAAAACAGCCATCACATAAATTGATTGAAATCTGAAAAAGAAATGAGCCGACGGTCAAAAAATGCGCGAAATTTATGTGTTACATCCATATTTGGAAAGCACGTGCATGCGCCAGTGTGCACACCTCGTGTGTAGGGATCAGTGTAGTAAACACTGCCATATATGATATCACGTGAATAGGACGGAGCATAATTTGAAATAATGACATGCGCATTTTACCGTAAACTCTTAATAGTTAAATCACAATTAAGTAGACAAGTCTCGCAAAATCTCGAACTCTTAACAAATTAAATCGACCAGAAATTGAAATTTTGGGCTCACTGATTAGATAGAAATAGCGGGCAAACTCTAAACAAAGTTACTCTATTTGGCCCTTTTAGCTAACGGACAAATTAGCTTGCAGCGTCTTGAACGGATGACATGTGTTGATTATTTTGTTTCAAACGTCTACACTTATACACGTCTCAAGCTGGCAATAAAATTACAATGTACTATAACATATATTTTCACATAGCTTATCATTTATCATAAATTTGGAATATAGATTGTACAACATTTATCGATTGATGCAACAGTTAAGTCGGGAAATTGCAATGTTTCAACAACGGTCTAAATGACATGTGTCAAAACGCTCAAAGGATAATGGGTAACGCAATGCTGCACCTGATATGTGACAAATTGGTATTATCTTTAATGATAATTCTTGTTTGTTTCATATAGGGTATTACTTTGCATATAATTTTGCTTTTATTAGCTCGACTATTCGAAGAATATGAGAGCTATTGTAGTCACCCTGGCGTTGGCGTTGGCGTTGCAGCTTTTGGTTAAAGTTTTGCGTGCAAGTTACTATCAACCTTATATCTCAATAACCATTTATGATATTGACTTGAAACTTTATAAATATGTTCAGGGGCATCAGACAACCAAGGTAGATAACCCTTGACTGAATTTAATATGAATTATGGCCCCTTTTTAACTTAGAAATTTTGGTTAAAGTTTTGCATGCAATAGAAAATCTGGTTAAAGTTTTGCGTGCAAGCTACTATCTAGTTTGTATCTCGATAAGCATTCATGGTATTGACTTGAAAGTTTATGAATATGTTTAGGGACATCAGACAACCAAAGTAGATAACTCTTGATGAAATATGTTACAAATTATGGCCCCTTTTTAACTTAGAAATTTTGGTTAAAGTTTTGCATGCAAGATACTCTCATGCTTGTATCTCAGTATCCAGGCATGGGATTGATTTGAAACATATTAAATATGTTAAGGGGTATCGTACTTTCATGGTAGATAACTCTTGATGGAATATTTTAAAAATTATGAACCCCTTTTAACTTAGAATTTTGGTTAAATATTTGCATTCAAGCTACTATCCAGCTTAGATCTCAGAAATTGCTTGTGGAATTGACTAGAAAGTTAATGAGTGTCAGAAAAGGGGCATCAGAAAACTAAGGATAACTTTTGGACTGAATTTTATGCAAATTATGGCCCTTTTCTAACTTGGATTTTTGGTTAAAGTTTTGCATGCACAGTGTTATTGTGCTTATGTCTCAGTAACTAGGCATGGGATTGATTTTAGACATCATAGAAATATTAAGGGGTATCAGACTATCAAGGTATATTATTTTTGACTATTATTATGTACAGAGTATGTGAAGGGCAAGAATTGAAATAAATTTTAATTGATTTACCAACAAGTATTTTGAATAGTCGAGCGTGCTGTCCTCTGACAGCTCTTGTTTAATATAATTGTTCAAACTCTTCTCTGAAACCAATGCTCAGAATTTTATTTCATTTGGTGCAAATGGTCACCTTATGCCCCACTACCATAAAGTTGATCCCATAAAATGATGGGGGTGGGGGGGCATATATCATTTCAGTTGTCAAAAAATGATTGATATACATTTAAAAAAACGAACGACATGCGATGTGCAATAGCAAGTTTGATTTACCTGTACCATGCGATACGTTTTTAATCTGATACCGTACGATATACAATCCACAATCTGTGTTTTACATTATGCAATATAATACACAGTAAGCACAGTTTACATGACATTTTTTTACCTGCAAGCTTGGTTTGACTACAAGTTCATTTCATAGCGAGCAGGAAATGGAGACAAACTAAATTACGGTCTCCCTGAAAAAGCAAAAGACTCTCCATCGAGACCAACGTTTAACCCATGTAATGAGAGATTATTTTTTTAATGAAGATTATTTGTAAATATATTTTTAGCTCACTTTAGCACATGTGCTCATGATGAGCTATTGTGATCGCCTTTTGTTCATCCTCCATGCATCTGACCGCACCAACATTTTGGGTTTAAGAGGCATGGACTCTGGTCCATTGGGTGTTTATGTGATCTTCGGGTTTAAGTGGATTACCACATAAGCCTTAAAGAAAAAGGCGTGTGGACAGTCCATTTTGGATTTTTTATCATTTAAAATGGATTGTTTTTTTGCCATACAAAATCTGATGAATCAACTGTTCACATTTGTCCATGTGAGATATACGAGTTTCTTCCCTTAGATTAACTCGTGAATTTCCGCCGTAGTATCTACGGAATCTTCCAAGGATAATTTCAGATGGATTTTCATCAAATTTTGCCAAAATGATACTTATGATAGCCAAATGCAAATTCCTTTTTTTTTTCAGTTCCATGAAAAACTCTGGTTGCCATAGCAAGCAGAAGATAAACTCTTTAAAATGCCTT
>CM037792.1:7524409-7574409 GCA_021229015.1 Solen grandis | reverse complement strand
GCCAATTTTAATCAAATTCTGTCATTCCGTCAAAGAACCTAGCTGTGTGAGTATTCTTAGGCTTTTGATTTACATCAGTAAAATGAGTAATTTTAATATTTAGTGACTTTACAGTGATGTATGCAACCATCATAATTTTACGAAACATGCTTATAACTGAGTTCAACTCATGAAATCACAGACACCATCGATATTGCCAAATCATTTGCATGAAACTTTTTTCTTCACATTTCCATACCCATAAAGCTATCCTAGTTAAATTATCTTTTAAGTTTTAAGCTCACTTCGTGCTCAAGGTGAGTTATTGTGATCACCCGTCGTCCAGTGTCAACATTTTGCTTTAAACGACATCTCTGAAACCGGATGATCATTGGGTGAACCTTTACAAAAGTTGCTGAAATAAACTTGATCCATGTAGAACTCAAATGACATCATCGCACTACGTCACGAAAAAGATGACGTTGTACCCTTGTATACTACATCTAAAATTAACTGAGGTAAATGATGTGACGGCTCTAACCCAGTGATTCAGAATTTTCTCTTAAGTTTATTGAATCTAGGTATTTTGATGGCATGTAAACTTCCATCCATTTAATTCATTAAACATGCGAAACTTTAGATATCTGGGACCGTATTAACAAACCTCTAAATAAAAATAAATAGCTTAATTTCAAAGATGTTTCCTTGAAGTTTGATTCCCATCACTTTTAAATTTCTTGAGAAAAAAAAACTTTGCTACATTTTCTGCTTAGAATTAAAGGAACCTCACAGGTTGCCTTTAAAAATAAGGAAACAAGTTGAGGGTAAAATAGTGAAACAGGTAGCTAACGTTTTGTGCGTCGATTGACACAAATAAGAGCTCTAGTAAACCGAACAATGCTTGTTTTTACATATTTATGTGAGTATTCTGCCATTGCTGAAAACGTCCCTTAAAGCGGACCAATTTATTTCGCCATTCGGCAGTATGCACGCAATCTGTATACAATCTTGGTTTTTGTGCACCAACAGTTTATGCAATAACCGTTTTATTTCAACTCGTGTTTGTATAAAACTTCACCAGTATACGAGGTGTGTTCGTAAAGTTCTTGGACAAGTAGGAAAACAAAACCAAATGGTTGCTGATTACAGTAAATTTTATATTATCGTAATCGGTAGAATAATTATTATGCACATGTAAAATATTTAAAAAAATACAAAGAACTATTGTAAAGTTACAATAAAACACTAACACTACCACGCCGCAGACTGACGACGTTACTCGTCACAAATTCAACGTTAACGTCACAACTTCTCAAAATATTCCCCGTTGCGATCGATTGCGATCGACACACTTTTGGTGGCGCTATACCCACTTACTAAACACGTCCATAAACCAACTCTTCTGGTAAGTGAACGGCCCGATGGGCAGGTGCGTTGTCCTGGTGGTAGATAAACTCTTCAATCTCCATGTCCTGACGTTTCCGCCTGAGCGCCTGTATCAAACGTCGGCGGATAACCTGCAGTCAGAAATGAGAACATATTCAATGTTTCGTGTTATTTAAGCATTTTACGAGCACTTTATACAGTATAATTATAATTATTTCGTTAAAACGATAGGACGATATAAATTTTTACAAAAGTAAGTTGCAAAAGCCTAGATATTTTTAAATAAAAATAGTATTCATGATAAGGCCTAAAAAAATAAATGTTGTGTTTACGGTTTCCCGACCGACCCATAGTAAAAGGTCCCGACCGTGTATTTTTTTTTTTTTTTTTTTTCAAAAAAAAAAAAATTAAAAAATTTCGCCGACTGTCGTGTTTTAATAGTTCGAGTGCGCCAAGTATGGGGCGATTATACCGGTATTTTAACTACAATCGGAATCCTTTGTTTTTTTCCATATACTGTTACATGATCCAGATTAAACAGGTGCGCGATCTATTGTACGCATTTGGTAAATCGTTTCTTTAATCATGATCTAGAGAATCTAGAACGTTCCGGGTCATGGCGTCTTTCCTTGTAAACAGCCTTTTGGCTGTGCAATTAAATCCGTGCCAACATACCACCGGCATAAAAGTGATTCAACCGATCAATCATTCATTTACTGTGGAACAGGTTTTTTACCTGTTCCACCCTGCACCTGAGGCAAGCTAAAAAACACAAACTCGGGTACAAACTTTATAATCCAGGACTTTATTCAAGTGTCTGAATTAGTTGGTAATTTTGGAATAAAGTCTTTGACTTTTACGTGCACAAATAGGCAAAATACAGAACTAGATGAAGCCAAGGCATTTGTTGCAGAAACAACAACAAAAACAGTGGATGCGTTCCAGGTTCTAATGGCTAAAGGTAGAGACTTTCCCAAGTTAAAACAACGGTAAGTACAGTTTTAAAAAAAAAAGCAATTTAGAGCTTACAATGAGCCGATCCACTTTTTTAAATTCTCTAATTTTGTTTAGCACATCTACATTGACGGTCCCCACAATATTCGTGCCAGAATCTGACAGTAAAATACCCCCCCCCCCCCCCCCCCCCTCTTCCCCTAGGTGCATTGACAGTAAAATGGATAATATATCGTCGTGTATCCCGGGTATTAGAAAGTGGTTTTAGTTTTGAATTTATTTTACTATTTTAAAAATATAGAAGTACAAATGTATTGTGAAACAATACTAAAATTCTTTTAATATTAAATTTTGCTCTGTGCTGAATGATGTCTGACAGAACTATCAAACTTTTAGATATATTGCAGATAGGGTTTTCTACATTCAAAATCACATTGTGAACCAGATCCATTTCTAGAAGGGTAGATTTTGAAGTTTTAAAATAACACTAGTATTGCGTGAGCATCTTTAAAAACTTTGCTGTTTCAATTTTTAATATAAAATGAAACTGCCATTACAAATTTAGTATTTTTAAGTGGTTTTATATCTAGAAAAATAAGAAGTTTTGTACTAATGTAGTGATTTCAGAGGGTGCTTTTTTATAGTAGCACTTGTCTGTTTTATGTGCCAAAACCTATAGATGGTGCCAATGTCAACACATGAGTCACTACAACACTTTTTGAAAAGACAGTAGTCTAACAGCAATGCTTTCATTCTTTTATATATTTTATATTAAATATTAAGTGGTACTATCTGATGTCAGACTTGACATTTTGTTGTTGAACTGATATTTATATTGCAGTTCTGGCCAAAAACCACTCACAAGGAAGGAAGAACTATATAATGATATAGTGGAGGAGTTTCTGCGGGCTAGATCCTTAGATTTCCCAAAATCGGGAGTGGAGACAGAAGGGAAATATTTTGCACAGGTATTGTGCCTTTCATTAATTTTAAATTTGGGTTTTAAATAATATTATTAAATACAAATACATCAACCATTAATATTATTTTTCATACTAGAGTGGCAACAACAAATTTCAAAATCTTGTATATTTATGAAATTCAGACACCATTTAAAGTATACTGTGTAAAATTCTGACCAAAGTGCCATTGAAAGTATCAGAGTAAATATATTTTCTATATAGTACATGTAAAAACTGAATTCAGACAAAGTTGCCGGGATATTTAAATGGTCTGACACTCACAGGTCTGGCTTCTGGCTTCTATTTAAATGAAACGGTTTGCTTTTACTTTTTATATGTCATTTTTATAGGTGAAACACATTGTAAAGGTAAATGCATGTTTTCATTTCAAGCAGACAGGCCTATACTTTTATAGTTTGGTGATGGTCTCTCTGACATTCTATGTAGAGCTATGGAAATAAATGTGCTTTTTATATAGCTTGGTGATGGTCTATATGACATGCTTTGTAGAGCTATAGAAATACTAATGCTTTTTATATAGTTTGGTGATGGTCTCTCTAACATGTAGAGCTATGAAAATACTATGCTTTTTAGCTCACCTGAGCACTTTGTGCTCAAGTGAGCTATTCGGATCACCCTTCGTCCGTCGTCGTGCGTCGTCCGTCGTGCGTCGTCAACAATTTTCTTTAAACGACATCTCCTCTGAAACCACTGGACAGAATTTGATTAAACTTGGCAGGGATGATCCTTGGGTCAACCTTCACAAAAGTTGCTAAAATAAACTTGATCCATGTAGAACTCTGGTTGCCATGGCAACAAAAAAAATAAAAATGAAAACTTAAAAAATCATCTTCTTCAAAACTACTGGTCAGATTTTAAAATAAATTGGTACAGATGTTCCTTGGGTCAACCTCTACCAAAGTTGCTAAAATTATTCTGATCCGTAAAAAAACATGGCTGCCAGGGACGGGGCTTATTTGCCTTATATGTATATAGAGAAACCTTTAAACAACATCTCCTCTGAAACCACTGGACAGAATTTGATTAAACTTGGCAGGGATGATCCTTGGGTCAACCTTCACAAAAGTTGCTAAAATAAACTTGATCCATGTAGAACTCTGGTTGCCATGGCAACAAAAAGAAAAAAATATGAAAACTTTAAAAATCATCTTCTTCAAAACTACTGGCCAGATTTTAAAATAAATTGGTACAGATGTTCCTTGGGTCAACCTCTACCAAAGTTGCTAAAATTATTCCGATCCTTAAAAAAACATGGCCGCCAGGGGCGGGGCTTATTTGCCTTATATGTATATAGAGAAACCTTTAAACAACATCTCCTCTGAAACCACTGGACAGAATTTGATTAAACTTGGCAGGGATGAACCTTGGGTCAACCTTCACAAAAGTTCCTAAAATAAACTTGATCCATGTAGAACTGGTTGCCATGGCAACAAAAAGAGAAAAAAATGAAAACTTTAAAAATCATCTTCTTCAAAACTACTGGCCAGATTTTAAAATAAATTGGTACAGATGTTCCTTGGGTCAATCTCTACCAAAGTTGCTAAAATTATTCCGATCCTTAAAAAAACATGGCCGCCAGGGGCGGGGCTTATTTGCCTTATATGTATATAGAGAAACCTTTAAACAACATCTTCTCTGAAACCACTGGACAGAATTTGATTAAACTTGGCAGGGATGATCCTTGGGTCAACCTTCACAAAAGTACTTGATCCATGTAGAACTCTGGTTGCCATGGCAACAAAAAGAAAAAAAAAATGAAAACTTTAAAAATCATCTTCAAAACTACTGGCCAGATTTTAAAATAAATTGGTACAGGTGTTCCTTGGGTCAACCTCTACCAAAGTTGCTAAAATTTTTCCGATCCGTAAAAAACATGGCCGCCAGGGGCGGGGCTTATTTGCCTTATCTGTATATAGGGAAAACTTTAATCAACATTTCCTCTGTAACCACTGGAAAGAATTTGATTAAATTTGGCAGGAATGATCCTTGGGTCAACCTTCACAAAAGTTCCTAAAATAAACTTGATCCATATAGAACTCTTGTTGCCATGGCAACAAAAAGAAAAAAAATATGAAAACTTTAAAAATCATCTTCTTCAAAACTACTGGCCAGATTTTAAAATAAATTGGTACAGATGTTCCTTGGGTCAACCTATTTATCTCAGGTGAGCGATTTAGGGCCATCATGGGCCTCTTGTTTATATACTAGTTTGTTGATGGTCTCTCTGACATGCTATGTAGAGCTATGGAAATACAATGCTTTTTATATAGTTGGATGATGGTCTCTCGGACATGCTATGTAAAGCTATGGAAATACTATTGATATTTTAAAATATTAATACAAGTGTTTCCAATAGAAAATAGTTTCTCATACGGTCCTATTGTTGCTTGGATACTGCTGCTTGTCTGCATACTTTCTCGTTCAATCGTTTAATATTTGGTCTTTGTACCCTATTTAAAATATAACCGAACCCTAGGAATGAATCAGATTGAGAGCAGACTATTTCTAATATATAATGTATTTTTTTGTATATATATATATAACAATTATTTATTAACTGTTTTAAAGCATTGAACTTTTTAAATAGAATGGTTGTAAAATTAATGTCACTATTTCTGCAATCCTGTAGATCTATTTGTTTAAATGTTTTAATGCACAGTTGTGAATAAGTGCCAGGTGTTGAAGTTTATATGAAAGTGAAGGGGGGGGGGGGGGTGCTCTGTATTCTATATAATTTCAGCTCATATTTCTTTTTCTTTATATTAAAATAAAATATTATATAAACTTTTATAAATTTCTTTTAAGTATATTTCCAGCTTTTGATTTCAATATTTGTTTTCTTTTGAACCAGTGTTCGGATTAAACGAAAACTTGGTGGGGCATCAGACGACCAGTATATCAATTTTGATATTTGATACATTAAAATCTTGTCTATTTGATATCCAACTCGTCATGATCTATTTATAACTTCTTCTCTGGAGCCAATGGTCAGATTGATCTGAATTTTGGTATGGGACATTCGGTGACATAGATTCAAGATGGTTAAAATCGTGCTAATTCCAGGTTTCAAAGTGATATCAGTACACTGGGTCTCTAAATTTATTTATTTTATTACATTAAAATACTAAGCCCAGACAGTGCAATAAAATATGCTGTAAAACACAGACATTTAAATATCTGACGGGCTTAAATGTGTAAATGCATCTCTTTTCAGGTGCTGTGCAATGTGTTGTGGTATTTGACCAATCAGCACCAAACAATCAACGATGGCGCTCAACGACAGAAGGGTGTGCTTCCAATTCCCTCTGCATTTGACAAGTACAGCGGGTACAATGAGATCAGGAGGAAAAAAAATTAAAATGCTGCCTCTGTCCGCCACAGAACTGGAGAGCCATGCTCAAGCATTGTTTAGCTTGCTGCTGAAGCCTGTTTGTAGAAGTACAAAAGACTGGGAACAGGCATATGGTGACATTAAAAGTTTGGGAGAGTGTATGCTAAGCTATGCCAAGTACTTGAACAAAACAAACAGACAACAGAAACTTAACCAGAGTTTTGATCATCCAGTGAGAACAGTTGCACAATATACAACTGTTGAGTACCGATGTAAAGTTGTTGGTCATGTCAAAGATGAGTACAAAATGCTTGACAAAGCTGTTATTGCAGCGGGAATGGACTGTCCCGTTCACTTTGATGAGAGTGCTCATGTACATAATATGTTTGAAAGTAACCTTCAAAGGTTTAGATATTTTGTCAGTCTTCAGCTATCAGTGCCTATTGACATATATAGATTTAGTCCAGGGGGCCCTACTTTAACAAGTGTTTGTATTGTACAGGTTTTGGAAGGTCGGTCAGAGCCTGAATTGCTTACACAGGGTGCTCGCATGGCTGCTCTATTACAAGGTGATTTTAAAGAATATCACACAAGGGCCCAGAAGCGGACTTTTAGAGAGAAGTTGAGCTATCTTGGAAAGGTCAAGCCATCGACAGCGGATCTGATCTACAAGGAATTGGCCCTTGATGCATCAACTGCATCTCACCCAGACACACAAGAGCGGCTCAGGCTGATATACTTAGGGGAATCTGGTCTGCTAATTGATCTTCGCCATTTAAATCCTGGGCGACCATCTGGGCATTATGATGTGTTCTTCCAACATTTAGAGGATCTGGTAGAAGAAGTCACAGCAGCCGATGAACGTAGACACAATGTAGCACACCTTTCACAATGGATTTCGTTGTCAGACATGATGAAGGCAGCCGAAGAGAAATGCCCCGACAATACACCAGTACCTTCCAAAAGTCTGGTCAGATTACAGTTTGCACCTAGAAATCCATATGTGAAGACAGCGTGGAATTTTACTGGTAGAATTAACGTGCAGTACAAAATACAAAAACGGCAGTTGAGAGCAACACATCCTGATCAGCATTACTGTGCAGCCTTGCTCAAGTATTTTAAGGAAAAGGCCGTAGAGCTGGGAAACCAAAAATGCATTCTGGTGTGCTGTGACGATAAGGCCAAAGTGCCTTTTGGCGAACCTGGGTTAGCAGTATCTACTGGGGTCAGAGGAAAGAAGACTTTGGCGCCCACATCGACGACCATCTCAGCTGCTGATCATGATATGACGAAAGCTTCTTTGACACCATCAGTTATACTGAATGTTGAAATTCCTGCTACATCCCAAGAGTCATTTGTACGAGGTCAGGTAACGACAATTGTCAACGACTCCGTATTTCAAGTATCAACACCATTCCGACATGCAGCGTCACTTGCTAAAGCCGTCCCACTGGACACAACCAAAATCCTACTGAAATACAGTGATGGCGGCACAGATCACAGGAATACACTCGAATCAGTGAAGTGCGCTGCCATTTGTCTCTTCAGGGAAAACAACCTCGATATGCTTATTTTAGCAAGATGTGCTCCAGGCCAGAGTTGGCAAAACCCAGCTGAGAGGATTATGTCGATACTGAATATCGGCCTACAGAATTGTGCTTTAGAAAGAGAACAGGGTGACCAGGAAGAAACTATCAAGAAATGTGGCAGCATGAAAGACATAAGACAGAAGGCCCAAATGCACCCAGAACTGAGACCGGCATGGGCAGAGTCTGTAGAGCCTGTCCAGTCCACAGTGCGAAACCGTTTTCTTCGCCTAAAGCTGAAAGAAAAACCATTCCAGGCATTAGATCCAGTAGCTGATGATGACATTGATTTGTTGAAACGTCACCTCAGAGAATTATTTTCTGAAATGGACCTGACCAAATTAGTGAAAGCCCATACTTCTAAGATTCAGTCGTACAACACATGGATGCAGAACCATTGCAGGGAACGACAGTATGTTTTCCAGATTCGAAAGTGTTCCAACACCGACTGCTGCCCAGTTGTATCTACTACAGTCAAAGAGGACCTTGACTGGCTTCCGGATCCAGTATTAGCTGATGATGGTTGTCATTATAAAAAGTATGAGGAGGTCCGGGGAGTGGATACAGACGAAACCGACAGACCAACACTGTTGCTGAAGAGAAAACCCGAAATGCTTCCAAAACCAGCTATAAAAGCCCAGCAAAAAAATCTCCCATTGGATAATGCTGCACCTGGACCAGTCGCTACCCCTAAGAGTGTCAAGACTGCAAAGGAAGCTTTTGACAGTACCCTTTATACTGCACAACATGCAAGAGATATTGTACAGTGCACTGAATGCAGGAAACCAAGAATTGTTTACTGTAAAATGGGTTTGAGTCAAAGGCAGAAACTGTTGTTAGCGCTGCATGTGAGCGAGTATGATTATACTTGTGGGGCCCCACTTGTCCTTTCAGAAAGCTCCCTGTATGGAAAAGTGGTTTGTCGAGAGGCTATCACTTGTGCTTCACCCATTGAAGTATCGTATTATGGCAGCCAGTTTGGAGACACAGTGACATGTTGCCACTGTGGCAAGAAAGGTGCATCTCCGGATGATGAACTGAAACGAAGATTTAAAACAGTGCTTCCCATTTGTGATGATTGTGAAGCAGATGGATTAAAGTGTATTGTGTACCGACCATATGGCAAAAAGTGAAATCTGTCGGTGCTCTGACCTACAGCTTGATGTATTGTGTATAAATACTTATTTTTGCTGTTTTATGACCAAGTAGGTTGTGAAGTTGGGTTGGGGAAAGGACCAGGGAACAGAGAATGCAATTTTAAAACTTTAATATTTGCTTTGTATTGATGTGAATGCCCATTGAAGTACTTTTGCTGTTTAAATATTTAGTGAATGTTGTAAAAATAAGACAGAGATAAATTTGATATTTAATTAACATTCTGACTGTTCATTTATATAAAACACAAGTTGTGAGAAATCTGTTGGTCCTGGTTTGGCATTAAAATCTCAAGTGTTGCACCGGCCATATGGCAAAAAGGGAAATCTGTCAATGCACTGACCTACACTGTTAATGTTTGATGTATTGTGTATAAATACTTTTTTTTGCTGTTTTATGACCAAGTAGGTTGTGAAATTGGGTGGGGGAAAGGACCAGGGAACAGAGGATGCAATTTTAAAACTTTAATATTTGCTTTGTATTGATGTGTATGCCCTTGAAGTACTTTTGCTGTTTAAATATTTAGTGAATGTTGTAAAAATAAGACTGAGAGATATTTAATTAACATTCTGACTGTTCATTTGTATAAAACACAAGTTGTGAGAAATCTGTTGGTCCAGGTTTGGCATTAAAATCTCAAGTGTTGCTAATATTTGTTTATAATTCCTTTCTATTTGTAAGACTATATATATATATATATGTAGCCAGTGTTTTCTTGAGTTCACTTTGGCTATATTGCCTTCTACTGCCCAGCCCATGCGCTGAAAGATCCTGGTTAATATTAAATGCCTGAAATGTAAACCATTTACCATGCAGTAATGTTATAAAACCTACTGGCATTTTCATACTACAAAATGTGATACAAGGCAAAGGGCACATAGCAGCAAATGCTGTAGATTTATGTTACCTTTGTATTTTCACAGATATATTAAATATATAAAATGAAGATTTCTTTTATATATTTTAATAATAATACCTTTTTAACAGATTCTGTTGAATACCCTATCTAACCTTTTGCAATATGGTGCAAGTGGAAAGGAAAACATTCAAACTACAAAAGCAGACAAACTACAAAAGTATACAATATGTTGTCACCAAATGCACTCTTGAAAAAGGTGTAATTACTTCGCATGCAAGAGAAAATGAAAAAAAAATAACAAAAAAAAAATAACAAAAAAACACCGACCCTTTGATTTTATATCTAAAAAAATCAGCCAAAAAAAATAAAAATAGTCCTACCTACCGACCCAATTTTTTTTCAGGATGAAACCTTAAACACAGCATTTATTTTTTTAGGCCTAACGCACCTTCTGATAGTATGCGGCGTTTACTGTGGTCCCCGCTGGTACGGCATCTGTGGTCCCCGCTGGTACGGCGTACGACAGTATCAGTCCGTGCGCGTCCATGAAGAACATGAATATAAATTTCCTGGACGACTTCTAGTTCTCGCCTTCTTCGGGGGTGGAGAATCTGTGTGTTTCCATATCATTGATTGTTGTTTAGATTCTGGCTCGTAAAAATGCATCCACGTTTCATCCATTGTGACTCTGTGGTGGAGAAACTGACAGCCCTCTCGGTCATAGAGGCTCAGAAACGACTTGGAATTTTTAATGCGAGCGGCGACTTGGAATTGTTAATGCGAGCGGCGACTTGGAATTGTTAATGCGAGCGGCTTTCTGGTCCTCCGTCAAAAGTCGAGGTACCCACCTAGCGCACACTTTATTCATCTTCAAGTTTTCTGTGAGTATACAATACAATACAATACAATAGCTTTATTGCTTTCGAACATCATGTTTACAGCAATCGTACATATATAATAACATTGCAGGTGTGGACTATAACCTGCAGAGAAAAAATATCCAATAATGGTTTTTCAGAAGGGTGTTTTGTTACATGAAACATTTATCTAAACATTACATATATATCTGTTATGGATTCAATGTGTTTAAATAAACATAATTGTACTAGTACAAGTAAATGTTTAATTGTTTATCTCTTTTCTCTTAATACTTGCCCAATATAAATATTTTGCTAAATTAATTATGACATGTTTTGATTTATTATTCATTAAATTAGTGTATTTTTGTAAAGTTGGCCATGTATAATAATAGTAATAATAGTGTTTTAAGTAAGATTTTCTTAAATCTCTGTACATTGGACACACTAACAAAAAATGATATTCATTTTCTATAACATTTAAATTGCATTTTGTACATAATCTTTCGTTTCGGTCAATATTCTGATGTCTACCTTTTTCTATATTCAAATCATGAGCTGATAATCTAAATTTTGTATATTCAATTCTAAATTTATTATTTTTTATGAAATCTAAATAATTTTCGTATGAACATGTATGTTTGAATAAACAGTACGCGTTTAGACGACTAGAGTTATTAATAGAAGAGTACCACGACTGATTATATATATCGACTATTCTTTGTCTTACATGATCATAATTGACATAGATATTTAAATGATGTTGCCAAATATAGGATAATCCGCATGTATCAAGTATACTTTTAACTTGGTACGCCCAGTTGTTATTGTTGTTATTTGGATTTTTTTCAATATCATCCTTTAACATAATATAAGCATTATATAATAGCTATATACATCATTTACACAGATTCCTGTCATGTCACTAATCTCGCGCACTGATCTTCGCCTGTCCTCACTGACGACTTCGCGCATCCAACGGACGTCCTCCTCCCCGCAGCTTGGGCGACCGGAACGTGGTTTATCAGAAACATCTTCAGGTCCGTCACGGAACTTCTTGTGCCAGGCGAACACTAGACTTCTAGATACTTATAGATATAGTTGCATTGCCATTTCCTTTCAAAATAAACTTGAAAGTGAGTGTCTGTCGGTGTCATATTAGCACTGGCACAAAATTTGATGACGCACCGTTGCTCAAGTTTTAACGTTGTAGCCATGACAGGTCACTTAGCTTATTTTCCGTTTCCGACGGCAGTTTTTTTTAACATAACGTCAAATCATACGTCTGTATCAATTTCGCGCGTTTTTGACGTAAAATAAATTTATTTTGAAATTAATGATAGAATATTAATAATATTAGCAAAGTGCGGCGGGGTTTCGGGGGTACGTTGCTATGGTGACTGATATGTTCACTCTTTGTCTATATATACTTTTATATATCCACTTTATAAAAAAGTATAATGATGAAGTTACAATTTCCTATATAAGTTAACTTATTATCGAAAACAGTATTAAAAAGAAGGGCTTGTCCAGGAACTTTACGAACACACCTCGTATTTAAAATAACATCAAAAGCATATGTGCAAATCTTTATTTGGAGTGGGATACGGTCGCTATTATGCGGATACCAAATTCGGCTCCAGTATGCGGATCTGACATATTATCTGCACGACACCTGCTAACCTTCACGATATATTTGAATTTAAAAAGCGATAACGATATTCATTGTCCATGGATTTTTTTTTTTTTTTGGCGAAAAAAATTTGGCACCCTGGTCGAAAAGTGTTCTATGGCAGAAATTTATGGCACCTTGAATATAACATTGAAAGACAAGTGACATGCTACCGCTGTCAGGAAAAGGGGCATTATGCATCGGCATGTACGAAAAAAGCTTCGACACCTCAAACCGTTGTCATGAACCGGGACATTTTGTTTCTAATTGCCAAAGCCTGCAGTGTGCTACAGCTGTCACGAACAAGGCCACTTTGCATCCGCTTGTCCTAAGAAAGGGATAAATAGTACTGTACTTAAAGTAAACGCCTGTGCGGACAGTGAAATGCAGAAAATGGACGTGGTCGAGACAGTGCCACAGACGGACAGTGATGTTGAGTTGCTAGAGACCTTAAAACCCCAAAAACGAAAAAGAAGCGTCAACACATGCATCGTGTGTCCTGAGGCTCACCCATCAACAAGCAGTACAGAGTATAACCGACCAGCTAAGAAGTGAAAAAGTAAAATTTGACATTTGAACACTAGACTTGAAAACAAAATTGTGTTATATTCATTGTTTGCTGTATGACCCATGTTTAATTCATTGTTGCTGTATGACACATGCTTGTTGTTAAACACAATAAAAATATTACATGACAATTGTATTAATTATCCTTTCTACATCATTGTAGTGGTCCTGAAAAGGACTGTTTTTGAGAAGTGCCTAGCACTCACTCAAGTACAAATATCCGCTGGCCTCTGGATATGCCAGGTAAAACCCTGACAAATCCGGGTGCAGTGGCAAAGGGGGTAAACTTAGATACATGTTGACACCCTCTTCTTTGACTTCCATTTTCTTCTTCTTTATCGCCTTCCTTATACGTCGAAATATCTTACGAAGGAACTTCATGGTGAACAATAAATACATACACAGCATTACTATATTTATAGTCAAGAAAAAGTAGGTCAATCCACTTCAGGTCAAGGCCGAACCTCACACAAGAAAAATAACGTTCTATATTATATTATATTTTGATGCTCCTAAAATAAAATTCTATCTTTGAGTTTCCACACATCTGTATTTCAATAAATGTGTAGGAAACAGTTTTGTAGACAAGATTTTCAAAAATAACAATACAGGATGATTATCACTGAAATATGTATCCCTGATCCTTATTAGTTAAAATTGAATCTAAATTATTTAGAGGCAACGGACTACGACTGACTGTCGAGGATAAGGGAGAAAAGTCTGAAAGCTATAGGGGAAGTTGTTAGGTACGAGAGCATATCTCTGCAGATAAAAGAATATATTGCTGCAAAAGAATCAGAAATTAGCAGAAAAAAATAGCAGAAAAAGAAATAACCTAAAACTGTCTGAATGAAATGGAACATGTATATGTATATATAGGTCATCATTATTAAAATTATTAGGAAGATAACAAGAGTTTCTGCATACCTCGTTTCTTTGAAGGAAATGGTAAAAAGCAAAACAATGAACATAAACTTTTGACGTTAAAAATCATCCACAATAACAAAATAAATAATATACCAGTACTTAGTCATTTTAACGTAACAATTTGCAAAATACCAAATAAACTCGATGTACGAATTTTCCTTGGATTGCCTTAATAAATACATTAAGCGGATGTGAAAATCCTACACTATAAAAATAACTTTCACTGTAGAAAAAGAGTTTTAAGTCTCATCTCTAAAACTTTGGAGCTCGACATTGTCATTGCCAACAACAGACAAACTATCTGGTTCTGTTAGTGGAACCTACACGTTTATGATTATATCTTGCACCTCGGACTTACCAGGCTGTAGCTCCTGTCAACTGTATGATTACTTAGTAAAATGTGATCGCCTGTACCTTTATTTTCGTGGAGAATTGCATTCATTTACCTCATCTGACTTACATATGTATACCACGCTTCGTTGTCAAATTTGCACCACTTGTCATCTTGTCCGTGTTGCTTGCTTGTAGGTGTCCTGCTGACTGAGATTTGAGGAGAAAAGGGACATAAGACTTGCGTGGTTAAGTTGGGATGACTATGCACAGTTTGTCTACATTCCCTCGTCCCTTTGCTGTCATCACTCACAGGAGCTTGAGATTCTTAGCAACCTATGCTTAAATAAAGCGAGCAGTGTCATTGAAGAATGCATAATAATAATATTGAGAACTTGGATCGTGCAAGAGATTTTTATTTCATTTTTAGCTCACCAGAGCACGAAGTGCTCAGGGTGAGCTATTGGGATCCTCCGTCGTCAACAATTTGCTTTAAGACATCTCCTCTGAAACCGCTGGACAGAATTTGATAAAACTTGGCATGTATGATCCTTGGGTGGGCCTCTACAAAAATTGCTCAAATAAAGTTGATCCATGAAGAACTGTGGTTGCCATGGCAACAAATAGAAAAACTAATTGAAAACTTTGAAAATCATCTCCTCTGAAACCGCTGGACAGAATTTGATAAAACTTGGCATGTATGATCCTTGGGTGGGCCTCTACAAAAATTGCTCAAATAAAGATGATCCATGAAGAACTCTGGTTGCCATGGCAACAAATAGAAAAACTAATTGAAAACTTTGAAAATCATCTCCTCTGAAACCTCTGGACAGAATTTGATAAAACTTGGCATGTATGATCTTTGGGTGGCCTCTACAAAAAAATACAGTTGATCCATGAAGAACTCTGGTTGCCATGGCAACAAATAGAAAAAATAATTGAAAACTTTGAAAATCATCTCCTCTGAAACCGCTTGACAGAATTTGATAAAACTTGGCATGTATGATCCTTAGGTGGGCCTCTACAAAAACTGCTCTCTACAAAAACTGCTCAAATACAGTTGATCAATGAAGAACTCTGGTTGCCATGGCAACAAATAGAAAAAATGAAAACTTTGAAAATCATCTCCTCTGAAACAAATGGTCAGAATTTATTTTCCTTTGGCACAAATAGTCACCTCATGAATGTCTACCATAATTGCTAAAATAAAGTTGATCCCTTGAAAAATGAGGACCCTGGGGGGTTGGCTAATTTCCTTATATACTCTATATAGAAAACATCAAAATCCTTTTTTTTATGAAGCCAGCTGTGAGAATTTAATTTCCTTTGGCCCAAATAGTTACCTCATGAATGTATACCAATATGGCTAAAATAAAGTTAATTCCTAAAAAATGAGGTCCCTAGGGGGTTGGCTAATTCCCTTATATACTCTATATAGAAAACATCAAAATTCTTCTTCTGTGCAAAGGCCAATATGGGGCCGGAATTTGGCCCCATTCCCATCCGTAAAAGTATATATTTTTCCTCAACTGTAGGTGAAATCCCCCCCCCCCCCAAAAAAAAAAAATAAATAAATAAAAAAATAAAAGACCGTTAAATGATCCGCATTTTTGGCTTTTCTCCGCATTTCACACACTTCTCCTTCTCAATTTGTTTTTTTCTCATGTAACTGGTAATCCGCCTGGTAATCTAAAGAGAACTAAAAAGAGATAGGAAAAAACTTGAAATGAGCTTATCTGTTTAACTCTATTTTGCATAAAATTCTGCCAGATTCATGGCGATGTCACGTACGCAAATTGCCGATTTTGTTACGAGTAGAGATGCATTGTTTTATGGATAAAAGCTAAAAAGACACACTGTAGGTAATTTTTTTTTATTTTGCAAAAAGATTAATTTCCAAAAAAATTAAAAAAAAAATTTTTTAAATTGTAAATAAAAGGAATCTGAAACGATATTAAAGAATTTTCGAAATATTTTGTTACAGATTGTTATTTAAAAGTTTAATCATGTTATGTAAAAGTTAAATCAACCATTTTAACGAACTGCTTTCATTTTCTTCCCATACAAAAAGCCCTGTGTCTTTCAAACTATCACATCGTGTAACTGCAAATGATAATACAATATATTATATTATCTTCAATTAATAAATTTCAGAATTTTACTTCCATGAAATTAATGGTCAGGATTGATTTCATGAATGTCTGCCATGATTGCTAAAATGAAGTTGATCTCTGGTTTGTCATTTGATTTCCTTATAGAAAAAATCATCTTGAATATGCTGATTTACACTGGTGAGCGTTTATGGCCCTTGGGCCTCTTGTTAAATGATATTGTAACATCTGAAATCCGGTCTGTGATCACACAATTTTCGTTTCTTATTAAATATTTCAACTACTTAGAACAACAATAATAATGCAGACCTTATACAAAAATACACTCGATGACTTTTGGATGGTAAGCATTGAGGAGTAAAAGGGACACGATTATATAGGAAAGAATTACCGGTTTTGTAATATAAATTTATAATATACCTAACCCATTAACGAAAATAAAGTCTTAATCACATCTTCAGTCGAACATATTATTCTTTATAAATTTGATAAAAAATGATACAAATCTTAAATTGAGTAATGGGATTTATATGTTAAGAAACTTTTTTTTTCAGATTTTAAAAGAAAAATTTTGTTTTTGTTTTGTCTGTAGCTATATGGGTTTAGAAATGAAATATATTTTTAATAAGAAGCAATTCAACGTTTAAATATAGAGTAAGTGCACATAATTACATACGGAAACACTCAGTTATTCCTTCACGTGTCTTACTTTGTGCAGTGGTGTGTGTGTTATTCAAAAACTCTGCGTGCTTGTAAAAAACTTGCCATTTCTTGTAAATGTCTTGGAAACTCGCGGTCGTTTTAGACGTTAACGACATCACTTCTCTGTAGAAACGTTAAAGGGACCTTAATGTATCATCTAAAATTGAAAGCTATTACTTTGAAAATTAGTTGTGGATTCTAATCCAAATAGGTCTTTTTTTTTTCTTTGTCCTCACCAGGCTGTAGCTCCTGAGAATAGTAGGATGACTCAAGTCAAATGTGATCGTTTGTACCTTTGCACCTCTTAACGCATTCGTGTCAAAAACAATGGAAAACCTGTCCCAACTTCTGTATTACGATCATCTGATCAGGAGACGTGCTTTCAACAAGAATAATATCACATCTGCTTCCTGGCTGGCAATTTTTGATAACGTTGCCATCTTATTTTGAAAAAAGTACCATTTCCTGCATTTGACTCTTTTTGGACCACTGACGTAACTGGGTCCCTTACCAGCTTTATCTAACGATACCAAAGCAGAGGGGTTCATGTCTTGCTTTCTGAAACGTCATTTTCTTGTCCACATATTCCGTCCTACTTCTCCTTACTAACGACTCTTATATTATACGGTCTTTTGAATAAACTCATGCAGGGAGAAGGACATCATGCCTGTAGCAATACACAAACGAGATTTTTAAACGAAATGTAATAAAGTAATAGTTTTTAAATACCAGTTAGCAGTCCATTAATTCAAACCTTTAAAATATATTTTAAGGCAAGAGGAAAGACAAAAATGTCATCCAACATACATTAAAATGAACTCAAGGAGGAGGTGTCTGTAAATAGACACAGAAAACACGGCGACAAGACATTTCATTAATAGAGAAATACAAACAGTTATCGATTTGGAACGTTCTGTCGGCAAAAGGACCAAATGGGCTGCCTATTTGAGGATGGGGTGCACAAAGCATCCGCCAGTTTGTAAAAGAGGGAAATCGGCTTCAGTCACTTACTTTCATGAGAAATTCATGTCCCCATAACTTAATTTATATTATCTTTCCCCATTAACAGCATTTGTCATTATCTGAAATAAAATGGAACTTGGATGGCTGCTCACCATTACATCACCAACATTATATTCGATTTGTGTGTCCATAGTTAGGTATGACTGATAGGTCTGGATGGTTGTTGCATATTTACTCTACCGTCCGCTGTAGCCGAGTGGTTAGATCGTTGGTTCGATCCCCGGCCGCGACATACCAAAGTCGTTAAATATGGTACTGGTATAGCTTCCTTGCTTGGCGCTCAGCATTTAAGGGTAGTTGCAGGACTAATTGCCCGGTGTCAGGATAATGTGACTGGGTTTGGTATCATGCCACATGTCTACGGCGTGATACTGCAGTGTGGCAGCACTATATCTGTCACATTGTCTCCAAATGACTGTACTGTCGGTGGGACGTTTAACCCAACAAACATTTTACTGTTAACTCAAGTTTACCCTTTGTTGGGTATATTAACCCTGCAAGTGATCGATGGTCATGATTCTCTTGTCAGCCTCCTGGTGTTCTCGTACCAGCATTATCTAATAATATATCAAAAATATGTCAAAGAGGCATGCCTCTAACAATACGCAAATGAAATGAAAGTTTATTCTACCGAACATAAGGGCAAACGCTTCTAAGATAATAAGATAAATAATACTGATAATACATTAGGCCCAAAGTTCTCAAAAATGACTTACATGTAGATTTTATTGTCGGGAACTTGTGCATATTTCTCTCTCTCTCTCTCTCTCTCTCTCTCTCTCTCTTACAAAAACAAATATTTTATGCACGTCACACCTTTAATTAAATCTATTAACACATAAAAACCTTAAATAAACATTAAAAAAATGCGTTTAAAAATTAACATCTGTTCATATTGCAAATTATATATAATTAACTAAACTACATCATATGAAGTTTGGCATATCTTTAGCTTCTTAAAACCTAAATTAAACTTCAAATATCCACTTTTAGACATCGTTTAGACGTTGGCTCAATACGTTTTGCTCCTTTATCGATTTATTTATATTACTGGAGTAATAAAGGAAAATATATCGAGGGATTTCGAGGTTGCACTGATAAAACATTCCCGCTTTTTAAAAAAAAATCGTTGATTCTCAATAACTCGTATTTAACATGTATTTGGATCTTTGTTTTCGCTTAAAAAAAAAAAAAAAAAAAAAAAAAAAAAGGAAAAAAAAGACCTAAAAACCCCCAAATTTGGTTTTTATTTTTATTTAAAAAAGAAATGCTTAAATTAACGCACTTACAAAGGGTATGATTAAAAGGAAATACAGACAAATGTCCAGCAGTAAAACGGCCTTGGTGGTCATTGAATCAATTGCAATTACCATCTGTGTGTATTTCGCCTTTCAATACCAATTTACAGGCTGAAACATTCCGTAATTGTAAAAGAAATGATGATTTCACGATCACAGGCAATTGCATTATGGAAGGTATTGAACCTATATTAAGAATAATGAGGGTGTATTTAGAAATTCTGTCAGAAGATTTGGAGAGTTGTAACACTCTGACAACAAGCCTTATACTTTGTAAATTAAACAATGTATAATCTAGATTTATTACTACTGATGTATTCATCTTTGCGTGTTGGTTTGAAATGATTTCGTCATGAAGAAACATCATTTAGATATCATATCATGTATTGGTTCCCTCCCTTTTATTTTGACCATATAGTTGTATTACAAGTTATTGTCTAAATAATTACCATATTATTCTGTATCTGTATGTTTACGTTGTAGTATCCCGTGGTTAGGCTTTTACACAACTGGGTCTAATAGCGCAAAAACGAGAATTATAAAGAATTGTTATGATAATCAGTTACATTAATCAAAGCTCTGAGAGCACTGTCAGAAGCGAACGTTACAGTGTGTGAATAATAAAGTCAATCCCTTTATTTATTTATTTATTTTGTTGTTTTTAGCTCACCTGAGCAAAGCTCAGGGTGAGCTATTGTGATCCCGTGAGCGTCCGTCGTGCGGCGTCAACAATTTTTACACTCTATCACCTTTATTTCTTAAGCAATCATCTTCAAACTTTAAAACAATGTTTATGACCATAACGTCTCGATTGAGTTCGATTATGGCTGAGATCCGTCAATTTGGTCAGGAGTTATGCCCCTTTTAATATTAAAAAAATGCCATATTTCACGTTGTTTACACTCTAGCATCTGCATCTTTTGAGCAATCATCTTCAAACTTTATGGCAATGCTTATGGCCATAAGGTCTCGATTGAGTTCGATTATGGCTAAGATCCGTCAATTAGGTCAAGAGTTATGCCCCTTTTAATATTCAAATTCAAAAAATGCAAGATTTCACTTTGTTTCCACTCTAGCATCTTCATCTTTTGAGCAATCATCTTCAAACTTTATGGCAATGGTTATGACCATAAGGTCTTGATTGAGTTCGATTATGGCTAAGATCCGTCAATTAGGTCAGGAGTTAAGCCCCATTTAATATTTAAAAAATGCCATATTACATCACGGACACGTAAAGTCAATATAAGTAAACCAAAGTAAACCAACCCGATCATGTCCGTGTGTTGCCGATGTTTGTGGCGGAAGCTTGACGAGATGTGGCGATATAAAACGATAATCTGAAGACTGCAGTATGTGTGTCGATCCTAAAATTGTAGATACGCATGTTAACTTTGATATCATTGTCTAAAGTTACTTAAAAATAAGAGGAAATGCTAGTCAAATCTTAATTTATGGTTGGTTCAGTGCCAGGATAATGTGACTGGGTGTAGTATCATGTCACATGTCTACGGCATGATACTGCATTATGTCAGCACTATATCTGTCTCAAGTGGTCCTTATCTCCAACTGAAATAACAAAGAAACGCACACATAAACATACATTGGCCCGATAGTGGCTAACAAGGTAGGGGCGATGTTGCTTTATAGACTTTGCTGATAATCAGCCGAAACCGGTTGTATGTAATGAAATAAATATATATATATATATATATATATATATATATATATATATATATATATATATATTGTTGTGCTGGGCAGTACAAAAAGACGGATCTGTTAATAAGTATTTTATTTACATGTGGTCAACCCGTGTTAATAAAAAGAAACGGCTATTTTTAGCATCTAAAAATAGGTTCTAAACTTATACCTTCATAATTTGGCATTTTGTATCTTTTCAAATTTATCAATTTTCCCTCCTCCTTTTCTATCTATTTTCTCTCTTATATCAATTCTCAACCTCTCCTCTTTCCTCTTCTTCATCTTCTGAATTCAAAATTCGGGCCTTATATACTGTTAGGTAACGTTTGTTTACATGACGTCATAAAATGCAGGTGGAGTTTCCCGGAAAGCATTTCTAAGAATGAAATGATCATACAAGATGGCGGTAAAACCATGCTTGTTTTTACGAAGTGAATTTAAGAACGAAATATACATATTTAAAAACATATGAACAATAAATCATTGTTACTATTTACTTACGGTACTTTATTTTTAGATTGTTAACTATTTACTTCTGATATGATAACCTACGAATTGGTGAAAAAAGATGAATTGAATGACGCCATGTAAACAAAGTGGGTGGGATGTGAATCGGCATATCACTGTCCCCCTCGTTCGAAGAATTGTCCCAATTCTTAAAAAAATGCACAGGTAAGAACATTATATTACCATACTTTAATAATTTAACTGTTATTTAAATATTAAGACAATTCAAAACAATGCTGTCAGTCATGTAAAATACAAAATACACTTTTTGACCTTAGCAATTCAACAAATATTTGAAATAACATCAATAACAATGTTTAAATGAACATTCAAATTTCAACATATAATATATATATATATATATATATATATATATATACTTCATTGAAATGTTTTTTTGTTTTTTTTTCACTTATTCAACGTGTCTATTGATAATTACACAATCTATGGAAATGTCATTGCACTTCAATAAATTGTCACAATGATGTCATATGTTATCATTCTATTTCAACATTGAAATAATATATGCAGTTAGTATTTATATTTTTTATTTTAGGTTTAATGTTCATGGTCCTTCAAGGGTGCCATCAGCCCTTCGGGTATCAGTTTTCCAGACAACAGTTTTCTGGTAATGGTAATTTATCTGTTTTCCATATATGATTATTACATCTAGTCACAATGTTCTTAATGTATCATTATGAATTCATAGCAAATTCTTCACAGGAAAATTATTTTCACTGTGACAAGTATTACAATATGTTAATTACATTTTCTAACCTAAGCAAAAATAATGAACATGAATATATTCCTCCCCCTAAAAAAAAAAATGAATATATATATATATATATATGATCCCTACTTGTTTTAGTCCATAATCCTATACTTCTTCACCACGGTAACCAACTCAGATATACCCATCCTGAATGAGACTCTCTTTCTCAATCTTTTCTCCCACCAATTTTCTTTTCCTATTTCTTCTTTCAAATAATTCCTTAACACTTGCACAATCTATGTCACTCTCACTCCCTGTCACCTCGAATTTTATCATTTTCCTTCTTTCTTTCTCTTTCTGTATCTTTCTCAATTCTTCCTTTTTAGCTCACCTGAGCACTTGTGCTCGGGTGAGCTTTTGTGATCGCCTTTTGTCCGTCGTGCGTCGTGCGTCGTCCGTCGTCCGTCGTCAACAATTGCTTGTGAACACTCTAGAGGCCACAGTTTTGGCCCAATCTTCATGAAACTTGGTCAGGATGTTTGTCTACATGATATCTCGGATGAGTTCGAAATTGGGTCATGTGGGGTCAAAAACTAGGTCACTAGGTCAAATCTTAGAAAAACCTTGTGAACACTCTAGAGGCCACAAATTTGGCCCAATCTTCATCAAACTTAATCAGGATGTTTGTCTACATGATATCTCGGATGAGTTCGAAATTGGGTCATGTGGGGTCAAAAAGTAGGTCACTAGGTCAAATCCTTGAAAAACCTTGTGAACACTCTAGAGGCCACAGTTTTAGCCCAATCTTCATAAAATTTGGTCAGGATATTTGTCTACATGATATCTCGGATGAGTTCGATATTGGGTCATGTGGGGTCAAAAACTAGGTCACCAGGTCAAATCTTAGAAAAACCTTGTGAACACTCTAGAGGCCACAAATTTGGCCCAATCTTCATCAAACTTAATCAGGATGTTTGTCTACATATTATCTCGGATGAGTTCGAAATTGGGTCATGTGGGGTCAAAAACTAGGTCACTAGGTCAAATCTTAGAAAAACCTTGTGAACACTCTAGAGGCCACAAATTTGGCCCAATCTTCATCAAACTTAATCAGGATGTTTGTCTACATGATATCTCGGATGAGTTCGAAATTGGGTCACATGGGGTCAAAAACTAGGTCACCAGGAAATCTTAGAAAAACCTTGTGAACACTTAAGGCCACAATTTTGGCCCAATCTTCACGAAACTTGGTCAGGATGTTTGTCTACATGATATCTCGGATGAGTTCGAAATTGGGTCATGTGGGGTCAAAAACTAGGTCACCAGGTCAAATCTTAGAAAAACCTTGTGAACACTATACAGGCCACAGTTATGGCCCAATGTTCACGAAACTTGGTCAGGATGTTTGTCTACATGATATCTCGGATGAGTTTGAAATTGGGTCATGTGGGGTCAAAAACTAGGTCACTAGGTCAAATCTAAAAAAACCTTAATAGAGGCCTACATTTTTGTCCCAGTCTTCATTAAACTTAATATGAATGATGACTGCATGAATTCCCAGTTGAGTGCAAATTCAGGTAGGATCAATATGTAAGTCACTTAGTCAAATGTTAGAAAAACACTTTTAGATGCCAGATTTTTTGTCATTATGCCTAACACAGCCATCTTACTCAGGTGAGCGACACAGGGCCATCTTGGCCCTCTTGTCTTCATTCTGTCCATCATCCTTTTGTCCATTTTTTTTCTTTCCATTCTCAGTTCTCTCATTTATCAGTTTTCCATTTTTTCCCCCTTTTTCTCTTCATCTCTCTTGTTCTTCTTGGTTTCTTCTCTTTCCTTCTCTTCATTCCTACGTTTCTCTTCCGTCTTCTTTTTTTTAAGTTCATTTTCATCATCTCGCTTTTTCTTCTCGCTTTCTTGTTTTTCCTTCTCCTCTTTAATCTTTTTCTGTCTCTCGTTTTCCTTCTTTCTCTCCTCCTCTTGTTTCTGTTTCTCCTCTGTCTTCTTTTGAAGTTCATTTTTATCATCTCTTCTCTTCTTGTCGATTTCTTTTCTCCCATTCTCCTCGTTAATCTTTTTCCATCTCTCTTCCTTCGTTCCTCTTCTTGCTTCCGTTTCTCTTCTGTCTTCTTTTTAAGTTCATTTTCTTCATCTCGCTTTTTCTTTCTATCTCCTTTAGCCTTTCTTTTTCTTCTTCTTTCCTCCTCTCAAATTCATCTAGTTCATACAATCTCACTTCTTGCAGGAAGTTCTCCTCTTGAAAACTACAGCCGCTGCTACTATCACTATCACTTTCACTACTACTTTCACTAAAAGTCAGTCTTTTTCTACTCCTTATCACTGCCTCCTTCTTTCTCTCCTCCTCTTTCTTTACCTGCGACACTATTGCAACATCTACGCAATATTCTTATTCAGCTCTCCTCATAAACCTTTCTAACTCTTTCTCCGCCTTCTCCCCCTTATTCCCATTAATCTGATTAAAAAAGTTGTAGTCCATTTTCAGGGCTCTGCAATTATGTGGATTATCATTTCGTCGAAAAATTTTCTTACATTGAATACATTTATAACTTATCCCACTGTGCTGTTCTCTAAAGTGCGCTATGCATGGTTTCCTAGCGGGAAAATAAAGGTCCTCACACAACCCACATTGGAACCTTAAAAAAACAACAACACAACCCCTTTCATTCATAAATTGGCATTTTCTAATAATATTTATTTTTAGAGAACTTAACCTTTTACTTATTACTAGAGTAATATTTAAACATGTTTTCAGACATATTGATTTCATTGACAACTGTATCAATAAAAATAAAATGGACAAGAAACAAGCAAATCAGTACTTCCGTATAATTTTAAAACTAGCTGGGTTTGTTCTTTCCAGCATAAACCTTCAATTTGTCATGGTGAACAATTTTTGGTTTTGACCGTTCGCTTGTTTTAATTCGATATAGAACATCATTCACTTTATATATCACTTTACAAGGACCAACCCATGGTCTCTGAAATTTTGGACTTATGCCTTTCTTTCTTATTGGGCAATAGTACCATACTGCCTCACCATTTTTGAAATTCTTATACTTCTTTTTTACATCATAATTTGTTTTCATGACTTTACTAGCATTTTCACTATTAACTCGCGTGCCAATTCATGTATGTTCTTCAATTTTTTTCCAACTTTGATACATAACTTTCAACACTAATAGGCTTTTCATTTTCATCTCTCGCAGGACTAACAAAAATCAAGTCCAATGGTAGACGCAATTCTCTACCGATTTGCATCAGGGATGGAGTGAACCTTGTGGACGATTGAACTGAAGACTTGTATGCCAACATTACCAGATCAACATGTTCATCCAAATCTCTCTGATTCACTGACACATATGGAGTAAGCATTTTAATTTATGGTGGAGTTATGTTTTTCAATAAAACCATTTCCTTGGGGATGGAAACTGGAAGATCGTGTCTTCTCTATACCTAATAATTTACACATTTCCAGAAACACTTTTGACTCAAAAGTGTTACCTTGATCAGTGTGACAAATAAGAGGGCATCCCGAACTACTTATATATTGATCTACTAAAGTGTTAGCAACTGTAGAAGCTTCAATGTTAGGAAAACTGTAACATTCTGTCCATTTAGTAAATAAATCACCAACCACCATCAAATATCTATTTCCTCTGTTAGTTTTAACAAATGGTCCCATGAAATCAATAGCAATACTTTCATTTGGGGCTCCAACATTATATGTTTGAAGTGGAGCTTATGACTCCTTAGACTACCTTTTCGACTATTACATGCGTCACACATTCGACTTCAACGTTCCACATCCTTTCTTAAAGCAAACCAAAAAAATCTTTCTCTAACCTTTGCTAGAGTTTTCTTAACTCCTAAATGAGCACCACTCTTCCCATCATGCAACTGTTGCAAAACAAGATCTCTATGAGACTTTGGAATGACTAACAACAACTTTACAGACTCCCCATCTTCACTTTCCCATTTCCGGTACAATATATTTCTCTTTACAATGAAGGAATCCAGCTGCGCCCAGTAGAGTTTTAGTTCAGTATCATACTTAGCCACTTCCTGCCAATCAGACTTAACACCACTACATATCATTCTGAGAGCAGGATCTTTATCTTGAATCTCTCTAACATTAACCCCTTCTCCTAATACACATCCATCTGCTAGACTACATTCAACCGTTTTACCATTTATACCCCCGGAACTTGTACTGGGTACATTGACACTACTACTACAAATATCAGGTACAGTCACAGAACTTATCAAAACATTATCTTTTTCCTCTGTTTGACAAGATACTTCTTCTGTTTGCACACCACTTTCTCTCTCTCCAAAACCATTTTCTTTATTTGAACTGGAATCCAAACAGCCATCTAGATTACGGCCAGCCCTAATTGGCTCGACCATCTTTGTAACCAGATTAACCTCCTTCAACTCTCGTCCTGATTTGGGAACATGTATATAGAAGTGAAATACCACCCTGAAATTATCAACATTATATCAACCATCCTGAAAGTGTTTGAACTGAGTAAAAGCATAATCAGCATGCACACCATGGTAAACAAAATTTGATTACTCTCCTGATTGGTGCAGTTCTCTATATCTGACCGTTTTTCAGTGACAATTGCCACTGTGACCTTTTTACACTCTTCAGATTCGATTCTACCACAATATTTGCAGTCATTATTAATACATTGTCTTCGTGATAACGCGTCTGCATTTGAATGCAGTCGACCAGATCTGTTGTAAAATCATAGGAACTCAGAAAACACATCCATCTAGCTAATTGTCCCTCAACATTTTTTAAATTCAGTAACCATTTCAGACTTGAATGGTCTGTTCTTATCAATACATTTCTACCATAGATATGATGATGAAAGTGTTTCATTGCATTTATGACTGCTAAGATCTCTCTCCTAGATACACATTTTTTTCTTTCAGTTCTTGTAAAACATTTGCTGAAATAGCCTATAACCTTTTCTTTACCATTGACAACCTGTGAAAGCACAGCACCTTGTCCCACCAAAGAGGCATCGGTATCCAAAATAAATGTATCATTCTCTGTAGGAAAAGGTAAAATAGGAGCATTTGTTTAGAGTCGTTTTTATTATTTCAAATGCTTTTTCACAATCTTTTGTCCAAACAAACTTTCTATTATTTTCTGACAATTCATGAATGGGTTTTGCAATAGTTGCAAACTGATATATACATAATTTCTGTAATAACTTGCTAGGGAAATATTTTTTGCCAGGTTTTATTGGTTCAATTTTATCAGTGCCTATACCATTTTCACTGATTGTGTGACCTAGAAAACTGACTTCCTTTTGAAATAGAACACACTTTTTGGGATTCAGTTTTAAATTTGCATCATTTAGCCTCTTAAAAACCAACTCTTGATTTTCAAGCTGATGTAAGAAAGTGGTAGAATGACAGATAATGTCATCTAGATATGTAATGATGGTATTCCAGGTCAGAGACTACTAAATAGTTTTCCATAGACCTACATTATAAGGTCTATGCTTATAGCTACTTCCCTAAATATCATTGAGCATTAAGCTACCCCTGATTTGAAAGTTCCATCCAAGTGCTTTCAAAAAATCACCAACAAAGTAAAGGTTGACCACCGAAATCTTGAGCTGCCAAACATGGTGACACCCATATTGGGACTAAATTTCCCGCCATATGTCAAAAGATAGCACATTCTCAATTTGTACTCACAAAAATCACACAATGTCAGATAAGCAGATTATTTATGTGTTTTTGTGTTAAGAATATTCTAATTTTGAAAATTAAACAATACTCACATTTTTATTTTATTAATAACCAATCAGAAAATCCCATTATGTAACCATTAGCCACGGATTCCCTGTACTTTTTTGCTTGACCAGTGGGAAGCCCCGACCTATTTAGTAGTCTCTGACCTAAAGACAGACTTAAAGACTTTTTTTCCCTTTAACCCAAATATATTTCAAACAAAACAGGTTTTCGAACAAAGCCATGAAGAGATATTTTTTAATTTTTTGCTTTGATTTTTTTTACAGAATTTTAAAATTTGATTCCTAACACAGACAGTGTGCCCTTTTCATAGTCATTTTATACATCAAAAAGCAGACATATGTTAAGTCAGATAAATGTTAATAACTCCTTTATTTTCCCCCTACCTTCATTAAAATACACATAGATAACATGCAAACTGTTAACTCAAACCTGAAAATAAAAAAATGCAGCCAGCTAGAAAATGTAGCCAGAAAACACAGATCCCCCCGCTCCACCTCAACAATTTTTTTTTAAAAATGCATGTAAAACTCTTTTAAGTTTCCATGGCATTTTTCCACCATTATTTATTATTTTTTATTTTAACTGTAAATACTACCTGTGTTTAACATATACACAGCAATTATAGTCTTGCAGGATTTTGTTCACCAACACTCAGAGCTCAATTACTATTAAAACAATGGGTATGGCTCAGAGACAGAAAATGACCTCCAGGTCAGATAGGAGGGTGGTGATGATGGAAAAGGCAGTAAATCAAAGAGATACAGACCCTGTCTCCCCAAATCATTGTGTTACCCATAGCACAAGGGAATTTTGTACTGTTAAGAGGTGTTTTTATATGAAAAAAAAAATGAAAGGATCTAGAAAGCGTCGTGCTGGATATTTCCCACAAATTTATCCCAATTAAGGTGTGTAATAAACCCCAATCTGAGAAGGGGGCCAATGTTTGTGTGCAGTACTGCAGACCAACACCAGAGGAGGCAGACCTGGTAGACCAAGATCCGGTTCAACCACTGGCACTGCAGCATGAAGCCGAATCGGGTAACACAGGCTCCTTCAACAAACTTCTGGGAAGCCGACAGGGACTGAAGACTTTGAGAAAAGGCCTAATGAGAAGCAGACTAGGTAAACTACTTTTCATTACTTGCCTTGCATCAGAAATAAGTCAAAAATAAATATGGCAATCCATTAAATAAGCATTTTTTCAATTTTATCCCATTTTTAGCTCACCAGAGCACGAAGTGCTCAGGGTGAGCTATTGGGATCACCCTTCGTCCGTCGTCAACAATTTGCTTTAAAAGACATCTCCTCTGAAACCGCTGGACCCGCTGGACAGAATTTAATAAAACTTGGCATGTATGATCCTTGGGTGGGCCTCTACAAAAATTGCTCAAAAAAAGTTGACCCATGAAGAACTCTGGTTGCCATGGCAACAAATAGAAAAAATAATTGAAAACTTTGAAAAGCATCTCCTCTGAAACCGCTGGACAGAATTTGATAAAACTTGGCATGTATGATCCTTGGGTGGGCCTCTACAAAAAAAGCTCAAATAAAGTTGATCCATGAAGAACTCTGGTTGCCATGGCAACAAATAGAAAAAATAATTGAAAACTTTGAAAATCATCTCCTCTGAAACCGCTGGACAGAATTTAATAAAACTTGGCATGTATGATCCTTGGGTGGGCCTCTACAAAAATTGCTCAAATAAAGTTGATCCATGAAGAACTCTGGTTGCCATGGCAACAAATAGAAAAACTAATTGAAAACTTTGAAAATCATCTCCTCTGAAACCGCTGGACAGAATTTGATAAAACTTGGCATGTATGATCCTTGGGTGGGCCTCTACAAAAATTGCTCAAATAAAGTTGATCCATGAAGAACTCTGGTTGCCATGGCAACAAATAGAAAAAATAATTGAAAACTCTGAATTGTCATTTGATTTCCTTATAGAAAAAATCATCTTGAATATGCTGATTTACACTGGTGAGCGTTTATGGCCCTTGGGCCTCTTGTTTGCTTGACCAATGGGAAGCCCCGACGTATTTAGTAGTCTCTGACCTCCACAATAAACCATTGAAAACCGACTGCGTTAGTCTTGTAAAGGTGTCTGGAGCGTTACACAGCCCAAACGCTAGACGTTTTCATTGCCACTGCTCTGCACCAGGAATAGAGAATGCAGACTTGCATCTATCTTTCTCATCTATATCCAATTGCCAATAACCGGATTTCATGTCTAAACAAGACCACCACTTTGAACCCGATAACGCCTCTATACTATCATCTATTCTAGGTAACGCCTGAGAATCTTTGACAGTTACCTTATTTAAACCTCGAAAATCACAACAAAATCTCACCGACTTGTCTGCTTTTGTGACCATAACAATAGGACTATTCCAAGGGCTATGGGGACATTTTTCTATTATTCCCTCCCTCTCCATTTTCTTAATCTCTTCCTCTGCAACTTTTCTTTTAGCTAATGGAATCCTATAGGGATACTTTTTGGTTTTTTAAAACCCAAAAACATTTTGATGCTTAATTATGAAATGTTTGAGCACTTTCTTTTGTGTATCAAGATTTACTAAAGATTCTTCAAATAAATCTGTTAAATGGTCTGGTATTACATTATTTTTCTGACAACTTTCTGATTGTATATGAGCAACTGTCCGAGACTCTTTAATATCTACCGATTGTAGTTTTGCTGTCATTGTATTTTTGTAAATTTTTGCCAGTCTGATGGCAACCTGACCGCATTTTGGATCAACCAGAACTTTCCCAACCAAGATACCAGTCTTCTCAACAAAGCCAGTAGCACCTTCCACCAAACATTGAGTAGACCTGTCAACATGGTCCAGAACTTTTGCTTGTACCACAACCTCAGTATTTGGTTCAAGGACCACATCGTTGGAAACAGTAATTTGACAACAATTTGAAACAGCAGCATTTTTCATGTAACACGGAATTTTATCACCTTTTACCAACATATGATTTTTACTTATTATCATAAAATCTATGCCAATAATAGCTTCTTGAACAACATCTGAAATCAACATTTCATGCTGAATCTTGTGACCACCTATACAAATTTCAATAATGGCCTTACCTATAAATGGTTTGCTTTCTCCTGTAACTGTACAAAGCATCGATTTTACTGGTAGAATATCTGGTTTCGAATCTTTTGGCCAATTCTCCATGATTTTAGAATTAATAATTGAAACATTTGCATCAGAATCACATAAACAAGAAACTAAATTGTTATTAATAAGAGCATCAAAAAAAATATCCACTCTGCTCACTCAAACTGTTGATCAGTTGGACCTTACATTCTGTTTGGTCTGGTTGCAGCCCGCCAACTCGACCTTTGACTGTTTCCCGAAATCTGATTTTTCTGACTGTTTTGATCATAATTAGGTCTAAATTGTCTGCTCTGATTTCTGTTAGCATTGTATTTGTTTCTATTTTGGTTTGACCTCTCTTCAAAACTTTTGATACCCCCTTGCCTGTATTCATTGGGTTTGGTTTTGTAATCCTGACTATTTTGTGACCTGTATCTTTGTTTATACTGTGTAACAGCCTGTTTCTGTTGTGAATCAATTCTCTCTATTGTCTCTGTTAACCTCTCTATCTTCTCCAAAACAGTGTCTAGCCCTATTTTGATTTATAATTTTCCTGACCGTGATATGCATTGACAGGTTGAAGTCTTTGTTTATCTGCCAATTTGTACGTTTCGACCCTGACTGCAATTGTTTCTGCCTCTGACATTAACTTCGGACAGCATTCTCTGAGTCGTAATCTAATGTCAGAATCATCTAGACTATCAATAAACAGTCCAAAGCCAACATTTCTATCAAATCAGAGTTAGCATCTGGGTAGGCTTGGCGGGTCAGCTTTTTAACACGCTGAGCTAATTCCGGAATAGATTCATCTTTTCTCCTAGTAATTCACTTCAGCTGTGACCTAAATATCTCAGCTTTGTTTTTAGTACCAAATCTAGATTTAAGAACCTCTACCAAACTGTCATAATCCCTTTTCTGTAATTCAGGCAATTCACTCAACATTGACATAGCATTTCCTGTTAAGCTGCTTGCTAAATACAGTGATTTGGCTTGGTAACTCCAGCCATTAATTTCTGCAACAATATTGAATTGAGTCAGATATTCTGAAATATCTGTTGATCCATCATATGTCTGAGATTTCATTTTTAAGTTATTTGTGTGAAATTGTTGTTGCACAACATTACTGTTTAACACATTCTGATGTCTATGTTGCATATCGGACATTAAACAGTTTTGCCTTTCATCATTATTCCTGCCATTTGATCTAAAATTGAAAGTAACCTCTGGGTCTACCCTGTAGGCTCTTTCAGAAACGTTCCCATTTACTCTGTTTAAATCAGTTTCAATAGAATCCATTCTCTGTTGCATATGACATGCAATTCCTCTAATGAAAAAGATATTGAGCTTATTTCCCTGGTCATAATATTCAGCCTATTTTCAAACAAATCATTTTCAGGAGTTTCCTTGGTAGGATTCTCTGTAGTATCATTCTCCATGCTTGTTTCCAATTCAGAATTATCCATTGGTATTAACAAAAAAAAAGTTTTAAAATATTCTACTCCCTCTCTCTCTATATATATATCTATATCTATAAATAATTATTATGTATTCTTTAAAATTATGTTTTCATCTATTTCTGTTTTCAGATAACACAAGATTTCAACACAGGTTGATGGCAATAATTTTCAAATTTCATGTAAATTTGTGTAAATTCTAAAAAAAATATTTATAAATTTTTATTTATTTCATTTTTTTTAGTAAATAAAATCTATGTTCTAATATTTAACTTTCTTTATATCATTTACTAATGCCCTTAAAATTTTTTTTTATCCCACTTCTGACACCATTATGTTGTGTTGGACAGTACAAAAATTAAGACGGGTCTGTTAATAATAATTTTATTTACATGTGGTCAACCCGTGTTTATATAAAGAAACGGCTATTTTTAGCATCTAAAAATAGATTCTAAATTTATACCTTCATAATTTGGCCATTTGTATCTTTTCAACTTCATCAATTTTCCCTCCTCCTTTTCTGTCTATTTTCTCTCTTATATCAATTCTCAACCTTTCCTCTTCTTCTTCTTCTGAATTCAAAATTCGGGCCTTATATACTGTTAGGTAACGTTTGTTTACATGACGTCATAAAATGCAGGTGGAGTTTCCCGGATAGCATTTCTAAGAATGAAATGATCATACAAGATGGCGGTAAAACCATGCTTGTTTTTTACGAAGTGAATTTAGGAACGAAATATACATATTTAAAAACATATGAACAATAAATCATTATTAATATTACTTACGGTACTTTATTTTTTGATTGTTAACTATTTACTTTTGATATGATAACCTACGAATTGGTGAAAAAGATGAATTGTATGACGCCATGTAAACAAAGTGGGTGGGATGTGAAAATATATTTGTAATTGAATATTTTTAACGTTAAGACATGTATTAATATATATCTCTCGGAAGAATCGAGGTTTTAGGAATGTATATTTAAGGAGAACAAGAAGATCTCTTTCCTGGGGGATACTTTCGATTATTCAACCTTCACCCTTTAGTTTACACAGGAAGTTCATGTGAAAAAAAAAAGATGGTCAACGAGAGAAACAGAATTTTTAGAATATAATTTTCTCTTGTTTGCTATTTTTAGTCTAATGATATTTAAATGAAATGTGTAAAATTAAAATCATCCTGTAAAAAAGACAATACGGACCTTACATATACAATAAAACAGTGTTTTGTTATGGGAAATAACAAAATAGTCACTATTGTTTATGTCTGTATGAGTTAACGTTCCTGAATGTTATATTGAAAACGAGGCTGTTAAAAAGATGCCCCCGCATTGAAAATAATAAAACACATGGCCTGTAATAATTGTCTTAGTTCATTGAATGACATAAAGTCAAATGGGCTTAACAACTGGTGCATGTATTATAAATAGTTTACGTTACCTTTTATCGAGACATCAATGGAATGGTGCCCCTTCAGATGCCATATCCTAATTTGCATTCCTCTACTATTCGCGACATCGCATTAGGGGTCACGTAAGATTGACCTTTAAAGTAATTTATGTGCATAAACAAGTGCTCGTTTTTCAACCAATTAAATAGCGCGTTTCTAACTGACTTCGGTAAAACATGTGCAAAGGGTGAGAAAAATGTGCATCTTGACCGGGACTCGAATCCGGGTCCTTTTGCTTACAGGGCGAATGTTCTACCGAATGAGCTACCAGTTTACCGAATGGGGTACTCGGCCGCTTAGACATCTTTCTACCCTATTGTGATATTGATGCGGTTACTTCCCCCTGATATACCGAACGATTCTATTGCCGCCGTTTTGATTGTCTTATACAAAGGTCAATCTGAGACGACTCTCTATACGATGTGGTCAGATCCATTTAGCATACTGAATCTGATTTTAATGACATTGCTTCAGGTGTAAATTAAGATTGGTCCTCCGCTGTATCGTAATTCTGTTAGACAGTCCTTACAGATCACGTTTGATTCATCCGATTAGGAGAATCCAAAATATTTCCAAAGTGTGGATGTATATTTCACCCGCGCATTTTTATATGTTGTTTCCATTTTTGCAGACGATAGTCGAAGTCAATAAAGTTAGTCTATAAAGCTTTCCGTCTGCTCGTATTTTCATTTATTATACAACTTTTTATTAACTCACCTGAGCACTTGTGTAGTCATTCTTCATGACACTTGGTCAGGATGTTTGTCTACGTGATATCTCGGATGAGTGCGAAATTGTTTTGTTGGGTCAAAAACTAGGTCACCACGTCAAATCTCTGAAAAAACCTTGTGAACACTTTAGAGGCCACAGTTTTGGCCCAATCTTCATGGAACTTGGTCAGGATGTTTGTGTACATATGTCGGATGATATCAAAATTGGGTCATGTGGGGTCAAAAACTAGGTCACCAGGTCAAGTCTCTGAAAAACCTTGTGAACACTTTAGAGGCCACAGTTTTTACCCAATCTTCATTTGGTCAGGATGTGTGTCTACATATCTTGGATGAGTTCGAAAATGTGTCACGTGGGGTCAAAACTCTAGAGGCCGCAGTTTTAGCCTTCTTTAGATTTGATCAGGATGTTTGTCTACATGATATCTTGGATGATATCGAAAATGGGTCATGTGGGGTCAAAAACTAGGTCACCAGGTCAGATCTTAGGAAAACCTTGTGAACATTCTAGAGGCCACAGTTTTAGCCTAACCTTAATGTAACTTGGTCAGAATGTTTGTTTACATCAAATCTCGAACGAATTCAAAATTTAGCCACATGAGGTCAAAAAGTAGGTCACCAGGGCAAATTTTAGAAAAATCTTGTGAACACTCTTGAGGCCTACATGTTTGCCCCAGTCTCCATTAAACTTGATAAGAATGATGACTGCATGCATTCCCAGTTGAGTGCAAATTTAGGTAGGATCAAATTCAAAAAACACTTTAGATGCCACATTTTTGTCATCATGCCAAACACATCAATCTTACTCAGATGAGCGGCACAGTGCCATCTTGGCCCTCTTGTTTTAAAATTTCAGTACAGTTTATAGTTGAATAATAATAATAAGACTGCTTTTAATTCAATATGGAGCTTCTGTGAAAATGCCGAATATTAAAAATATTCAAAAAAAAAATTCATAAAGGTAATATATTGCTTAATGTAAGATGTGATAAGCATAATTTTATTATTAAAATATGAAACATTTAAGTTATTTTTTCTTGCAAAAACTCGTTTCAAAGAGGTCTTTAATTTTATTATTCGGGATATTTTCGACTGACACCGTCGATATACTCTATATAGAACATTTCAGAAATAATCATCTCTGAAACTTGAGCACAACGTGCTCAAGGTGAGCTATAAGGATCACCCTGCGTTGTCAAATATTTGCTTTAAAAGACAGCTGATTATAAATTGATTAAATTTTAACATGGATCATCCTTTGGTGAACCTCTACAAAAGTTGCCAAAATAAACTTGATCCATGCAGAACTCAAATTGCCATGGCACCGAACAGAATTGGAAAACTTCTTAACTGAAACCAATGGCCGGAAATGATTTCCTTTGGCACAAATGGTCACTTCATATTGCTCTACCATAAAAATAGCCCGTAGGGTGTTGGCTAATTTCTTTATATACTCTTTATAGAAAATTTCATTTTTTCCCTATGTAGCCAATGATCACACTGACTACTATAATTGCTAAAATACAGTTATCCCTTGTAAAACTAGGCCTTTAGGAAAAAATACAAAAGAACCATACAGACCTTGGATCGCTCACCTGAGTAAACGTTACCCATAAAAACATCTGTATTAAAAAAAATTGAAATCTGGCCAGTAGTTTTGAAGGAGATTATCTTTCAAGTTTTCAGAATTCATTTCGTTCCATTACCATTGCAACCAGTTCTACATGGATAAAGTTTATTTTAGCAACGTTTGTGAAGGTTCACCCAAAGATCATTCCTGACAAATTCTGTCAAGCGAATTCAGAGATGTCATTTAAAGTTTTCAATATATACTTTTAAGACAAATTAGCCCCGCCCTTCGCGGCCATGTTTTTTTTTTAACGAACCGGAATAATTTTAGCGAGCTTGGTAGAGGGTAACCCAAGGATCATCTGTACTAAAACATCTATACGAAAACGTTTTGAAATGTGGCCAGCAGTTTTAAAGGAGATGATTATTTCAGGTGATTATTAAAGTGTTTTTTTTTTTTTTTCATTCCGTTGCCATGGCAACCAGATTTCTTTATGGATTAAGTTTATTTTAGCAACTTTTGTGAAGGTTCACCATCCCTGCCCTGCCAAGTTAAATCAAATTCTGTCCAGTGGTTTCAGAGATGTTTAAAGTTTTTACTATATACATTTAAGGCAAATTGGCCTCGCCCCTGGAAGCCATGTTTTTTAACAGATCAGAATAATTTAAGACATCTTGGTAGTGGGTTACTACTAAAACATTTTTGAAATCTAGTTTGTTATTTTTGAAGGAGATGATGTTTAAATTTTTCTTTTTTCCTTCTGTCCGTGCAGTTTCTAGAGTTCTACATATAAGACAAATTAGCCCTGCTTCTGACGGCAATGGTTTTATTACGGATCAGAATAATTTTAGCAATCTTGGTAGAGGTTTACCCAAGGAATATCTGTACTATCTGGCCGGTTGTTTAGAAGAAGATGAATTTTTCTTTCCAATACCTTTGGAACTAGAATTTTACATGGATCAACTTTTGTGAAGGTTCACCCAAGGATCATCCCTGCCAAATTTTATCAAATTCAATCAAGCGGTTTCAGAGATGTTTAAAGTTCTTACTATATACATATAAGACAAATTGGCCCCGTTCCTGGTGGCCATGCTTTTTCACGGTGCGGAATAAGTTTAGCAATCTTAGTAGAGGGTTACCCAAAAAAATGTCTGTACTAAAACATTTTGAAATCTGGCAAGTAGTTTTGGAGAAGATTATGTATCAAATTTATTTTAGCAACTTTTGTGAAGGTTCACCCAAGGATAATCCCTGCCAAATTTTATCAAATTCAGTCAAGCGGTTTCAGAGGAGATGTTTAAAGTTCTCACTATATACATATAAGAAAAATTGGCCCCGTTCCTGGTGGCCATGATTTTTCACGGTGCGGAATAAGTTTAGCAATCTTAGTAGAGGGTTACCCAAGAAATATCTGTACTAAAACATTTTGAAATCTGGCAAGTAGTTTTGGAGAAGATTATGGTTCAAGTTTTCATATTTTTTCTTTCCGTTGCCATGGCAACCTAAGTTCTACATGGATCAAGTATATTTTAGCAACTTTTATGAAGGTTAACCAAAGGAACATTCCTGTCAAATTTAATAAATTTATGTCCAGCGGTTTCAGAGGACATGTTTAAAGCAAATTGTTGACGACGGACGCTGGGTGACCCTGATAGCTCACCATGAGAACGTGCTCAGGTGAGCTAGATCATCTCCTTCTAAACGACTGGCCATTTCTCAAAGCGTTTCTTCGGTAACCCTCAACTAAGATTGCTAAACTTTTTGATCCGTAAAAAAGCATGGCCATCAGGGTGGGGCTAAAAAGACATCTCCATTGAAATCGCTGGACAGAATTTGATAAACACTTGGTAGGAATGATCCAAAAGAGTTGCTAACCTGAACTTGATCCATGTAGAACTCCGGATGTCAAGGCAACGGAATAAAATTATATATATATATATATATATATATATATATATATATATATATATATACTAAGAGATTACCTAGATATGTGGGATGTTTTCCAATATGAAACCCTTTCTGTGGGGTGGTGAAAAATAGTGGGGTGTTTATATCACCCCACTTTTTCTCGACCCGATTTTCATGCAGTATTTACAGTATTCAAGCCATCAAGAACAAAAATGAAACATTAAGGTATCACATGGAAACCATATATATGCGTTCGTAGCATTGATCTTCCTTTATACCGACCACTCACAGTCCAGTTTATACTTGCGCGCTGAATATATATCGCCCCGTAATTTTTACCTGTAAATATATAAAACCCCATTTTTCGTGAATAATTATGTTATCGTAAAAGTCATCTGGGGTCAAGTAAATCCATGGATACAAGGATTTATAAATACAGCGCTTATTTAACGACGTGAACGATCTTCCGTGAGAATAGTTAGTCCCCTACCGGTGTTCACACCGGAGGGGACTATAGGTTTGCCCTCCGTCTGTCCGTCCGTCCGTCTGTCCGCTCAAATCTGGATCCCGCGATAACTTAATAACTAAGCAAGCTAACTTGATGAAACTTGGTATATGACTAGATGGCAATGTGTAGATAATGCACGTCGTTTTATTTTTGTTGTTCGACTAAAATTGTGGTTGCTATGGTAACGGAAATAGTGAAAATATGGCAAAAATGGGATCCCGCGATAACTAAGCAAGCTAACTTGATGAAACTTGCTATATGACTAGATGGCAATGTGTAGATTATGCACATCATTTTATTTTGTTCTTCGACTAAAATTGTGGTTGCTATGGTAACAGAAATAGTGAAAATATGGCAAAAAATGGGATCCCGCGATAACTAAGCAAGCTAACTTGATGAAACTTGCTATATGACTAGATGGCAATGTGTAGATTATGCACGTCATTTTATTTTTGTTCTTCAACTGAAATTGTGGTTGCTATGGTAACGGAAATAGTGAAAATATGGCAAAAATGGGATCCCGCGATAACTAAGCAAGCTAACTTGATGAAACTTGCTATATGACTAGATGGCAATGTGTAGATTATGCACGTCATTTTATTTTTAGCTCACCTGAGCACTTGTGCTCGGGTGAGCTTTTGTGATCGCCTTTTGTCCGTCGTGCGTCGTCAGTCGTCCGTCGTCAACAATTGCTTGTGAACACTCTAGAGGCCACAATTTTGGCCCAATCTTCATGAAACTTGGTCAGGATGTTTGTCTACATGATATCTCGGATGAGTTCGAAATTGGGTTATGTGGGGTCAAAAACTAGGTCACTAGGTCAAATCTTGAAAAACCTTGTAACACTCTAGAGGCCACAATTTGCCCAATCTTCATAAAACTTAATCAGGATGTTTGTCTACATATCTCGGATGAGTTCGATATTGGGTCATGTGGGGTCAAAAACTAGGTCACTAGGTCAAATCCTTGAAAAACCTTGTGAACACTCTAGAGGCCACAATTTTAGCCCAATCTTCATAAAATTTCGTCAGGATATTTGTCTACATGATATCTCGAATGAGTTCGAAAATGGGTAATGTGGGGTCAAAAACTAGGTCACCAGGTCAAATCTTAGAAAAACCTTGTGAACACCCTACAGGCCACAGTCTTGGCCTAATCTTCATAAATTTTGGTCAGGATGTTTGTCTACATGATATCTTGCATGAGTTTGAAATTAGGTCATGTGGGATCAAAAACTAGGTCACCAGGTTAAATCTAAGAAAAACCTTGTGAACTCTCTAGAGGCCTACATTTTTGTCCCAGTCTTCATTAAACTTAATATGAATGATGACTGCATGAATTCCCAGTTGAGTGCAAATTCAGGTAGGATCAATATGTAGGTCACTTAGTCAAATGTTAGAAAACACTTTTAGATGCCAGATTTTTTGTCATTATGCCTAACACAGCCATCTTACTCAGGTGAGCGACACAGTGCCATCTTGGCCCTCTTGTTAGCTTGACTATTAGAAGAATAGGATGAGTTATTGGAGTCACATCAGCATCCACGTCGGCGTTGAGTCCACGTCCCAGGAAATGTTAAGGTTTTGTTTAACATTGCTATTATCTCCACTATTACTCATATCAATGGATGTCCCCCAAACTTTACACATGTGTTTATCATCATCAGACCAACCAGTAGAAACAGTAACTCTTCCAAATTTGTTTGCATATTTATGGCCCTTTTTGGACTTAGAAAATCGGTTAAGCTTTTGTTTAACATTGCCATTATCTCCAGTTTTTCTTATTTGATGTCTCTCAAACTTAACACATGTCTTGATCATCATCAAACCAACTACTAGAAACAAGGACAGTAACTCTTCCAAATTTGTTTGCATATGTATGGCCCTGTTTGAACTTAGAAAAAATGTTAAAGTTACGTTTAACATTTCCATTATCTCCACTTTTACTCGATGGATGTCCCTCATACTTCAAGTAGAAACAGGAACTTTAACTGTTCTAAATATTTTTGCATATTTATGGGCCTTTTTAGCTCACCTGAGCACAAAGTGCTCAAGGTGAGCTTTCGTGATCACCCTGTGTCCGTCATCCGTTGTCGTGTGCCGTCTGTCATCAACAATTTACTTTAAACAACATTTCCTCTGAAACCACAGGGTAGAATTTGATTAAACTTGGCAGGGATGTTTCTTGGGTGAACCTTCACAAAATATGCTAAAATAAACTTGATCCATGTAGAACTCTGGTTACCATGGCAATGGAAAGAAAAAAAAAAAACTTTAAAAATCACCTCCTTCAAAAATATTGGCCAGATTTCAAAATATTTTGGTACAGATGTTCCTTGGATAACTCTCTACCAAGATTACTAAAATTATTCCGATCAGGAAAAAAACATGGCCGCCAGGGGTGGGGCTAATTTGCCTTATATGTATAAAGTGAAATCTTTAAATGACCTCTCCTCTGAAGCTGCTGGACAGAATTTGATAAAACTTTGCATCATTTCCTTCAAAACCACTGGCCAGTTTTCAAAATGTTTGAATACAGACTGATGTTCCTTGGGTAACCCTATACTCAGGTGAGCAATCCAGGGCCATCATGGCCCTCTTGTTGTTCTTCGACTAAAATTGTGGTTGCTATGGTAACGGAAATAGTGAAAATATGGTAAAAAATGGGATCCCGCGATAACTAAGCAAGCAAACTTGATGAAACTTGGTATATGACTAGATGGCAATGTGTAGATTATGCACATTATTTTATTTTTGTTCTTCAACTAAATTTGTGGTTGCTATGGTAACGGAAATAGTGAAAATATGGCAAAAAATGGGATTGATTACATTTTTGAGTCAAGGTGGAGCCGATAGGGGACTTTATGTGTTGCATACAACACCAGTTACTTGTTTAACATACCATTATTGAAAGGACTGCGTGATTAGTAAAATATTTTCAGAACCTCAGTGTTTGATGACGAAAGACCAGGTCGGCCGACATCGACAGTCACTGTTGGAAACACAGCGTTAGTGAAGGAACTATTAGATAATGACATACGGTTTATGATGCAAAGTATTGCAAAGCAACTATCTCTTGTATTACACAGTACAACGTATTCTTAAGACGAGAGGTGGTGATTACGTTGAGAAAGTAAACCGGACACTAGACTTTGACCATGCACCTATCAAACTTTAATTATGAAATTAAACAAAACGTAAGACTCATAGAAGAAAATAAATATACACAAAATTTACATTTAGTGATATTCAAATAATCCTAAAATTGCTAAAATTTGCGTTTTGCAAATGTGGGGTGTATACATGTATATACATTTCCTAGGCATATGTTTCACTCTGCACTTCGTTTTATGCAGTGTGATTTCTGGCTTTAGAACATGTCTATTCCCTTTCACCGCAGAAACACAAAAATGTATTCTACCCAAGAACGTATGAGAGTAATTTGATATGGCTTATCGGGACTAATCCGCTGTGTGTGGGGATGTTAAGTAGATCTTTCTGTGAGAAGCGTTATTATAGTTTCATGGTTAATAAAAAATTGCATGGTTGGTGCTTGTAACTATATAAGAAAAACTGGGATGATTTCGTAGAAAGCCGTCGTTATAAGTATGATTGTATTCTTTGATTATCCATTTTACGGCTGTGCATTCTTCTGAGCAATTTTCATAAAAAAAAACTCATATTCAAACAAACAAAAAAATCAACTGCTGTAATTCAAACCTTGCAACATGCCAAACTACCGTAAACCTTTTCTATTTCACATTCCTTGCAATCAATTACGTGTTTTTCGAAACATTCAAGACACATAAAATGTTCTATTCACGATTATTTTATCAGTCTGAGAAAAAAGACTATTTATATGTATGAAATAACTTAATATTGTGGTTATTATCTATGTCTTGGACGAATTCATACCGACATTACATATCAAAGTTTTAGTAATTTTTGTGATGTTTAAATGTGTTACCACACTGCAGTATCACGCCGTAGACATGTTGCATGATGTCACATCAAGTAACATTATCCTGACTCCGGGCCGACCAGACCTGGAAAGACAATTATATGCTTAGCACCAAGCAAGGGAGCTACACTGGTATCATATTTTGCGATATCAGTAAGTCGGGATCGAAACCACGACCTCCTGAGTGTAACAATGGATTTGCATCACTCTTTTCATCAATTTGAAAAAAAAATGACTTCGTGTGTTTTTGTCTTGTGTGAGTCTTATAAATTTAAAATTAAAATTGGATAAGTGCACATTTTCTACTTTTTGAGTTATGCTCAGGACAAAAATTGGGACAGACAAACGGATAGACAGACAACTCTGACAAAAACAAAACATTTCCCCCGTATAAATATTGGAGGAGATATAATTAAAAGGAAGTACCATATAAAAAACCCATATTAGCATGATATCTGATCAAGAGCAGAATGCATTACACCGAGAACACCACATATACCTGCCAGTTAATTGGCCATTGTGTATAATTACCAGCATATCTGTGTGAAAGCAACACCATTTATATTGCTGGTGAGGAAGTCATACTTTAAATTGATAAGATTTTAATGTACACTTCCGTCATTAATGGGCATGCATCGCTACGTTTGGAGACAGTTTAAGGCTTGACTTGACTATATGAGTTTACCGTCGCTTCGACAGTATTTCAGTCATACAGCGACGTCCAGCTAATTACAGGTGGAAGAAGATCCCGAATGCACGGAGGCATACGGGTAGAATCACCAACCCACCGCAAGCCATCTGGAAGGCTTCCTCGCATGAATATCCTAATGACCCTGCCAGGAACCCAAGCGGTGAGGGGCTGAGTAAGTGTTAAAGTCAGCGATTTTTCCCTCTCGGCCCCGGAGACAGGATCATGATTCATAATCGAATCATGAGTAGGTTAACGTTAGTTCATCGTCCTCCTAATGCTCATCATCAGCGGTAACAGCATCGTGTGAAGGGTCAGGAAATTAAGAACAAGATGTTTTGTTTATTGTCCGCACAATATCTTCAGTAGAAATAAGCCTAGGTTTGTGAAACTTAGTAGGGACAGTGCTTGAGAAACTTAGTAGGGACATTGCCCTTTTTCAGTAAATGACCCCTATTATTTTAAAAGTTATAAGGTCAAAGGTAAAAATGTCATTTAATATAAAATCCTTTTTAAATTAATAACTTGAGAGGGAATAAGCCTAGGTCTGTGAAACTTGGTAAGGACATTCCCAATGGCCTGTAGATGATCTCTATTATTTTGAGGTCATAAAGTCAAAGCTCATGGTCACAATGACACAAAGGTCATTAGAGCAGAAAACCCTATCGTTTGTTCGGGACAAACGAAATCTAGTGCTTCTTATATATGTTGAAAATTTAAACGCAGATACTTTAGATACTGAAAATATATCGATATAATGATATGTCAGGAGTTATGCCCTTTTTAATATAATAGGGCCTCCGTGGCCGAGAGGGTAAAGTTGCTGACTTTAACACTCACTCAGCCTCCTTGCATTCGGGGTCTTCCTCCACCTGTAATTTGCTGGACGTCTCTATATGACTGAAATACTGTCGAAGCGACGGTAAACTCAAATAGTCAAGTCAAGTTTAATATAATAAAATGCCATATTTTATTTTTTTTCTAGCGTCTTCATTTCTTGAACAATCATCTTCAAATTTAAGTTTATTACCTTAATCTTCGATTAAGTTTGATTATGGCATATATTGGTTTTTAAAAAAGTCATTTCTTGAGCAATCGTCTTCAAACTTTATGACAATGTTTATTACCTTAATCTCTCTATCATGTTCGATAAAGGCTGATTTCGGCCTATAAGGTCAGGAGTTATGTCCCTTTTCATACAAATATTGCCAGATTCCACCTTTTTTACCCTCCAGCATCTTTATTTCTTCGGTAGTGTAGGTGTGAAGGCAATGTTTCTCAGGTGAGCGATTATAGAGCCATCTTGGCCCTCTCGTTAGGGCTTTCTGCCTAAAGCAGAAAGTCCTTTTGGGTTTGTTATTTTTATTTCTCCTTTGAGATTCAATTAAAACAGGTTGCCAATAAGCCAGCCGTATTAAAATTTAACAGTAATCAAAGTGACTTTGCCCCTTTTGAATGCAATAATTTTCATCTTCATATAACGTTATGTGACGTCACATTTCAAATAAGCTACCAAATTTGGTTCGCGCTCTGAAGCCTCCAGTATTGGTCCGATTGACTTGATATTTCACAGAAGGTGTAAGTTGGGATGTAGATGTACATCCTTGAATTTTCAAAATTCCAAAATTTCAAGATTTTATGTCAAAATCGAGATCTGAACTTTTGTCATTAACATATAATTTCGTGTTACTAAGGCTCCTGGTGAGTAAGGACCGTGAAAATTGGTTAGCTTATGTGTCCTGAGGTCTTTTTTGTATTATTTGAAAACTGACGTCGTGTGACGTCATTTGCGTCACACTGTAATAAGCAATTTTGCTTTCGAAATAAGCGGGTTTTAGGACCTGCAGGCTTGATTTTTTGACGGATTGGCATGTTACTTTCAATGAATGTGCAACCCAGTGTCCCATCGAGCATGGTGACACCCGTTGTTTCTGGAAAATCGCAAAGGTCAAGGTCATATGTCAGTTGTCGGTAACTTTTTTTCGGCCATGGATATCTCAAAAACCAAAAATATTATACCTAAACACTATGAGTAAAATTTGTAGTGTTTTGAAAGACCTTTTAAGTAATATTTATTTTTTGAAGATCGGGGTTGAATGGGTTGAGCTTTGGCAGATAAACGAAAGGTGTAACAGAACAGCAGATAAGCTTCGTTTAATCGTTTTAACTAATAGTTTTTCAGGAAAAAACGAATTGATTTCAAATTCTCATCGTTCAAAAACGAAAATAAAAAATGGAAAACGAATTGTGCTCGAAGATGCCGTCGTTTTGTTTAGTTTTTTTTGTGTTTTTTTTTTCATGTTTACTTGCGCATTGGTAGCAAAGGGAGGTCGCAATCTAAAATGCTTTTCCAAAACAGCATTTTAATCTATTAACAATAAATCATTGTTCTCTGAAAATAGCGTTATGGTTGAAAACTCTGAAACAAAATGTCAAAATCTAAGTTTGGAAGAGCCAGAAAAATAATAGAAACATCGGTTGCCAGTTTTTTTTGTTTTTTTTTTATTTTGTTGTTGTTTTTTTCATTAAAAAAGATCCAAATCCTTACGAAAGCAGTGAGCAGTTTCTTGAACCATATCATTTCGAACGTTGTTTTATCAGCACCGTGGTTCTCAAGTACCGACGAAATTGTTAGATTCTTGGAAATTGTCTTTGACTTCTTATAACATGTTCATATCTTTATGGATAAGTTTTTAATGCATGCACATAAGCAATTACATCATTCATATTTTACAATTTATCTCAGGTTAATTTTCACATACTGTGACACTATAAGCTCATTGGGATTTGGAATGAAGTAAACTAATTGAAAATTCAGAAAAACTATTTAAAAATGCAGAAAAACTAATTGTTCTTGGAAAGTATTGGTAAAAAACCAATTGCCTTAAAAAGCTTGTAGTTTAAACTAATTGCCATCAAAAGTTATCTATTGCTCTGAGTGTAATTTTAACAAAATTGAAACGTTGTAGCTTCAGAGTCAATCATTGTGATTTTTTTCAGGATTTACACACTAAAAGGTGAAGTGATGTATGCTGCCAGGAACATTTGTTTGGTCACGTGAATATGAAAATTAAAGCAAGAATTATTAAAACATTCATATAAAATCGGCAAGTTGATGTATAAGTTCAAATTTGTACGAATGCCGAAAACTTAGATGTGCAAAAAGTCCTGAAAGTTCTTACGTCATCAATCATGGCAGATATTCATGTTTTTCGGATAAGGGCTTGAGTTGCCCTTGGGAATGAGTTGCATTTTTTTTGTGTACACCAGGACCGATAAACATGTTGCCTTTGTTATTATGGCTTTCTGCAATCTTTTATTAGGGCTTTCTGCTTTAAGCAGAAAGTCCTTTTGGGTTTGTTATGTTGTTGTTGTTTTTAGCTCACCTGAGCACTTGTGCTCGGGTGAGCTTTTGTGATCGCCTTTTGTCCGTCGTGCGTCGTGCGTCGTGCGTCGTCCGTCGTCCGTCGTCAACAATTGCTTGTGAACACTCTAGAGGCCACAGTTTTGGCCCAATCTTCATGAAACTTGGTCAGGATGTTTGTCTACATGATATCTCGGATGAGTTCGAAATTGGGTCATGTGGGGTCAAAAACTAGGTCACTAGGTCAAATCTTAGAAAAACCTTGTGAACACTCTAGAGGCCACAAATTTGGCCCAATCTTCATAAATTAATCAGGATTTTGTCTACATGATATCTCGGATGAGTTCGAAATTGGGTCATGTGGGGTCAAAAATAGGTCACTAGGTCAAATCCTTGAAAAACCTTGTGAACACTCTACAGGCCACAAATTTGGCCCAATCTTCATGAAACTTAGTCCAGGATATTTGTCTACATGATATCTCGGATGAGTTCGATATTGGGTCATGTGGGGTCAAAAACTAGGTCACCAGGTCAAATCTTAGAAAAACCTTGTGAACACTCTACAGGCCACAAATTTGGCCCAATCTTCATGAAACTTAGTCAGGATGTTTGTCTACATGATATCTCAGATGAGTTCGAAATTGGGTCATGTGGGGTCAAAAACTAGGTCACCAGGTCAAATCTTAGAAAAACCTTGTGAACACTCTAGAGGCCACAGTTTTGGCCCAATCCTCATGAAACTTGGTCAGGATGTTTGTCTACATGATATCTCGGATGAGTTCGAAATTGGGTCATGTGGGGTCAAAAACTAGGTCACCAGGTCAAATCTTAGAAAAACCTTGTGAACACTATACAGGCCACAGTTATGGCCCAATTTCAAAACTTTCAGGATGTTTGTCTACATGATATCTCGGATGAGTTCGAAATTGGGTCATGTGGGGTCAAAAACTAGGTCACTAGGTCAAATCTTAGAAAAACCTTGTGAACACTCTAGAGGCCACAAATTTGGCCCAATCTTCATCAAACTTAATCAGGATGTTTGTCTACATGATATCTCGGATGAGTTCGAAATTGGGTCATGTGGGGTCAAAAACTAGGTCACAGGTCAAATCTTAGAAAAACCTTGTGAACACTTAAGGCCACATTTGGCCCAATTTCACAAACTTTCAGGATGTTTGTCTACATGATATCTCGGATGAGTTCGAAATTGGGTCATGGGGTCAAAAACTAGGTCACAGGAAATTAAAAATAGAGGCCACAAATTTGGCCCAATAGGATGTTTGTCTACATGATATCTCGGATGAGTTCGAAATTGGGTCACATGGGGTCAAAAACTAGGTCACCAGGGAAAATCTTAGAAAAACCATGTGAACACTCTAGAGGCCACAGTTTTGCCAATCTTCATAAAAATGGTCAGGGTGTTTGTCTACATGATATCTTGATGAGTTCGAAAATGGGTAATGTGGGGTCAAAAACTAGGTCACCAGGTCAAATCTTAGAAAAACCTTGTGAACACTCTAGAGGCCTACATTTTTGTCCCAGTCTTCATTAAACTTAATATGAATGATGACTGCATGAATTCCCAGTTGAGTGAAAATTCAGGTAGGATCAATATGTAGGTCACTTAGTCAAATGTTAGAAAAACACTTTTAGATGCCAGATTTTTTGTCATTATGCCTAACACAGCCATCTTACTCAGGTGAGCGACACAGGGCCATCTTGGCCCTCTTGTTTTTCGTCTTCTTCTTCTTATTATTATTATTTCTCCGTTTGAGGTTCAAATTAAGACAGGTTGACAATAAGTCAGCAACATGAAATTTTAGCAGAAGGCAGAGTGACTTTTGGTGCTTTTGAATGCATAGTTTTTCATCTCCATATGACGTCATGTGACGTCACAGTTGAAATATGCTACAAATTTGGTTCGCGCTCTGCAGCAGTTATTTCTGGTCCAATTGACTTGATATTTTCACAGAAGGTGAACGTTAGGATGTAGATGTGCATATATTCTTAAATTTTCAAAATTCCAAAAGTTCGAAATTTTCGAATTTTCAAAATCGAGATTCGAACTTAGGTCATAAGAACCTAATTTCGTGTTATAAAGACTCCTGATGAGTTAGAAGAATGGAAATTAAACAGCATATGTATATTGCGGTCGTCTTTGTATTCCGTGACGACTTACGTCGTATGACGTCATTTGACGTCACAACGTCATCAGCAATTTTGTATTCGAAATGTGCGGTTTTTTAAGGCTCTGCAGCCTTTATTTTTACCGATTTGCATGTAACTTTCAATGAATGTGTAACCTAGTGTCCCATCTTAAAATAAAAAGTTTTGTTAGCGCTCTGCAACCGCCATTTATGATGGGATTTTCTTCCAAAATGTTCATAGATCGTATATTTCAAGACCTAGATGTGCATTATCTTTTCCGCTTACCAAATTTCGAAAAGGCCAAGGTTCTATGGCAAAACCAAGTTTTGAAAAAAAGACTTTTAAAATGCATTTATGTTTTTTAAGCTTTTTGATAGGCTAGAAACATGAAATTTGGACAGCATATGCACCCTGAAGTATATTTGATATTATGCCAAATTTGATTTGGTCAATAACTTTCCTTTAGTCCGGAGATGGGAATAAATCATGAATCGGTTGAAAGCTAATTTCCAGTATTTTAAAGCTAAATTAATCTTCATATTGCATCGACACATACATAGATATCTAGTATGTGAACTGAATCTTTCATGTAACACTGTAAATCTTACGTACAAAAGGAACATCTGCAGAGGCACCAGAAAAATAGTTTATATTTCCCAATGTATCGT
>CM037792.1:7474309-7524309 GCA_021229015.1 Solen grandis | reverse complement strand
TTTCAAGCTTGATATTTCGCTAAGTTTCAATCTATGAACACATAGAGGTTCCGAGAGACCATAGTATAATGTATATATTCCTTATACAAATATTATTTTAGTTTGTTTTACCATTTCCGCTTGCAATATCAGGAAGACACCTCAAATATTAAACATATATTTAATGTGACATGGTATAATATTATGCCACTCGTTTATGCCGTAGAACCGCAGTAAGGCAGAGCTTTATCTTTTACAAGTAGACATAATCCTCATAAAATGGCATACTGTCGATGGTGTGTATACCCAAAGCAAGCAAACACCACATTTTATTTCATGTTCATTATTTCAGTGAAAGTGTAGGTTTGAACAGATTTAAGTGAGACTACATAGATACATGTAAATGTTGGGAGGAAAATCATAATAAATCAAGAAGAGCATTTTCCTATTATTATACACGGTAACTTTTATTTTAGCCTGAAACGTGGCGTTTTCGATATGTGCTTATAATTAGGCATTCATAGTGAATAGTTTTTGTTGTTGTTGTTGTTGTTGTTGTTGCTTAACGTCCCGGCAACAGTATTTCAATAATTCTGCGACATTTGTCTTCATGAGACAGATATAGTGCTGCCCCACTACGATGCCATGCTTTAGGAAAAAGGCAAGATACCACGCCCACAGTGACATTATCCTGACAAATGGCCATTTAGTCTAGTGACCTTTTCATGAATCTCCAGTGTCTATATTTTAGGCCTAAAGTGCAACGAATGCAAAATCTCAAATTAATCTTTAATTTTAAAACATATCAATAAATATATTTTTAGTAAAAACTGGCAATTATATACTTGATTTTTATAATCAAAGCATATATTGATATATAGTATTTAGAATCATTAGTCTATGTTAAAAGGGCTAGTAGTAACGTACCCGACTGAGAATCCGATGGTTGTTGGTTTGAACCCTTCCGCAAAGACCTGGTCCAGCATATCATTCGTCAAGAAGGATTAATTGTCTCCCAATTGATATAAAATGAATGAGTTTAACTGAGATTGAAATTTATACTATAGAAACAGGAGATTGCCGTATTAGGGCCCTGGAACTGCTTTAAATGCTGGGTGCCAAGCACAAGGGAGATGCCAGTTTCTAGTTCCGGCTAAAGTATACCACTGCCGATTCTGAAAATGCAATTTCGGATACTAGCTGAATGTTATGTCAGTGGTTGATAAATAATTGGTTACTGACACTATTGCAGTCTCGGTGCAGACCATGACGATGAACCGACGGCCAACTGCAACGTTGGTGATGGGTACATCATGTATTCCTCTCAAACCTTGCGTGACAAAGACGACGCCGCTATTCGCAGGATGTGGCGATTTTCCTCGTGTTCTGTTGACTTTTTTGAAGCGTACATCAGCGAACTTGAGAGGTGAGTAGTATACCAAGTAAATATACTTGAATAACATATGCATTCAATTTCTCTGTCCACCATTATATTCTTTGTAGTATTATGGCCCTAACTTCAATACACAATAAGCTCGATTATCAGTATTTCAATTATATGAGTCCCAAGTATCGACTGATAGTATCTGTCCAAGTTTAACACCAAATAATGAGGAATGGGTGTACATCATTTGAACACTTGGTGTAACGGTGCATCTTTAAATGAAATGGATGTAAACACTATCATCAGATACTGCAACCAAATTGTGAAACTACATGATCAAAGTCTTCATCTATTAAGCACAATATGTCTTCTTTTTGACATGAGGATAAAATCATACGGCGGTTGTTTCTGTTAAAGGGATTTCTACCCTACCATTCCTAAATGTTGATAAAATGATTACCGGTAACCATAATGCCAAGTCTTTTCCAATTAGTTATTTCGTTTGGAGTTAAATATATCAGAATACATGTATTTAGGACTTGTAAGGTTTTATGTTTGTTTATTTTTTTGAATTACGACTCCAGCCCGATGTTCACGTCAATATAAATATGAACATGGTTTAACTCTGCATGTTTCTTGATTATTTAAACTTAGTTACTGTATATCACGGACGGTACTAAGAAACAACTCCAGAGCAGTGTGAGTTCTTCTTGAGGTTTTGGTATCAGTATATATACAAATTAAGAACTCTTCTATGCATTTAAAGATCAACCTGGAATAGATAATAACAAGGTTCTGAGTATTTGATATACAGAGCAATACAAAAACTAATATGATGACTGCTATTACACATTGAGTCCTTATTACATTATACAATGTTTATTACCATTATGATAAGAAACTAATATGCCTCGTGTGCTTCAAAATATTTTATAAAAAAAAAATCATAAATCGTACAATGCATAAATTACTCAAAGCAATACACCATTTATAACATTAAACATCACATAAGACGCATTCTAACCAGATGTGGTTCAACATACCTCACAGCAACTCCACCCACTTTCTCTCTTGATGCCGGTTATTGTGTGCCACGATGCTACATGTCATATTTGAGTAACAATCCTAAATAGAATATTCCGTGACATATTCCGCAATACCAAAACCATTGTCTGTTTAAGTTATTTGGATAAAAACAGCCAGTACATTCAAAGCACGAAAACACATGACAAATGGCAAATTAACAGCATGACGCAAAGTATGTCACTGTATCACTTCGATATATTCAAATTTAAATCATTATTAAAAGAAGGCAAAGACAAACAAACCCCTTTGTCTGCAGAAAACTAGCCATTTCACCTTAAACAGCGACGGGCCCTCTTCGCTTAAACAGCTGTTGTCAACAAACTAGAAACAAAGTGTCCGGTGACAAAAATCACGAGATGGTGGGAATTTTAAAGATAAATCCGCCGTGGCCAAAAACAGACAATTAGATTTTTTTTCAAGCAATGCTTACCTTTATATTTTTAGATTTATTTGGTTATTATTTGTAACTTGGGGGTGATTTATATTCCTAACAAATATTTAAGTAAAGCAAATTAAACCATCAATATACATTATAGTGTAGAAATTTGCACGTGCAATTTTCCTAAAATTATATAAAGGGCAATTAACTCTAATGCAACACATGTTTGACCGCTGTCTCTTTATTATGGACATACATACATTGTATTAAGATGAGATACTATTTACAACAACTGTTTAAAAATCATATTTTACTGAGGCACAATTGAATAAAACTATTTGAAAAATACACATTATGTTGAGACAAAATATTGTATTGAGGTATAACTGGCAACAGCACTGAAAAAAACTTAAAAAAAAACTGTTTTAAAAAGATGGAAGAAGTAACAGATACATATTTATTAGGCACCATTATAACTGTCATAAACGTGCTAGTATGTTGAGGCACCAATGAGAAAAACTGTTGTTGTTTGTTTAACATACACATCATATGTTAAAACAACATTGAACAAGAAACTGCTTAAAAACACTCACACATTCTATTGAGATACAATATAAGTTTATTTTAAGAAATACATTTGAGCGAAATAATGATTTTAATACTCGATTAACATTTTTGTCGATTCAGGAAAGGTAAGAACTGCATGCGGGGCAGGTCGACGGGGCTGAACATTATAGATGAGTTTGACCTCGACTTACTTGGACAAATATATGACGTCGACTTTCAGTGTGCTGCCCGTTTTGGAGGTGACTTTAAGTTTTTTAAGGTCAGTACTCTAGTGATCTCGAAATATCTTAAATTTGGCTTAACTTAACATTGCTATATTTTTTAAGTGTTTTTTTTCTGCTTTTTTGTTGTTGTTTTTTTTAATTTCTAATATGACATTTTGACTTGAATGAAAACTTTTAATTAAGTTGCTTTTTTGGGATGACCCATAGTCATTAGTCATTTTGTGATATTTTATACTTTATAAAGAATGTATGATCCTTTAATATCATCAACGTAATAGATGACGTTGATGACGATGAGTATTCAGTTTTTATGCATAGTTTTTTTTTTTGGTGGGAACAGTGAGAATTGTCATGTTTGATATGTCCCCCAACCCCCATCTATCTTAATATAAATGTAATATTTTCGATATTTGGTAAAAAAGATAAAGTCACCCAAAGAACTTATATTCTTTTCATTTACAGGAGATGTACGAATCTGACTTAAGTATTCTCTGTACAAGATTGTATTGTACAGATGACTATACAAGTTACTATACTGGAACGGCCATGGAAGGGACTACCTGCGGGGAAAAAAAGGTCCGTGTTTAAAGCACACTGACCCAGTGGGTAAAACAATCATCTTTACAAATACGGTTATTTCATGGAGTATATGTGCACACGCTGCTTCCCAAATGACAAACACTCAGCCCCTCACCGCGTGGGTTCGAATCCCGGCAGGGTCATTCGGGTTTTCATGTGAGGAAGCCTTCCAGCTGGCTTGCGGTAGGTCGGTGGTTCTACCCGGACCCGGATGCCTCCGTGCATTCGGGGTTTTCCTCCACCTGTAATTAGCTGGACGTCGCTATATAATTGAAATACTGTCGAGGCGACTGTAAACCCAAATAGTCAAGTCAAATGACAAAATAATATTCATTTTGAGATACTGCTATAATAAATATATGTAATACGCGTTTGGTCAATTGGTAGAGCGATCACCTGTAAACAGGAACTCGTGGGTTCGATCCCCGACCGCGACATACCAAATCCGTTGAAAGTGGCACTGGTATATATACTATGTGATTTGCGCTCAACGCACTAGGGTAGAACCAGAACTGGTTGACCTAGTGTCATGATAGTGTGACTGGACATGATAGCATTCAAGTGAGGAACATTAAATCTGTATCACGTCTAGAAGTCCCAAAATGACTGGAAAAACTGTCGGTTGGACGTTGAACTCAAGCAAAAAGAAGAAAAAAATAACGCACAACATAATTATCAGTCATCTTGGCAATTTGCAGGTGTTGTTACATTGTAAATCTTACATTGTATATTTCCACTAATCTAATAAATTTCTGACATAAACTTAGTGAGATACAGCATGCTGTACCATATAAGACTAATTGTTCATGATAAGTTCGGGAGCAACTTCGGGGTAATGGAAATCTATCGCTATGATGTCATACGCGATATCGTACGAAATTCTCTATCATACGAAAGATTCCGGAGATGGGCGAAGTATCACGATTGAAGATCTATACCAAAGTCAAAAGTAATTAAAAATATGCTAACTGCTGTCATGTACAAAGTAAAATTACTAGGCCTTTTCAAATGATAGATATGTCTTATGAAGGTAACTTGAAGTTTCTTTATCTCTGTTTATTCAGGTGTGTAGGGAAGGCTTCTGTGTACCGGAACCAATACTGCTGTGGAATGAAACTGGTGAGTCGTCCAGTGTGGGTTGAAATCATATTCGTGTAACTTAAATTTAGCTTTTTTTCTTTACCCACGATACCGGTCTTAAGCAACTGGTTTAAGGGAAAACAAATTGGCCGTTTAGTGGAGGTAGGTTCTTAATTTAGTTTATATAAAGAGCTATTTTCAGAATTTTAAAGATTGCTGCTCAATATAGATTAACTGTTAAGCTCACATACATTGTATGATTCCTGCGTTGGATCAGTGCCCTTAAGTCTGGAAAGGTCATAAAAGATTATTGTTCCAAACTGTATTCGAACCCACAACCCTCATATCCGCAGTCATGAACTCAACCACTGGACCACGGTACCCCGGCATTCTCCTTTGTATTACCCCATATAATCATCGGGTATATTTTTAGTTTGCTTTAGTAAATATAAACATTTATTGAACGTGACATAGACGTTATTCTACAATAAACTTGATAATGAGATCATGCACATGCACCTTATTCATTTATTCCTGAATATATGTATATGGGTAAATTAAAGAATAAATGATTTATAGATCATACATGTGTATTTAAAATTAGTTAAATTTGTGAAAATTGTTCATTATCATATTTATTATTGAACTGGTTTTAAATTTCCATTATCACCATACATGTCACTTTTATTATTATCATAATTTTCAGTATTATTATAAGTAAACCTTTAAAATATTAAATATAATGTTTTGTTATTAAAAAGGTGATTTGATATTGGCCCTGTTATTTGTCCGAGAGCAGTCGAATATTGGACACAAGCCTCGGGTCAATACGACTGCCCTGGGCCAAAATCAAATCACTTATTTAATAACAATGTCATTATATAACTATTATTCCTTGCTTTAGCCAATCAAATTGCAGGAAAAGCAGGGCCAATAAATAATTTCACTTTCGGGCCCTGTCCGACAGTGATATTTTTTATTGGCCCGCTTATTGAGATCGTCAGTGTATTATTGAAAAGGCCTCTTTAAATGTTATAGGACTCATGAATAATAGTTATGAAATAAAAACGCCCTCGATTCACTGACATCGAGGTTATATATGAATCAAGTACGTCACGACACGTCCAGTGACGTCACTATCATTATTCAAGTGACGTCATTATCTGTCACCAGGTTGCCCATACAGGGACCAAGAACCTTTCTGTTCAAAATTGACGAGAGAGTTTTGCAACAGTGAAATTGTGTCAACAACGTGCTGTAAACTTTGTGCTCCAAAACGAGGTAAATTTATTTTCATTTTACTGCATGTTTATGTATACGTCGAACAGGGATCGGGTGGTAAACAGTCCCTGCCTTACAAATCCTTAGGGGGCCGCCGTGGCCGAGTGGTTACAGTCGTGGACTACAAATCTCTCAGCCCCTCACCGCTGTGGGTTCGAATCCCGGTAGGGACTTCGGATTTTTCATGTGAGGAAGCCTTCCAGCTGGCTTGCAGTAGGTCGGTGGTTCTATCCGGGTACCTCTGTGTACTCGGGGTCTTCCTCCACCTGAAATTAGCTGGACGTCGCTATATGATTGAAATACTATCGCAGCGACGGTAAACCCCAATACAACAACAACAAATCCTTAGTCCCTCATAGCTCTGGTTTCGAGTGCCGATATTCTTAGTATTGATTTAAATAACGACATTTTATTCCTCTTTCGCTCTTTTTTATCTTTTAAATCTAAAGACTACTTTTCACTCATAGTAGTCAAGGAACCCAATTCAATGTTCAATTTGCGACTCGACACCAAACGGCTGGTAACTGATTTTGGCTTTTTTACGAGTGTATATACTAAATACTTGCAAAATCATGTACACGTGATGATATTTTATACGCTTAAAAATGAAAATGCATTTCTGAAACGGGAATAATGAAATCAGTGATGCTTCAAAAACAGGCAACATGAGCTTAAATAGCGTGCATGATTCAACAAAGTGTGACAATTATTAGGTCAACAAACGTTCAAAAGTCTGGATGGTCGAGATTCAGAAGGGTGGGATTAGACATACAAGCCGTTAGAAAGAATCATAATGAACAAGTCAGTTAATGCTCATGTCTCAAAGAATGAAAAAGAATGCCTGTGGTGAGTTATACAGCCGACATGTTTCAAAGCAGTTACCTACCGTTTCATAGTATAACCTATAAAACGGTTCAACTATGCAACGCAGCCGTGCAGTCACATAATGAAATTGTTTTCCTGACAGAATGCCCTGAAGTGGATAAAGAACCATTCTGTACGAGACTAACGAGGTACGACTGTTCCAGCAACATTGTGTCACGTACATGCTGTCATCTGTGTGGCCCAGCACAACGTAAGCTCAAATTTAAACAAATTTCTTACTGTCTATTGCACAAGACGCGGTTTTGGATAGGTTAGAACGTCTGCCCCGGGTGTTCGCGTGTTCGATCTTCGGCCGCGAATCACTAAAGCCGTTAAAATACAGAACATATGAGAGTACATCCAGGACTGGTTGGTCCAGTTTCAGATAAATAAAACTTGTCGTGGTATCATGCCACATGCCTATGGCCTTGGTATCAAAACCAGCGATCCCCATACCCTACCCAGGTTTGAAAACTATATACATAGTCCAAATATTGACAAAATGTCAATAAGGAAACATGAAATGCAGATGTCTTAATTCATTTTTTTCAGAACTGATAACGACTGCAAAGCCTTTCATTCCTGATACAGGTAAGGAAAATAAGGTTGATTATCGTATGATGATGAAGATAATGATGATTAGTCTACTAATATTTAAGGCATAAAATTTTAACCACAAAACTAAAACAAGGATACTGATGTTCTTAAATGTTCCCCAGGCATAATCTTAAGTATGATATTTGTTCAAGAAAGAGAAGAAGAAAATAAATTATAATAGTGATGACGGTCATCTTAGCTTATTCTTGATACTACTTTTTATTGATCTAATTGTTAAGATAATATATAGAAGTGGCCATATAAATATTTTTTCTTCTTTCTAGTTCAAACTAAGGATCAAGTTCTTGCTTCTTACTGTATAAATAAATGTTACATTAGAATATTTATTAAATGATTATAATGCCATTTTTCAGGACGCTGTGTCAGAAACTGTTCTGGAGTCCCGGACGGCAACTATCAATCTTGTCGCTCGTGTGACGTATATGTCACTTGTTCTAACCACTTGACCTACGATGGCCGCGAATGCCCAGCAGAATTGGTCTGGGATGATTATCGCAAAATTTGTAATTTCAGTTCCCCGACATGCACATAGAGATAACTCTAACGTAGTGGTTCGAGCCTGTGTTCATAATGACATTTCATAACTGATAAAAAAAAAATGTACAATTAAGGTTTATTACAAAATTCTGTATTTAATGTCTATTGTTTACTTAAAATTCTACATTTCAGTTTATTTCTCAAAAATTATTTATTTTTCTTTGTCAAAGTCATTTAAAATGTATACAATCACCTATTGTCTTAGTAGCTGAACTAAACAAAAGTTTGTCATTGTTATTGACACTTGTTTGTGAATTACGAAAACATTTAATCACACTTAACTGAAGTTACGATGTTATTAAATCACTGTTTAACTGTTCCTCCGCATAGTCAAAATTGTTTGTATTGTCTCCCTTTAACTATTTTATATCTATTTTGTCCAGAATACAACTTCCTAATTATTCAAGGTATTGATATGAAACTTAAAATATGAATAGACAGTAAGTAGCAGAAGTGTAATGATTACGAAACAGAACTAATTTTAGTTATTTTATTATTAGTATTATTATCTCCCTTATCCTGAAGACGATTTTATATTAACATCTATTTATATATTGTATGCATCAGTAAATTCAAATAAATTGTACCAAACAATCAAATATGTGTTGCTTTGTTTATTCAAGAAATATCTTAAGATATATTGGCATTTTTTAAGCCCTATATATACTGATATATATGTAACACTTTAACCAAACAGGTATTCAATCTGATGACGAGAACAACTATCTTCCATTATAGATATTCTATCAAATTTATGGAAGCAGAAATACTAACAGAAATAACTGATAATGACTCATAACATTGTTCATAAAAGAAAATATAACTTATGCAACTTTAAATACAAAAGCTGACAAGGGATGTTATAAAAGGAAACGTTCAATTTCACTAATACCATGTTCTTTCTTGTCGTCAGCGGATATAAAAAAAAATGAATTTCCACAACGCTTCCGTAAGAATTCGGAGGCGTCCGAACAAAATCGGAATATGCTAACATGCAACGAACATCTACGAAGAGTTTTCGACTGTCTTAGGCGAAAATAAAATCGTATATGACTATCCTAGTCATAAATTGTTATCAGGTTTAAAAGGTTTAAAAAAGGGGAGGGGGGGAGAAAGACAATACAAATCGATTGAAATAAAAACAAAAAACGCAGGGGTAATATTTTTGAGAGTACAAATAAGAAATATACCTTTTGTTGACATATAAAAAAGCTGATTTTGAACAGTATTATAAAATAAAGTATTCTGGATCGAAATCCACCAACCATACACAGCCCTAAGTGATACTTAAATACTTAGAGATGAATTTCATTATTCTTGTTTCACTAATAAAATAATGTTTCATATCTTCACAAGTATTGTTAGTCATTAAGGTAAAGTCCCTGTAATGGTTCCGCTAAATGTCAGACCTTATGGCCTTTCACGGAGATAACCAAGGTTTCCTAATGTTTCATTAGGGTACCTTGGTTATCTTGGTAGAGGTTAAGTTGTCCAAGACGTAGTGGAACCATTATAGGGACTTTATCTTAAAGTAATATACCAGAGAAAATATGTTAGTACTCCGAATTAAGTTGTATGTATTTATCTCGTACCAGAATCAAGTTTACTAGTTTTCGTTTTTTAAAAGCTGTCCGCATAGTTAATTATGCACCGAAATTATTCAATCAGACGACAAATAGCGCAAATACATATCTTCAATATAGATAGGACATATATTATGGAAAATAATTTCTTTTTCTGCAAGTTTGAAAACGGAGTACTTACACGTTCTGTTAAGTGTATTTATGTCGACTTTGTAATACAGGAATGGTGGAATGTGTTTCTAATGATAAATTTAAGAACTACTTCCCGCTAAGTATGACTGATGAGCTCTCTCGAAAATAAAAATGGTACTTAAGTATAATTTTCATACTTATACTCAAACTATGCTCATTTGTTTCAAAAGTGATTCGAGAATGATACTCAGATTTGAGTCTGAGATTGTACTTAAGTATTTTCGAGAACACGGGGCCTGGTCATATGATCATAGTAAAATATACTAAGATTACAGTGCCCTAAATGCATTCACAGTATACTTAAAATATGATAATAATTTAAATCAATATAGTTCCAGTATATTTATTTTACAGCTGGGAACACACACATATATAATGTATATAGAAAGATGCCGTAATCGATGTTTGTTACTTAGAAACTCTAGAACAGTCATTTAATGTACAAGTCATGCAATTTTAATATTTCACATACTTAACGATATACCGATTGAAATATCTAACAAAATTACCGTTAGCCATACTCAAATGATAAAGAGTATTATCTTCATATGCATCAACCAACTTACTTTTCAGAAAAACTCAACTACAACTGTCATCCTTTCATTTAACAATATGTAAAAATATTATACATTTTTTGTAGAGTAGGGTGCACCAGACAATACATGTGGTTCTTTTATGACACCAGTACTTGAATTTCCACTTGTTGATGCAGGTATTTGATGATATATCTAGCAACTTGCTCTATGAAGGACGTTGCCAAGCACCCGTGGAACATTATTCATTTCTTAAAATGTAGCACAAATACATCGTTGCATATTTTTTAAAGGGAAACTACTTCGGCATAACTGATGATGTAATCAAAAGTTGAGGTCTCAGTCAAATCAAAATGTTTATCAATATATTTTTGGTCGCTGCACTATTTTTTTAACTTACTACCGTCTGTGATACCTAAACATATCCTAAGTAGGTATTGCTTCATGTAATACATACGCATACTTCTTGTCACTTAAAATATACTTAATGCACGTGTAAATAATGGCCAGTTAACCAGGAAGAAGTGCCTAGCAACAGAGGAAAGGGCTGTGATATGAGGACACTATATGTTAGTTGTCCGGTCGAGCAGTCAGTAGTGGTATGATGTGCTGATTCCAACAAGATCACTTATAGCGCTGAGTATTTAGTTGTGTGTGAGAATGTGGATATTTTTACCTAAAAAACTCACTGATTGTACAATTTCATTTGAATATAACGGACCACGGATTCTAAGTTTTGAAATAGCAAATTTCTTCTATGATAAATTTAATAAATCATTCCCTTTCCATAGAAGTGTGAAATATACATTTAATTACAATCACATATGTATTTAATCAGTAAAACAGTCTATTTAAAATAAGTAATGAGAAATATACGTTAAATTACAATCTCTGAAATATGTATGGCATCAGTAAAGAAACACACTCAAAATAGTATTGAGAAATATATATTTAATAACAATCATTGGACTATGTATATAATCAGGAAAACAACACATTTAAAATGTGTGCAACTTGAGTCTGAGTTATTTGGTCCCTATATCATAACACTCATTGTGATACTAACCAAAAGGAAAACGATGGTTTAGAAAATTTAACCATTTACTACTTCTATGGGATTAATGCAATCATTCAGTTGAAGTAAAATAAACAACTCACAATAATGAATTATTGTTCATTAAACATTGTGAAAATAACTATGTTTTAAACTACATGCAAACATAATCTTGATATCAAATTTATCGTTTCAAGAGTGTCTGTCATATCTAACAACTTTAATAAGTCTTTATTGGTGGTACCCGGGTAGTCATATATAGTCTGGTGGAAAACCGTAGACAAACTATAAAACTATATTCATATATTCATGAAACAAATGCCATTTTATCACAAAACTTAAAATAGATATAAATCACGACAAAGCTGAATGATATTGAAATTTTAAACTTATATAAAATAATTTACATGTTTTATCATTATCTTACATAAGTGTTTCTTACTCAAAGATATGTTATTACCAGCAATTCATTTTCAAGCTTTTCAAGTACTTCCAATGCCATATTTTGCAGTAGAAATAAATACAGAGACAGATCTAAGATATTAGACTCATTAATTAAATAGTAAAGTGAAGACGATCATTTCTTTTTAGAGTACCCTGGCTTTGGACAAGACTTTAGTGACACTACTATGGTCAGACTTAAACGATGTTACAACCATAAACGCAAATGTCCCCAGTCACGTAGTAACTTCTACGCAGGTAAGAAAATCCAAATGAACTACAATTCAAGTTAATCAATACTAAAGGATAATATATGGTATGATTACGTCGAAATAAACCGGAGTGGAAATCGAAAGCCATTGACTCTAATTGCAAAATAATATATCTCCTATTATCAAATATTCTTTTATAATACAGTAGAATGTCACTCTGCTAAAACATAATGTAAACACCAAGAAATGGAACATAGAGTGTACATGCAGTTATGCTTATATATCAATGTTGTCAATATCACAAACAGGATTTCCAGGTATGTCAAGGTATAAGCATGCAAGCATGGCATTGTTAGTTAAGGAAATCACTTCTCGAATTTAACTGGGACTGTGACTTGTGGTCTTGTCCAGGATGATTGAAAGTTTGCTTTGCTTCAAGTCATCGAAAAGCTTCTAATTTTTTCAGCCATGTACTACGTTAATTCCGAACAATACTATTCGCTAAGATTGATTTATAAACTTAATAACATTTTTCCTCTCAATTATGAATACTGTTAACTCATGGAACGATGTGTTTTCATGCACAGTTTTATTAACAATTTCGAACCGCATGAAATATTTCCTCTTAATCTCCCTTACATATTCTGTTACGTAATCCAAGGATATCATGTACCAAGAAATTAAACTGTGTTACAGAATCAAGAAAATTTACAGTCAACAAAAATAAAACATTCTGCAGTAACCGATATTGTGACCATTACTGTGCTTTTACGGAATGCTTGCTTTGAAGTATAAAGTAAAAGATATAGATAAAAATACGTTTGGTGAAACATGAAATTATCTTTATTCTTTCAGCATTATTGAGTTCCCCGACAGATAAATTGCATTAAACCGTAAAAAGTCTGTCCATAGCGTTCATACGGGGGGTGATTCATGAATTTTGAAACACCCTGTAGCTTTGTTTCTCGCAAACACCTGCAGCACAAGTTTCATGATTTTAACTGTATCTTGTCCTTTTAATAGGAAACTACACATACATGTTACACATAGTTGTGATTTCAACATAGGTAGATGTAAAATTGACCCAAGTTTAGAGGTTGTTATAGAATACCTGTTGAAGAAAGGAAATTCCCATAGAAGCATAAAGAAGGAGCTAAAGGGGCAGGGGCATGATGTATCTTTGTCCACAATACATAGAGTAAAATATTCCACCGGCAAATCTCGAAATCCTAATACTAAAAAGCCGAAACCAGGTGAGTTTCGTAGGCGACCTACTAAGTCAACTGATGACGTCGTTCGTAAAGTCGCCATTTTTATTCAAAGGGTAAATCCTCCAACCCAGACAGAGATGGCACAACGTTTAGGTGTATCTCAGGCTACTATTAACCGAATTATTAAACGTGTACTGCAATGTAAACTTCGCACTCAGTGCAAATCAAATTGAGAAAAAACGTCAACGTTCATGGCGTCTGTATTTACGTTTAAATAACAACCAGTGGAAAAAAAATTGTCACCACCGACGAGGCAATGTTTTATCTCGGTGGCAGTCATGGTCGTCGTCGGGTTTCTTATTACCGTAGAGGAGTACATGATGCTTCAAACTTAAGTTTGTAAAACGTGATTTGTTTGCTCCAGGATTCATGGCCTGGGCAGGCGTAAGCTTCGATGGTAAAACGGATATCCGTATTATTGATAAAGGTGTAAAAGTCAATTCAGACTTCTATATCAATAAAGTTCTGAAGCCTTTTGTCAATAAAGATCTTCCCAGAATGTTTCTTGGAGACCAAATTAAAGACATGGTCTTCCACCAGGATAGTGCATCCAGTTATACCTCAAAACACACACTTGCATACTTGCGTCAACAAAGAATCAACTTTGTAACGCCTGAAGTATGGATGCCCAAAAGTCCTGATGCAGCACCGATGGATTTTGCTATTTGGAGTATCTTAAAACGACGTTTACAAAAACGTAAAATATACACTTTGACAGGTCTTAAACGAGCATTAAGGGATGAATGGAAAAAATTAGAACCAACAGTTATAAATAAAACCTTGCATCATGGCCAAAGCGATGTAGACTCATTTTCAACATGCATGGATCACATATTGAGCATTTGTTACACTAAAATGCATATCAGTTTAAAAGTATACGCTGTTACAATGTGTTTCAAAATTCGTGAATCACCTCTTGTATAAATATTTCACTCGATTTATTTTTTATCTTGTTACCATTAAGATAACTTGTATCTTGTTAAAATTTCGTTTCATAATGCAAACAAGATAATAAAACATTTCGAGTGAAATATTTATATAAACGCTATGGACAGACTACCATTTGATGATGTCTTGAGTTGAACCTCAGGCTTCATTTAATGATTCAAAACATCCTTAGGAAAACAAAAGAGGGTATATTCATATGATTTAATAACAGATATTGACGTACTATTTAATATTTATGGGGACCATATTTACTTTATATTAGTAGAATTATCACATAAACGATATTGTTGACATATGACTGACAATTATACTGAATTTATTCGTTTTAGACATGACTCTCCTTTTCTGATAAAGATATTTCTGTCAGTAACAGAACTTCATGATCAGTTTCGACATTTCTAGTCGCAGTGGAAATTTCTGTTTCGATTGTTAATATCAGCTCAGTCTTTTCGCCAAAACATCGCCATATAAGGCAAATTGTTTTGTTTTTCAGCTGTAAAATTCCACGAAATAGAGGATTTGGTACGCTGCGAATACAAGGATAAATCTTCGGCGATGAAGTATCGAACTAAACTGAACTAGAAGTCGTTTGTTTAAGATACAAACGAAGCGGTTTTCCGTTTGCTTATTTCAAAGTTATTAAATATATAAGTTAATACAAAAAAAATGGAATAATGATGCATAATAATGTATGATTTAATACGTAAATCATCATTATCTTAAATATATACTTACGATTATGTTCAAAAATAAGCTTTAAATCTTTTTTTTTTTTTTTTTTTTTTTTTTTTTATTTTCATCTTCTTAAGAAGATATTGAGAAAGCATAAATATGGATCTTATTTGATAATGCACCCGTTTTCTATCATTCAGGAAAAAAAAAACAGGAAAATTTTAAGATAATAATATCCTCAAGAATTGTTTTCTCACGTTATTCAATCGATTTTATCTTTTTTTTTATTCTTTATTTAATATCTTTTTCTTTGTAAGCATATGACTTAACATGTATTCATTGCAATTTGATCCACAATTGAAATTGTAAAAAAGAAAAAAAAATACTTTAAAATCGATTACTTTCAACCTTTAAATTGATTGAGTTTTACATTTGCAAAATTAGATGGAAACAAAAGCAGAGGTGTAAGCAAAATAATGAAAATAATTTCTTATTTCTATGTAATTAACGTTATAAAAGTCTTGAAACTTCAACTACTCATTTACTTTGTATATTTGCTTATTTTTACAGATTTAGAAAAAGAAACCGTTAAACATTTAGAAAACATAAAAAAAATCGATAGGAAGATATACATGTATTTGTCATTTTCTTCAGGTTTGCAGAAAGCCGTGATAGCAAATGCAATAAGATATCTGTAAAGGTTTTCTGGCTCTAGTATAATTATACTAATTCATCGTAAATGCGACTCATTTACAATCGAATCTTGCTCAACCATTCCAATGACCACTTACATTTCTTTCTGCAAATTAATAGACTGCCATGAATTAGCCCTTTTACGAAAAACATGAATAGGTCATGTTTGATTACGTAATCACTTGAAATTTTTTGGACTTTTTGCGCATGTTAAAGTACGGCATTATTACTTATTTAAAGTTAATATATACAATCTTTTGATCTTTTTAATATATTTTGCTTACACATCAATGTTGTCATAAACAAGTTACACAACATTCATTCTTTAAGGTATGCTTAAGATTGGCATCAATACTCATGACGCTGGAGCGCGAATACATATTGAAATGAATGATTTTTATATTTAAACGACGTCAAAAATCAAGTAACTAAATAAAAATATCTTTTTTGCAAGGACATGTTCAGCTAACGTTCTATTAATCAAGAAAAAAAGTATCTTCGAGAATGCGAAAGGTTTGTTTTCACATTTTCAAGTAAGCATTCCATCAAACATGAATAACTGCCATGTTTGAGGACATAATCACTGAAATTTTCAAGACCTTATGAACGTACTAAGTTTCGACATTTTTGAAAAGTTTAAGTTCAGTGGTCTAATTGGCGATTTTATATGATTTTTCAAAATAATTCTTGCTTAAGTATGCATGACGTCATAATCACGTGACAAAACAAACATTTCTTGCCGTATGATCACTTCAATTTTAACTCTATCAATTCTTGAAGAATAATTAAATCGATTTTAAATTATGATACAGGAGCAAAAGAGAAATCTTTAAAAATATTTTTTTTGTCTTTTTGATGACGTCATAACCGCGTGACTAAAGAGAAATTCATTCAGAAAATAGAATGTAAACTTCTATGCCGATAAGCTGTCTAATTTTCATGATTCTAACGCATCAAGGGGCTTTGTAACATTTAAATTTAATTTTTGACCAAAGTTCGAAACTCGGTATTGCCATGAAATCTTAATCTTTTCGAATTTGGAAATTTGAATGCCAAGGTGCACATCTACATCCTAAAATACATCTTTTGTAAAAATATCAAGATAATCGGACCAATATTGAAGGCTGTAGTGTGCGAACAAACTTTTGAAGCTGACGTCAAATCTGACGTCATATGACGCCAATGAAAATTGAAAATGATTGAATGTATAAAAAGATATTTTTTATCGCTGCAATTTCAATTTCATTAAAATTGACTCAAAATGTATGATGCCAGAGCGAGAGAAATCTTTGAAAAAATAGGATTTTGTCCATTAAATGACGTCATAACCACGTGACTTAAGAAAAAATCTTTCAGAGAAAGGAAAGTAGACCTCTCGGCCGATAAGCTGTCTAATTTTCATGATTCTAACGCATCAGGGGGCTTTGCAACATTTAAATTTTATTTTAGGACCAAAGTTCGAAACTCGGTTTGGCCATAAATTCTTAAATTTTTCGAATTTAAAAATTTGAAAGACATGGTGCACATCTACATCATAATTTACATCTTCTGTGAAAATATCAAGATAAAACGACAAAAAATAAAGGCTCTAGAGCGCGAACAAACTTTTGAAGCTGACGTCAAATCTGACGTCATTTGATGTCACTGAAAATTTAAAATGATTGATTTTAAAAATTTGAACTTTTTTGTCGAGGCAGTTTAATTTTTATGTTGCTCAGATGCTAGCAACATATTGAAATTTACTCTTAGATTTGGTTGGAATGAAATGAGGAATAATAATAAGAATAAACACTAGAAATCGTTTGTTTAAGATACAAACGAAGCGGCTTTCCGTTTGCTTATTTCAAAGAAAAAAAAATAAAAGATTAAATACGTAAATCATCATTATCTTAAATATATACTTACGATTATGTTCAAAAATAAGCTTCAAATCTTTTTTTTTTTTTTTTTTTTTTCATTTTCATCTTCTTAAGAAGATATTGAGAAAGCATAAATATGGATCTTATTTGACTATGCACCCGTTTTCTATCATTCAGAAAAAAAAAAAAAAAAAAAAAAAACAGGAAAAATTTAAGATAATAATATCCTCAAGAATTGTTTTCTTACGTTATTCAATCGATTTAATTTTTTTATTATTCTTTATTTAATATCTTTTTCTTTGTAAGCATATGATTTAACATGTATTCATTGCAATTTGACCCACAGTTGAAATTGTAAAAAAGAAAAAAAATCGATTACTTTCAACCTTTAAATTGAGTTTTACATTTGCAAAATTAAATTGAAACAAAAGCAGAGGTGTAAGCAAAATAATGAAAATAATTTCTTATTTCTATGTAATTAACGTTATAAAAGTCTTGAAACTTCAACTACTCATTTACTTTGTATATTTGCTTATTTTTACAGATTTAGAAAAAGAAACCGTTAAACATTTAGAAAACATAAAAAAAATCGATAGGAAGATATACATGTATTTGTCATTTTCTTCAGGTTTGCAGAAAGCCGTGATAGCAAATGCAATAAGATATCTGTAAAGGTTTTCTGGCTCTAGTATAATTATACTAATTCATCGTAAATGCGACTCATTTACAATCGAATCTTGCTCAACCATTCCAATGACCACTTACATTTCTTTCTGCAAATTAATAGACTGCCATGAATTAGCCCTTTTACGAAAAACATGAATAGGTCATGTTTGATTACGTAATCACTTGAAATTTTTTGGACTTTTTGCGCATGTTAAAGTACGGCATTATTACTTATTTAAAGTTAATATATACAATCTTTTGATCTTTTTAATATATTTTGCTTACACATCAATGTTGTCATAAACAAGTTACACAACATTCATTCTTTAAGGTATGCTTAAGATTGGCATCAATACTCATGACGCTGGAGCGCGAATACATATTGAAATGAATGATTTTTATATTTAAACGACGTCAAAAATCAAGTAACTAAATAAAAATATCTTTTTTGCAAGGACATGTTCAGCTAACGTTCTATTAATCAAGAAAAAAAGTATCTTCGAGAATGCGAAAGGTTTGTTTTCACATTTTCAAGTAAGCATTCCATCAAACATGAATAACTGCCATGTTTGAGGACATAATCACTGAAATTTTCAAGACCTTATGAACGTACTAAGTTTCGACATTTTTGAAAAGTTTAAGTTCAGTGGTCTAATTGGCGATTTTATATGATTTTTCAAAATAATTCTTGCTTAAGTATGCATGACGTCATAATCACGTGACAAAACAAACATTTCTTGCCGTATGCATCACTTCAATTTTAACTCTATCAATTCTGAAGATATAATTAAGATCGACTTTAAATTCATGATACCAGAGCAAAAGAAATCTTTAAAAATATTTTTTTTGTCTTTTTGATGACGTCATAACCGCGTGACTAAAGAGAAATTCATTCAGAAAATAGAATGTAAACTTCTATGCCGATAAGCTGTCTAATTTTCATGATTCTAACGCATCAAGGGGCTTTGTAACATTTAAATTTAATTTTTGACCAAAGTTCGAAACTCGGTATTGCCATGAAATCTTAATCTTTTCGAATTTGGAAATTTGAATGCCAAGGTGCACATCTACATCCTAAAATACATCTTTTGTAAAAATATCAAGATAATCGGACCAATATTGAAGGCTGTAGTGTGCGAACAAACTTTTGAAGCTGACGTCAAATCTGACGTCATATGACGCCAATGAAAATTGAAAATGATTGAATGTATAAAAAGATATTTTTTATCGCTGCAATTTCAATTTCATTAAAATTGACTCAAAATGTATGATGCCAGAGCGAGAGAAATCTTTGAAAAAATAGGATTTTGTCCATTAAATGACGTCATAACCACGTGACTTAAGAAAAAATCTTTCAGAGAAAGGAAAGTAGACCTCTCGGCCGATAAGCTGTCTAATTTTCATGATTCTAACGCATCAGGGGGCTTTGCAACATTTAAATTTTATTTTAGGACCAAAGTTCGAAACTCGGTTTGGCCATAAATTCTTAAATTTTTCGAATTTAAAAATTTGAAAGACATGGTGCACATCTACATCATAATTTACATCTTCTGTGAAAATATCAAGATAAAACGACAAAAAATAAAGGCTCTAGAGCGCGAACAAACTTTTGAAGCTGACGTCAAATCTGACGTCATTTGATGTCACTGAAAATTTAAAATGATTGATTTTAAAAATTTGAACTTTTTTGTCGAGGCAGTTTAATTTTTATGTTGCTCAGATGCTAGCAACATATTGAAATTTACTCTTAGATTTGGTTGGAATGAAATGAGGAATAATAATAAGAATAAACACTAGAAATCGTTTGTTTAAGATACAAACGAAGCGGCTTTCCGTTTGCTTATTTCAAAGTTATTAAATATATAAGTTAATACAAAAAAAAATGGAATAATGATGCATAATAATGTATGATTAAATACGTAAATCATCATTATCTTAAATATATACTTACGATTATGTTCAAAAATAAGCTTCAAATCTTTTTTTTTTTTTTTTTTTTTTTATTTTCATCTTCTTAAGAAGATATTGAGAAAGCATAAATATGGATCTTATTTGACTATGCACCCGTTTTCTATATTAAAAAAAAAAAAAAAAAAAAAAAAACAGGAAAAATTTAAGATAATAATATCCTCAAGAATTGTTTTCTTACGTTATTCAATCGATTTAATTTTTTTATTATTCTTTATTTAATATCTTTTTCTTTGTAAGCATATGATTTAACATGTATTCATTGCAATTTGACCCACAGTTGAAATTGTAAAAAAGAAAAAAAATCGATTACTTTCAACCTTTAAATTGAGTTTTACATTTGCAAAATTAAATTGAAACAAAAGCAGAGGTGTAAGCAAAATAATGAAAATAATTTCTTATTTCTATGTAATTAACGTTATAAAAGTCTTGAAACTTCAACTACTCATTTACTTTGTATATTTGCTTATTTTTACAGATTTAGAAAAAGAAACCGTTAAACATTTAGAAAACATAAAAAAAATCGATAGGAAGATATACATGTATTTGTCATTTTCTTCAGGTTTGCAGAAAGCCGTGATAGCAAATGCAATAAGATATCTGTAAAGGTTTTCTGACTCTAGTATAATTATACTAATTCATCGTAAATGCGACTCATTTACAATCGAATCTTGCTCAACCATTCCAATGACCACTTACATTTCTTTCTGCAAATTAATAGACTGCCATGAATTAGCCCTTTTACGAAAAACATGAATAGGTCATGTTTGATTACGTAATCACTTGAAATTTTTTGGACTTTTTGCGCATGTTAAAGTACGGCATTATTACTTATTTAAAGTTAATATATCAATCTTTTGATCTTTTTAATATATTTTGCTTACACATCAATGTTGTCATAAACAAGTTACACAACATTCATTCTTTAAGGTATGCTTAAGATTGGCATCAATACTCATGACGCTGGAGCGCGAATACATATTGAAATGAATGATTTTTATATTTAAACGACGTCAAAAATCAAGTAACTAAATAAAAATATCTTTTTTGCAAGGACATGTTCAGCTAACGTTCTATTAATCAAGAAAAAAAGTATCTTCGAGAATGCGAAAGGTTTGTTTTCACATTTTCAAGTAAGCATTCCATCAAACATGAATAACTGCCATGTTTGAGGACATAATCACTGAAATTTTCAAGACCTTATGAACGTACTAAGTTTCGACATTTTTGAAAAGTTTAAGTTCAGTGGTCTAATTGGCGATTTTATATGATTTTTCAAAATAATTCTTGCTTAAGTATGCATGACGTCATAATCACGTGACAAAACAAACATTTCTTGCCGTATGCATCACTTCAATTTTAACTCTATCAATTCTGAAGATATAATTAAGATCGACTTTAAATTCATGATACCAGAGCAAAAGAAATCTTTAAAAATATTTTTTTTTGTCTTTTTGATGACGTCATAACCGCGTGACTAAAGAGAAATTCATTCAGAAAATAGAATGTAAACTTCTATGCCGATAAGCTGTCTAATTTTCATGATTCTAACGCATCAAGGGGCTTTGTAACATTTAAATTTAATTTTTGACCAAAGTTCGAAACTCGGTATTGCCATGAAATCTTAATCTTTTCGAATTTGGAAATTTGAATGCCAAGGTGCACATCTACATCCTAAAATACATCTTTTGTAAAAATATCAAGATAATCGGACCAATATTGAAGGCTGTAGTGTGCGAACAAACTTTTGAAGCTGACGTCAAATCTGACGTCATATGACGCCAATGAAAATTGAAAATGATTGAATGTATAAAAAGATATTTTTTATCGCTGCAATTTCAATTTCATTAAAATTGACTCAAAATGTATGATGCCAGAGCGAGAGAAATCTTTGAAAAAATAGGATTTTGTCCATTAAATGACGTCATAACCACGTGACTTAAGAAAAAATCTTTCAGAGAAAGGAAAGTAGACCTCTCGGCCGATAAGCTGTCTAATTTTCATGATTCTAACGCATCAGGGGGCTTTGCAACATTTAAATTTTATTTTAGGACCAAAGTTCGAAACTCGGTTTGGCCATAAATTCTTAAATTTTTCGAATTTAAAAATTTGAAAGACATGGTGCACATCTACATCATAATTTACATCTTCTGTGAAAATATCAAGATAAAACGACAAAAAATAAAGGCTCTAGAGCGCGAACAAACTTTTGAAGCTGACGTCAAATCTGACGTCATTTGATGTCACTGAAAATTTAAAATGATTGATTTTAAAAATTTGAACTTTTTTGTCGAGGCAGTTTAATTTTTATGTTGCTCAGATGCTAGCAACATATTGAAATTTACTCTTAGATTTGGTTGGAATGAAATGAGGAATAATAATAAGAATAAACACTAGAAATCGTTTGTTTAAGATACAAACGAAGCGGCTTTCCGTTTGCTTATTTCAAAGTTATTAAATATATAAGTTAATACAAAAAAAAATGGAATAATGATGCATAATAATGTATGATTAAATACGTAAATCATCATTATCTTAAATATATACTTACGATTATGTTCAAAAATAAGCTTAAATTTTTTTTTTATTTTTATGACCCTTTTTAATAAAAAAAAAAAAAAAAAAAAAAAAAACAGGAAAAATTTAAGATAATAATATCCTCAAGAATTGTTTTCTTACGTTATTCAATCGATTTAATTTTTTTATTATTCTTTATTTAATATCTTTTTCTTTGTAAGCATATGATTTAACATGTATTCATTGCAATTTGACCCACAGTTGAAATTGTAAAAAAGAAAAAAAATCGATTACTTTCAACCTTTAAATTGAGTTTTACATTTGCAAAATTAAATTGAAACAAAGGCAGAGGTGTAAGCAAAATAATGAAAATAATTTCCTATTTCTATGTAATTAACGTTATAAAAGTCTTGAAACTTTCAACTATTCATTTGCTTTGTATATTTGCTTATTTTTACAGATTTAGAAAAAGAAACCGTTAAACATTTAGAAAACATAAAAAATCGATAGGAAGATATACATGTATTTGTCATTTTCTTCAGGTTTGCAGAAAGCCGTGATAGCAAATGCAATAAAGATATCCGTAAAGGTTTTCTGACTCTAGTATAATTATACTAATTCATCGTAAATGCGACTCATTTACTCAAAAACGTATCACAATTCACTATTCAACGCAAGCATTCATGCCAGGCATGGGATTGATTTGAAACATCTTCAATGTGTTTAGGGTTATGATACTATAAAGGAATATAACACTTGATGGAATATATTTAAAATTATGGCCCCCTTTTAACTTAGAATTTTGGTTAAATTTTTGCATTCAAGCTACTATCCAGCTTATATCTCAGAAATTGCTTGTGGAATTGACTAGAAAGTTAAGGAGTGTCTTCAGGGGCATCAGAAAACCAAGGAGGATAACTTTTGGACTGAATTTTATGCAAATTATGGCCCTTTTCTTGCTTGGATTTTTGGTTAATGTTTTGCATGCACAGTGTTATTATGCTTATGTCTCAGTAACTAGGCATGGGATTGATTTTAAGCTTCATAAAAATATTAAGGGGTATCAGACTATCAAGATATATAATTTTTGACTATTATTATGTACAGGGTATGTGAAGGGCAAGAATTGAAATAGATTTCATTTGATTTACCAACAAGTATTTTGAATAGTCCAGCGTGCTGTCCTCTAACAGCTCTTGTTATTTGTAAGTTTATGTGTAGCTGCTAATTCATGGGTGTATCATATGCATATATCTGAAAATTATTGTTTAATCTTCATTTTCTTGTCACTCAAAACCGTGAACTGATTTTTTGTATCAAATTTAATTTCATTTGTTACAATCAGGCAGATAGTACTTGTATATCTTCATCCAATCAATGTCTGTCGTAATAGAATACAGTATGACTTTTTCATCTCCGAGTTTCTCCCCTTTTACACTATTACACAATAAGGCAAACTTCATCCGTCTGCAGTTTCTTTTTTATTAAAAATTATAGTTATAACTGATGGGGCACGGCACTCTCGGCTAAAATATTTCCACTTGATATCGTCATTATAAGGCTATACATAGCAGTCCAGCAGTTTGTAAAATCCAACAATAAAGAATTGGCGAAAGACTCTAACAAAGCACGAGCTTAAATTAATCCCATTAGCCCCTGGTTGACTTTACATGGTAATTAAGCCATTTAAGCTCTCCAGTTCACGAACAAGAACTCTTGAAAGATCAGATACAGATAGCTGAGCATGTGTGTGGTTTAGGTTATTGTCAACAGCCTTGATCTAACTTTGCATCAAGAGCAGCACTAAAACATTCCTTTCATGGACAACGACCAAGCATTAATTATAACACCTGTGTCGTCTGTGGTTAGCGAGGGCCTTTCATGTCAAGGTGTCGAGATTTTCTTGTCAGTATGCAGTACCATTAAAATTAAACACTAATATTAGTTTATTGAAACAAAATTTCAATAATATTTACAACTTTTAGAAAATAATTTATGCAATTTACGATTTCAATTGATCTGAATGTGACCCAGTTTAATAAATACGTTTATTACTTTTAAGCCACTGTGCTATTTTACATTTTATTGATTGTAGAAATTTCAAAATGAAAATACATATTCATATTCCGTTCTTGTTTCATTTTGAGAACAGGCACTTTACCAAATTCACTGTAAATCTCAAATTTCATTTAAATTGTGACCAATAACCAAACTCAAAATTTACGTCAGGGATACGTCATATATTATTAAACCCCGTGGTTAGGTAGGTGACTTATATAGCAACACATTAAAAAGCTAGAATGCCATGCAGACCTATTAATGTTATTTCATTTGGGGTAAAGGTTGATGCTAAAAACATTATCGACTATTTGCAACGTAAAAGGTCAAACTTTTGTAATTGTATGAGTACTTATGACTGAAATGCAGAGACACAAGATTAAAAATATTAAAATATGAACAACAAAACGAGTGTTGATAACAAACTTTTATTCCCAAATGTGTTTATGAGCTCATCATATGTGATTTCCACTCCCATCGTTACGTTAATGCATGCTGTAATACATTTATACCTTTTTAATTTCCAGAAACGACTACGATATGATATCCAAGGTTTCCAAGGTTTCTTAATTGCGTAGTGATATTGTGCTTTTTATTATTATCTTCTGCTTTAGACTCCTGTGCACATACGAATGGTGATCCTTATATTCGAGAGCTTTCGCCATATTTTCTCTAACACATTTACAGTAAAGCGCAACCCTTTTCTAACGATTTTAGTCAATGTATATCATTATGACGGCATCATCATTTTAAACCGCCCATGCATATGTTCGTCAAGGATGGAGGACGATATAATTGTAGAAGTATGTGCTATCCGAGGACGATATAATTGTAGAGTAACGTGCTGTTGGAGGACGACATAATTTAAGGGTAACGTGCTTTTGGAGGACGATATAACTGTAGGGTAACGTGCTGTTGGAGGACGATATAATTGTAGGGTAACGTGTTGTTGGAGGACGATATAATTGTAGAGTAACGTGCTGTTGGAGGACGAATAAGTAACGTGCTGTTGGAGGACGATATAATTGTAGGGTAACGTGCTGTTGGAGGACGATATAATTGTAGAGTAACGTGCTGTTGGAGGACGATATCAATGTAGGATACGTGCTGTCGGACGACGATATAAATGTAAAGTTACGTGTTGTTGGAGGACGATATAATTGTAGAGTAACGTGTTGTTGGAGGACGATATAATTGTAAAGTAACGTGTTGTTGGAGGACGAAGTAACTGTAGGGTAACGTGCTGTAGGAAGACTATATAAATGTAGGGTAACGTGCTGTTGGAGGACGATATAATTGTAGAGTAACGTGTTGTAAGAAGACGATGTAATTGTAGGGTAACGTGCTGTTGGAGGGCGATATAATTGTAGAGTAACGTATTATTGGAGGACGATATAAATGTAGGGTAACGTGCTGTTGGAGGACGATATAATTGATGAGCAACGTGCTGTTGGAGGACGATATAATTGTAGAGTAACGTGCTGTTGGAGGACGCCATAATTTGAGGGTAACGTGCTTTTGGGGGACGATATAATTGTAGGGTAACGTGCAGTTGGAGGACGATATAATTGTAGGGTAACGTGTTGTTGGAGGACGATATAATTGTAGAGTAACGTGCTTTTGGAGGACGATATGATTGTAGAGTAACGTGCTGTTTGAGGACGATATAATTGATGAGCAACGTGCTGTTGGAGGACGATATAATTGTAGAGTAACGTGCTGTTGGAGGACGACATAATTTGAGGGTAACGTGCTTTTGGAGGACGATATAATAGTAGGGTAACGTGCAGTTGGAGGACGATATAATTGTAGGGTAACGTAATGTTGGAGGACGATATAATTGTAGGGTAACGTGCTGCTGGAGGACGATATAATTGTAGGGTAACGTGCTGTTGGAGGACGATATAATTGTAGGTAACGTGCTGTTGGAGGACGAAATTATTGTTGAGATACGTGCTGTTGGAGGACGATATAATTGTAGGGTAACGTGCTGTTGGAGGACGATATAATTGTAGGTAACGTGCTGTTGGAGGACGATATAATTGTAGGTAACGTGCTGTTGGAGGACGATATAATTGTAGGGTAACGTGCTGTTGGAGGACGATATAATTGTAGGGTAACGTGCTGTTGGAGGACGATATAATTGTTGAGTTACGTGCTGTTATCTCTACGCAAAACTCAGTAAATCTATGACAGAGACGAGAGCAGATTTACTGAAACTTTATGTTGAGTCTGCCTTCTCTAAATCTGGTGTTCGCAAGTGGTTCACCAGTCTATTGATCGAAGATGGCTCCCGTCCTGGACGGAAAATCTCCATCAAAACAGATGATTTCATAGAGTCATTTGTTAAGCAAGACCGGATAATCACTTTAAGGTAGGTTTCTGAGGAGTTTGTGCTAGGTTTGTGTTTCGGTTTGTGCTAGGTGGGTGCCTTTTAACTTTTAACCCAGGAGCAAAAGCAGGTCCGAGTAAATTTGTGCCAAGATTTTTTTAGTAGTTTTTCTGAGGAAGGTGAAATGTTTCTTAATAAGGTAATTACACGTGATGAAACCTGGTTGCACTTCATTGAACCGGAAAGTAAGAAACAGAGTTCGGTTTAGAAGCATAATTCGTCTCCATCTCCTTTAAAAGCATGTCTCTACAAATCCTTCGGTACAGACATGTCAATCATTTTTATCACACGGTATCGGAAAAAGCCACAAGCAATGGTGAGTATTACTTCATCATACTCTAATCTAAAATCCGTCGGGCTATCAAAGACAAGCGCCCAGAACTTGTCAGGTCGGGTTTCATTTTGCACCACGATAACGCCCACGTATATATCAGTCGTGTTGTAAGGGTCACAATGACAAAAGTAAACATCAAACATCAACAACACCCACTTTATAGTCCAAATCTGGTCGTCTGTGATTTCTTTCTCTTCCCAAATGTTAAAGATCAGTTGCAGGGTCATAAATTTGAGTCTCGGGAATGGAAGTGATATTATGGCGGCAGTGAGAGAGCTTACGTCACGCTTTTGAGTCTTGGTCGGAGAGATCTAACAAGTATATTAGGTCACACGTAGTTTACTTTGCAAAGGAATCAAATTCTAGTGAACTGTGGTAGAAATTGATAATTCTTTAGTAAGGATTTTCGTATATAATGATAACCCTGTGTGTGCGCGCGCGCGTGTGTGTGTGTGTGTGTTTTCGCCCGTTAGGACACGTAAATCACACCCTGTCACTCCGTTTTTTTTTTCCTTCCAAAATAATGATCAGTGATAAGCCGCTACAGGAATTATTGACTTGTATACGTTGTGAAAACTTTTTACTTAAGCCATCTAGAATAATTTATGTTAAAACCAAATCACACATTGAAGTCTGAAAGAAAAGAATGTATTTTTATGGTTTTGTCCCACCTAACATCACTGAAATTAAAATAACACAAGTTCGGACAATCAAAAGGAACATAAAATTTCTGTACAATACTGTTATTGTTTCAGAGTTTACTGTCACGATAGTATTTCAGTCATATATGGCGATGTCCAGCAAATTAGCTAGTGGAGACCACCGTGAATGTATAGCTACCTGGATGTGACTTTAAACTAACCGTAACTAACAGTTCAATCAGGCAGTCTGCAAGATTGATCACATCTCCCCTTAAAAAGTACAAAGCTCTTACTTTTATTAGTTTTAAAGCTAACACCTACTTGCACTCTTTTACTCTCAAATTTTATTTTGTTCCTAATCTTTTCATTTTAACCTCACACAATCTCTACTAATACTATTGCAGCTTGACGCGCAAATTGTCTAGGTCCCCATCAGGGGTTTGATCATAGGTAGGTAGGTAGGTAGGTAGGTAGGTAGAACCCGAGTGAATTGCTTACACAAATGTGTTTTGTAGTCTGGTTCCCGGTCGTCCTCAAGATTACAGATAACGTAGTGTAAGGGGAAGACACCCCAGCCAGGAACCAGACAATGAAACTTATTGGAAGATATCGTGTGAGCACGAGTTGCCCCTACTTCAAGTCTTCTCATATAAAAAAATCAAGTGAGTAATGAATCTCTTACAGGGGGTATCTAACTTCATATACATGTATTTTCTTCTTCTTTTTTTTTATGATTACAATTTAATGGAATATAAGTATAGACCACTGGGAAAAAGTTTGAATCTTAATTCTAGTAAATGTCGATTAGAAAACTAAAAATACATTTTGTAACTTCAACTTTTCTGATACCCATAATAGCTTGATAATTTGTTTATGACGAACAGAAGTAGTGCTCAAAGATGGTTATATAACTAAAGGTATTTTGTCACGATCAGCAGTTTTGTCCAGCTACGTAGGTGTAAATAAAGATATAAGTAGACTCGATATCATTGTTTTAACAGTGTGCGACATGGTGTGAGGAAGCACAGTATTGATAATGATGTCGCGACTACTGACAAAAGCGGTTTTGTTGGCCGCTCTTTTACTTGTAACAGTAAATGCCGACAACAGAACACTTCATGATTTAATCACTGATGATGTTGGCAAAGTGTGTATTCTTGGCAACGTTTGTTATACCGGAAACGACCCTCTTGAAAACTATGAATTCAAAGATGGCGAAAAGTCTTGTTGTTCAAGTAAGTTTTTGTTTGTTTTATCTCGAGAGCTTCATAAAAGGTGAACTCGTTATGAATTTCTTACAGATACATTTTTTGAAACTGAAATAAAATTTTAAAAAAATCAAAATATGTTTATATTCCTGAATTCCGGATCTACATGAAAAACTATGCTAAAAATCTTTGAAACTGACAAAGGGAACGTCTTACACATCTTATGTAAACTGACCAATAATATGTTTGCCTCATACATTAGTTTAAATGTTTTCTCCTGGTAAAGAACATAGTTTAATGTTATGTTATTTATTTTTTATAGTTCTTCGGCAGCTATGAAAATAGACAGAAGATAAACTTATAAATCTCCAGCATGTACTGTCCGTTCAAACCAGAGAGATACTTGTTTAATGCCTGTTGGTCTGCTCACAGACTTTCAAAACCTTCGAACCATTAATTCCAATTATTTCCAATTGAATTGAATAATTTCCAATGTTACGATAGCGAAATACGCATTTTTAATAAGGTGAAATTCCTAAATGTTGTTAAAGAGATTTGTAGCATAAAAACATACAAAGGAATTAAATTATTTTGACTGCCAGTCAATCAATAAAATATATGTGCATGTATACAATGGGATTTGAAGATACATGTATATCTTATTCAGCTTTTACTGTAAAATTGCTACTTGAATGTCACATTTAAATTGAGCAAATAATAGTTGACGTCACAGTAAATAATGTATTACATTTTCAAAACCACCCCTTATAAGCCTTTCTTTATACCATTAATAAGGACTTGATATATTGTTTTCTATTTCAATTGACATATGATATATATGCATCTATAGAAAATATATATTTATACCTATTTATGAGTAACAAAGTAACACATTGGGTTTTTTTTTTAATTGACGTCTTATAGTTTATTTTTACGGCTTTCCGCAACCTGCGGAAAACGTATAGGGTTTGTTATGTTCATAACGGCTTTCCGCAAACATGCGGAAAACATATAGGGTTTGTTATGTTTATTGTCTTCTTCTTATTATTATTATTATTACTTTTTTCTCCAACCAAATCTAAGAGTTAATTTCGGTATGTTGTCAGTGTCTAAGCAACATGAAAATTAAATTGCCTCAACTAAAAAGTATAAATTTTTAAATTCAATAATTTTTAATTTTCAATGACGTCAATTGACGTAAGATTTGACGTCAACTTCAAAAGTTTGTTCGCGCTCTAGAGTCTTTATTTTTTTTTATATTTTATCTTGATATTTAAAAATTTAAGAATTTATGGCAAAACCGAGTTTCGAACTTTGGTCCTAAAATTATTATTTAATGTTACAAAGGCTACTTATGAGATAGAAGCATGAAAATTGGACAGCTTATTGGCCAAGAGGTCTACTTTCTTTTCTCTGAAAGATTTCCTTTTAAGTCACGTGGTTATGGCGTCATTTAATGGACAAAATCCTATTTTTTTTTTCAAATATTTCTCTCGCTCTGGCTTGAGTCAATTTTAATGAAATTGAAATTGCAGCAATAAAAAAGTATCTTTTTATACATTCAATCATTTTCAATTTTCATTGGCGTCATATGACGTCAGATTTGACGTCAGCTTCAAAAGTTTGTTCGCGCTCTAGAGCCTTCAATATTGGTCCGATTATCTTGATATTTTTACAGAAGATGTATTTTAGGATGTAGATGTCCACCTTGGCGTTCAAATTTCCAAATTCGAAAAGATAAAGATTTCATGGCAATACCGAGTTACGAACCTTGGTCAAAAATTAAATTTAAATGTTACAAAGCCCCCCTGATGCGTTACAAGAATGAAAATTGGACATCATATCGGCATAGAAGTTTACATTCTATTATCTGAATGATTTTCTCTTTAGTCACGTGGTTATGACGTCATCAAAAAGACAAAAACACATTTCTTTTTAAAGATTTCTTTCGCTCTGGTATCATGAATTTAAAGTCAATCTTAATTATATCTTCAGAATTGATAGAGTTAAAATTGAAGTGATGCATACTGCAAGAAATGTTTGTTTTGTCACGTGATTATGACGTCATGCATACTTAAGCAAGAATTGTTTTGAAAAATCATATAAAATCACCAATTAGACCACTGAACTTAAACTTTTCAAATATGTCGAAACTTAGTACGTTCATAAGGTCTTGAAAATTTCAAGTGATTACATCATCAAACTTGGCAGTTATTCATGTTTGATGGAATGCCTACTTGAAAACGTGAAAACAAACCTGTTCGCATTCTCGAAGATACTTTTTTTCTTGGTTAATAGAACGTTAGCTGAACATGTCCTTGAAAAAAAAAGGATATTTTTCTTTAGTCATTTGATTTTGACGTCGATAAAATATAAAAATCATTCATTTCAATACGTATTCGCGCTCCAGCGTCATGAGTATTGATGCCAATCTTAAGCATACCTTAAAGAATTTATGGTGTGTAACTTGTTTATGACAACATTGATGTGTAAGCAAAATATATTAAAAAGATCAAAAGAATGCATATATTAACTTTAAATAAGTAATAATGCCGTACCTTAACATGCGCAAAAAGTCCAGAAAATTTCAAGTGATTACGTTATCAAACATGACTTATTCATGTTTTTCGTAAAAGGGCTAATTCATGGAAATCTATTAATTTGCAGAAAGAAATGTAAGTGGTCATTGGGTTGGTTGAGCAAGATCCGATTGTTCTTTTGCAGGAATGAATGCCTGCGTTGAATAGTAAATTGTGATACGTTTTTGAGTAAATGAGTCGCATTTACGATGAATTAGTAGAATTGTACTAGAGCCAGAAAACCTTTACGTATATCTTATTGCATTTGCTATCACGGCTTTCTTAAAACCTATGAAAATGACAAATACATGTATATCTTCCTATCGATTTTTTATGTTTTCTAAATGTTTAACGGTTTCTTTTTCTAAATCTGTAAAAATAAGCAAATATACAAAGCAAATGAATAGTTGAAAGTTTCAAGACTTTTATAACGTTAATTACATAAAAATAAGAAATTATTTTCATTATTTTGCTTACACCTCTGCCTTTTTTTTTGCAAATAAAACTCAATCAATTTAAAGGTTGAAAGTAATCGATTTTAAAGTTGTTGTTTTTTTTCTTTTTTACAATTTCAATTGTGGATCAAATTGCAATGAATACATGTTAAGTCATATGCTTACAAAGAAAAAGATATTAAATAAAGAATAATAAAAAAAATTAAAATCGATTGAATAACGTAAGAAAACAATTCTTGAGGATATTATAATCTTAAAATTTTCCTTTTTTTTTTTTTTTTTTTTTTTCTGAATGATAGAAAACGGGTGCATAATCAAATAAGATCCATATTTATGCTTTCTCAATATCTTCTTAAGAAGATGAAAATGAAAAAAAAAGAAGAAAAAAAAGAAAAAAAAAAGATTTAAAGCTTATTTTTGAACATAATCGTAAGTATATATTTAAGATAATGATGATTTACGTATTAAATCAAACATTATTATGCATCATTATTCCAATTTTTGTTTGTATTAACTTATATATTTAATACCTTTGAAATAAGCAAACGGAAAGCCGCTTCGTTTGTATCTTAAACAAACCACTTCTAGTTAAATGTCTTTTTGTAACTGCGTTTTATTTAAATTATTTCATAACTGAACATTAGTTTTGATATTTATTTGTTATGAAATGTTTAAGAATTATAATTTGAGAAAAAACATCGAATATTTGTTTCTTATGGTTGAAAAGGCCCTACTGTTTTAAACAAAGCTTGAAAGTAACGTAAGAATTAAATAGATTGCTGTTTAATATTTTGATTTAATGTATACGACAAATATACATAAAAATGAAAGAGGTGCGTCTAAACTTCGGAAAGACATCTTTCTGCGGAAAGAACCTATCAATGACAATAAGGGGCATAAAACGCTGAATTGCGTTACAACAAAAAAAACTGTATCTTAAAAAATGTTTTTAGTCAGTATGCAAAATGACAGGCATGTCATATTTTTTGGGTTATCTGTCTCTGAAAACGACTTCTTTTTTTGTGTGTGTGCTCATTTCTGTCTTTTTCAAGGGCAGATAACTCAAAACCAAGCCTATCGATAGCTTATTGTCATTTCATTTCCAGTCATTATCCAAAGATTTAAAAAAAATTCTTCCAAAAGGTTTTTCACTATGTTTCAGCAAATAAACATACTGCGTTTTTTCTTGAAAAAAAATCTGTATATGCACGTATGCGACTTTGTATATAATCTGTTGCACAGAATTTCTAAAACATTTACAAAGTGACAGGGAATATAGTACAAAACATCGAGTTGAAATTACAGGAGGTGTTGCTAGGTTATAAAAATGAGTTATCTGCCCTTGAAAATGACATAAAAGAGAACAAAAAGGTATAAAGAAGGTCCCCAATTCTTTCCCATAAATGTGTTTCTAGTGTAATTCTCTATAATCAAGTTTAAGAAAATTATCATGGCTAATTTTCATTCTTCGTCTATATAGTAAAAATAACTGTAAATGGGGCGTATGCCTTTAAATCAAGTGAACATTTCTTTAAACATGTTGCAGTTGTGATTCAAATTGTGATGAAAGCGGCAATTGTTGTTATCCTACCAGTTACCCGATGTTGGAACGCCCCCTAAACAAATGTCTACTTCCGAAGGTATCATCAGGCAAGGATTCAAACAAACATAAATATTTACACTATTTCATGGTGACCGAGTGCCCACCGAATCACGCAACTCATAATTCTGAGGAAAAGACAATTGTTTTGGAGAATAATTTTGTCAATGTAAGTTGTGGAGATATCAAGGTCAACAAATGGGGAAGTTTACAGCCTGTCGTATCAAAGAGAACTGGAACAGTATACAAGAATCAAGTCTGTGCAAAATGTCACAATGCAAATGACACTGTGGAATGGCAATCTGCTCTTGTTTGCCCCAGAGTAGACACTTATGGTGTAACATTCAGCGATATCCTATTTGCGCTAGACACAGAACAACTTAACGAAATGTGCGAAATGACCTACTATCCTAATGATGACATGCCTCCACCAGATGACTGCTTGAGCGACATTGTAACAACATGTCCCAAGAAGGATTTCGAAATAGCTCAGGAGTTAGCGATGACAAAACAGCAAATTCGTGATGCATGTATAAGTGGATTGTATTCACCTTTAAATGGTGAAAGCAATCTTTACTCAAATATGTTTTGCTTACTTTGCAATGCAGATATAATCAGTATTAGGTACCCATTCTGTTCGAAGCCAAGTCCAATGCGCAGTACATTGTCTGGACTTTCTATTTTGATTGATCAGAATAAAATCCAAATGGAGACAGATGAAGTTGAGAAGAAACATGCAGCGACAGCATGCTTGGACAAAACTTTGACATCTGTAAGTACAATTTGAGCATCATTTAAGACACATGTGAAAATGCAGTGATATTGAAACTCAAAGATTATTATTATTAATTAAACATGACACATAACGATATGCCCAAATAAACGGCTGTTTTGCGTATATTGGCCATTTGTTAATTTGACGTATGAAAAGATTGTTATCGGATAGCATCTTTGCTACCATATAATGTCTAGGCAAATGTATGATATTGCTTGCTATTCAAAAATAAAACTAAATCATGCGTTAAAACATTAATGCTTAATTTAAATGCTAATTTCATACTTTAAAAATGCGATTGTAATTGAGCTCCTGACTTTGATAATTATTTCAGATATTTAGCTCCATGCAATTGAAGGATCATTTTTGACACTTGCTGGTTTATCAAATTTTATTATGCCCAATGAGATGATCAGTTTGAGTAGATAAGACTGAATCATGATCCAAAGTCATTCATTCATTCATTCATTCATTCAGACGCCCCAGAGTCTCACTTTTTAAGAAATTATGTTCGAAATTATAGGAGATAACCATGATGATATCATTGGTGCAAAATGAAAATTAATTATGATCATTTAATTCAGAAAAAAATATAAAAGAAAGTTATTATTTTAGTAATTATCGTTAGGTTATAAATCATTTATTTATTATTGATAAAACCGTATTCAGAGAAGATGAGTTTTGAATTTTTTACATAGATGATGCGGGAAATTCCGATTTTCCAGGAATTATCTTTGGCACAATTATCAACAAGGAACAGAATGCAAAAAGAAAATATAAATAAAAAATTAAAAAAAATAAAAAAACAAGAGGGCCACGAAGGCCCCGATTCACTCACCTGAGAAATATGTACTTCATTTGTAGATGTTCTTTAGGCCATGTTACATACCAAATATCTTAACTCCAGGCCTTTTAGTTTCTGACAAGATTTTTTTTTCTAGTTATCCCTATTGAAATAGTTTGTGTGAAACCAAGTGGCCCCGCCGCTTGGGCCAATTTTGACCAAAGGGCCATGATTTTAACAAACTTTGTAAATGTTGTTAAGGCCATGTTACACATAAAATATCTAAACTCCAGCCCTTTAAGTTTCTGACAACTTTTTTTAAAGTTTTTTTTTCTATACAAGTCTATATAAAATTATATGACCCCTTGGGCGGGGCCGATTTTGACCCAAGGGCCACGATTTGAACAAACTTGGTAGATGTCTACAAGGCCATGTTACACACCAAATATATAAACTCCAGGCCTTGTGGTTTCTGACAAGAAGATTTTTTAATTTTTCCTATACAAGTCTTTGTAAAATCATGTGACCCCTAGGGCGGGGCCAATTTTGACCAAAGGGCCACGATTTGAACAACCTTGGTAGAGGTTCAAAAGACAATACCACATACCAAATATCTAAGCTCTAGGCCTTGCAGTTTTGGAGAAGAAGATCTTCAGAGATTTCACTTTAAAAAATTACTTTTAGCTCCTGTGCACCAGATATGCAATAGACTTGACTCATTTGTACAACTTTGGTAGAGCTTTATGCAAGGAACATCACAGGCAAATTTTATCAAAATGGTTAAGTGTTTTCAGAGATGTCTTTTAAAGAAATTGATGACGCCGGACGCACGCATGCATGCACGGACGATGAACCCCGGACAAAAGACGATCATGATAGCTCACCATGAGCACGTTGTGCTCAGGTAAGCTAAAAAATAACTTGAGATAAAGCTGACAGAAGGGGTTGGGGTGAAAGGAAATCGCAAAAAGTAAGCAAAATAATGTAGCAGGATTTCTGAATGTTTTAGCATAACATATTTCAGGGCCTCCGCTGCCGATCGCCAATGGCGCCATTTGCGATTATTTTGAGATTCTGGCGCTAAATTTTGCCAGTTGGCGAAAGTAAGTGGCGCATGCTTTTTGTAGAGCATTGCATATCAAAAACGCTGGTGTTTACACAGGAAGTATCCCGTTAGAGTATACACAGTAAATCTCATGCTGTGAGAGGAGCCAAAAAAATCGATAATTGAGGGCGGAGTCAGATTTATGTCACATTATCCAATCGACGCTTGTTTTGCTGCGGAACACTCGGATCGTATCGTTGCGCCTATATGTTTGTTTACATGATTCACGCGCATACTACAGACGAATAAGGTGTGAAAACTTGTTGTTTTCGGCAACGAGGATTGATTGCGTAAGTATGTGCAATAAAAGTCCAATTTGTCCATTACATAACACCTTGTAGCTGTTCTTCTTGAAGTGTACCGATATTCTGGCAAACTAGCGACAATTACGAATCACTTAATGACAAAACAAACACCGACAGATTAAGGTTAAAAACACCGATAGTCTTTGCCATCGGACTTGTTAATGAATGGAAGATATTAGTTACGAACGTTGTCTAATTGATGCAAACATTTTTTAATGATGCTTAATTAAAATATTCCCGAAAAAAATAGACAAAGAACGTGAAAAAAAACTTTCAACAACTTTTTAATTACTTTAATTGCCGTCCTGACCATTTTTGTATAAAATGTCTCGTAAGGTAATGGAAAGTATCAATTGCCATCATGGCAGCAAAGAGGCCTTTAGAAGGGTGTTTCACCCCACCCTCCAAAGTTTCTAAAATTCAAAATTCTCCAGTTAGGAAATTCAAAGATGTTTGGAAAATTGGTCACCCTTGGTTAAGATTTGAACCAAATTCTAAGGAAATGTTTTGTGACATTTGTATCAAGGCACAATACTCAAATTCTTTCGTGACTGGTTGCAATGTATTGAAAAAGGAATCTGTCACTAAGCATGCAAAAATCAAAGGTAGGATACAAATGAAAATATGGAATTAAATAAATATATATTTTTTAAAGATGTGAGACTAAGAACATATTCTAAAGAAATGATACTTATGTATCTGTGGCATAATTACAAAAGAAAAGTAATGATAAAAAATGTTACAAATTAGCCTGATTTTGTAAATTTAAGTTTAAGCTTCAAGTGCTGCTTTTAAAATTTTCATTAGAAATAAATAATTTTGTCATGAATAAAGCAGCACTTAAAGCTTATTTTTGAATGTTTTCTTTCTACAGGGTGTGTCACAACTGGCAGATCTGAAGTGCGATGGGCACACAGCATATGAGCACTCCACATCCATTGAGGAATTCCAGAAGTGCATAGCTGGTGTGTTGGAGGATGAACTCATCAACAAAGTTAAGTTCAGTGGAAAATTCAGTCTTATGTTTGATGAGAGTACTGATGTATCTGTTCACCAGAACATGATTATGTATATTAGGGTTCTGGAGTCTGATGCCTTTGATTACACTTCTTCAGGTACATACTTCTTTGGTATAGACTCTTTGGTCAGGGCAAATGCTGAATCTATATTCAGCAAGGTCATTGATATGTTGCAGGTCAAAGTTTGATGTGTCAAATCTTTGTGGTGTGAGCACAGATGGTGCTGCGGTCATGTTAGGACACAAGTCTGGTGTTGTGACGAGGTTAAAGAATGAGGTCCCAGGTGTCTTAGCCACTCATTGCATTGCCCACAGGTTAGCTTTGAGTTGTTGTTCAGGTGCTGATGCAATCCCCTACATGGTTAAAATTCAGGAAATCCTTAACAGTGTTTATAAGTACTTTCATTATTCCCCAAAGAACATGGCCATGCTTGAATCAATTCAGTCCTTCACCAAGGTCAAAGTTCACGGTTTAAGGAAGTGTTTCATACACGGTGGCTCAGCTTTGAAGGGTCAGTCTCTGCTATGGTCAGCAACTATGCAAGTTTGATTTCGGTATTCCTTGAGGAGAGTTCAGGAAAGGCACTGAGCCTCCATAAGTCACTTACCTGCTTCAAGTTTCTGTATGTGGTTCATTTTCTTTGTGATGTTTTAAAGCCCCTGACAATCTTGTCAAAGATGTATCAGAAGCAGGATCTAGATTTCACAGAAGTTACCCCACTGCTCAGGTCAACCATTGATTCAGTTAATGAATTGCAGGTCAAAAAGAATGGTCAGAGGCTTAGTGAATTTCTTTCTCAGGTTCCTTTAGAGCCCCAGACTGATGCTGATGGGCTGGTCACTTTTGTTTTTCAAGGTCACACAATAAGGGATAGTTTGAAACAAAGAGATGAGGCGGTTAAGGTGTGTGACCAGTTTGTTTCTGGTGTTGTCAAAAGTCTCCATGACAGGTTTTCTGATAATGAGGATTGTTCTATTCTCACTTCTCTAAGCAACTTCTTCAATCCCTCAGTCAGTAAAGCTGCCAAATGCACTGACATTGATGTGGTTAATGATTACCTTGCCACTGTTGGGGTGGAAGGTAGCAGGGATGAACTGTCGTGCTTTTTAAGCTTTGCTCATGCCAGCCATGAAAATGGCAATAAGTCAGTCACCTCCACTAAGGATATGGCCAATCTCGCACTTAGACACAAGGATGTGTACCCAGCTGCTTCTGAGGCAGCTGGGAGGTTACTCGTGGCCCCGGTTTCCACTGTTGAGTGTGAGAGAGGTTTCAGTAAGCAGAACCTCATCAAAACTAATCTCAGAAATTCTCTTGCTGTGTCAAGGCTAAATGACCTCATGATGATTTCCATTAATGGTCCTGGTTTGGTCAATTTTGATTTCGGGGCAGCATTTAAGAAATGGAAGGCAATGAAGGCTCGGAGAATCTTGATATAAATGGTTGTTTTATGGACTGAAAACAAAGCACCAGACTCTTGTATATAGGAGATGACATTTGCAACACTGTTTTGTATATAGATATATATTAATATATGGAGTTGTATTGATTATGATGAAGCACATGACAAATATTGACGTGACATTTAGTTATGATGAAGAACATGAAAAAATATTTGTGACAATTTGTTTTATGAAGAACATGAAAAAATAAATATATTTAGAATTTAATTTTATTCCAATTATGAAAATAAACATTACTGTGGATAATGTTTTAATTAAGATCATTTAGTGGTACAAGAACATGGAACATGATTTATTCCCATTCCCTTTAAATTTACCCATTCACATCATGAGTATTACACCAGTTAACATATTGCAAAGTTTCCTACTCTGGCTCTAAAGTGGCTCCAAAGTGGCTCCAACTTTTCTCAAGTGGCGAAAATGTTGGCGACATGTTAAAAATTTCCAGTGGAGGCCCTGATATTTTCATCTTTGTGCTGCAAAAAGCTATATCTGTTGCAGCGTGGACTATACTTAACATACTTTGTTAGATAAAAATGTGGGAAATATTTCTTATCTACCTAAATAGTGATATCCGTGGTATGGGGCACTAACTAATATTTATTTTATTCATTATTAATGTTAATGAAGTACAGTCCATTTACGATAATTCGAACGGTCTGCGGACTGACTGAAATATTCGAAAAATCGTGTCATCCGAATTATCGTGTTTACCTACCGTTGGACAATTTGTGCATTTGTAAGAAATACACGTCGTGATAATCAGTTGGCGTATAATGTACATGTATATAAAATATAGAACAAGGTTATTTTATTGTTTTTCTTCTTCTGCATAAAATTCATAAATCACATAGCAAAGCACAACATTGTCAACAATAAACATTTACACGCACTTTTTGTAAATAGCCCAATTGTTTGATAGCACAGTTACAGTACAAATACAAAACATTGTTTATAGCACAATCAAAATACAGCAATTGTGAATACAATGAAATGAAAACTACCAAAAAAATTTAAACCATTGTACCGAAACAAGTAATCTGTCTCATGCTACACATTGAATCAACTTTTTTTTTATCAGTAACTTTCTTAACACTCTTGACAATCAAGTGGCACGTGTCAACACATGATTCTCAATGGTTTGCATCACCTTAATTGAAATGACCGCCAATCAATTAGCTTCTGAAACATAGGTGTGAAAAATACGCACGCGTGAAAATTACGGTGACACAGCGTCCGAATTATTGTGTCATAGTCACCAAGATTATATGCATTTCTTTTCATAATACTATTTGATAAAATATACCGAATCACACATAAATTTAAAGATTTTTATTAATATATTGGTAAATTTTACTAATCTGTAGTACATTGAAATGAAACTTATCTGATAATTGTTTTCTGGATAATTTTTTTTTTTTCACAATTTTTCATATGCTTCGGGAATTCCATGACGTGACAATCTTCTTTTCTTATAATAACGGCGTCTATTAGATATAAGAAGCAACTTTTAATGATTAATGAAGAAAATAACACTGTTAAATCCATTAAATTCGAGTTGAACTATCTCACACGTGTACATGTTCAGTAAACCGGATGTAAACACAACCACGTGAGATAAAGGGGGGGGGGCTTAAGAATAGCCCGGGACCTGTATTTTAAAATCAGGTTATACTTTTTAAAAATATATATGTCGTTTTTCAGAATAGAAGTAAAATCAGTTTAGGGGATTGAACGTTATTTATTTATTTTTTTCTCTTATTGTCTTTTCTACTTCTTCTTTTTTCCCCCTTTTTTTGTCACCTTGTAGATTGATCGAAAATGTTTTATATGAAGCCACATCCTCTTGGAATTGGAGCTTGAGAGAAATGTGTTGTTTAAACAAACATATATATATATAAAGGGTTTATGCCTGACATGTGTTGTATTTATGAAATAGTTTAAAATGATTTGTGTATTGATAAATGATATTTATATATTTATATATGTATATGAAATGATGATGTACTTTGTACAAATCTAAATAAAATTTTCTGTCTGTCTGTCTGTCTGTCTGTCATGAATCAACAGCTTGATTGCTTGCCGGACCTGTGATAAAGTTCGAATTGCCGCATTTATCCGAGTAATTGTAAAACGAATTATTGCATTTATTTTATATGAGATATATAGGAAAACTTGACGGGACCGTGACATTTATTCGAATAATGCCGTCAGAACGAAAAATCGCATTCCGAATTATCGTAAATCGACTGTATTTCTTCTAGGAAGTGTATTGATTACCGAAAGTTGAATAAAGTTAAGGATTTTGTGTAGACTTTTGACACCTAAATAGTCATTTTTGGCTAATTCGCAAGTGCCTGAGAAAATTTTGCTTTTTATTTAACTTGACATAGATTTTATACCTTCATACATATTCAGCAAGAGTAGTATAGGGTGGCACTATGGTACCAAGGTACCATAAAAAAATTTTTTTATGGTACCTTGGTACCATAATTTTTTATTTTTTTTTGGTACTTATGGTACCAAATCTATAGTACCGAATGGTACTCTATATGAAAACAGAATCTATAGTACCGAATGGTACTCTATATATGAAAACAGATTTATGTCTTAAAGGAGGACCACATCTTAACATTGACAATTGTAAAATGTCCTTTCGAGACATTTGGGTTGGCCCTGAAAAGGGCCGTTTTATGAATTGTGGTCCATACCACATGTTGTACAGTCCCATCACATATTGTGGTCTATACCACACGTTTGACAGTCCCATCCCATGACATATCTCTTCATCCATCCTGCAAGGAGATGCAAATGACAACGGGTTAGATCCTTGTCACCTATGAAGTTCAGGCTGTCTCCCGATCCCTGTAGTAGGGTAGATGGTACATCTTCAAAGGTAACTGACAGGTAATTAGGGAGATCTCCCCTTTTTGTAAGAGTGACATATAGATCATACACATCAACTTGGTCGTGATAGCTGTCTGGGTCGCTCTCTTGTTCCTCATAGCTGGGACTGTCGAGGAACAATTTTAGCAAGTCTGGGGTGGACCTACATGTGTACGGTCTCATGTTTCAATCATGAATAATAAAGTATAGAGTATGTGCACTGTTTTATAGTACCGGATTGACCTACTTTCTTGTGTTGGCGCACACCAAGAACGTTATTTTTTCATCCAATAAATCAAGTTCGACCTTGACCTGAGTTAGATAGCATTGTCTTCGGCCTTGACATTTTGGGGTGGATTGACCTACTAACCTACTTTTTTCTTGACTATAATTTGTGTAATGCTGTGTATGTATTCATTCTTCACCATGAATTTCCTTCGTAAGTTATTCCGACGTGCAAGGAAGGCGTTACGAAAGGAGAAGAAAGTAGAAGTCAAGGAAGAGGGTATAAAGGAAGAGGGTGTCAACTTGTACCCGAGTTTACCCCCTTTGCCATTGTACCCGGATTTGTCAGGGTTTTACCTGGCATATCCAGAAGCCAGCAGGCATTACTGGCGGTATTTGTATTTGAGTGAGTGCTAGACACTTCTCAATAAATAACGGTCCTTTTCAGGACCATTACAATGATGTAGAAAGGATAACTAATACAATTGTCATATGATTTTTTTTTATTGTGTTTAACAACAAACATGTGTCAGTAACAATGAATTAAACGTGCGTCATACAGCAAATAATGAACATAACACAACTTTGTTTTTTTTCAAGTCTAGTGTTCAAATGTCATTTTTCGCTTCTTAGCTGGTCGGTTACACTCTGTATTGCTTGTTGATGGGTGAGCCTCAGGACACACGATGCATGTGTTGACGCTTCTCTTGCGTTTCTTGGGTTTTACGGTAGGTTTCTCCAACTCAGAGACAGTCTCTAGTAGCTCAACATCACTGTCCGTCTGTGGCACTGTCTCAACTACGTCCATTTTCTGCATTTCACTGTCTACCTGTGCGTTTACTGTAGGTACAGTACTATTCATCCCTTTCTTAGGACAAGCGGATGCAAAGTGGCCTAGTTCGTGACAACTGTAGCACACTGTAGGTTTTGGGCAATTAGAAACAAAATGTCCCGGTTCATGACAACGGTAGCACACCCGTACTGTTTGAGGTGTTGAAGCTTTCTTCGTACATGCCGATGCATAATGCCCCTTTTCCTGACAGCGGTAGCATGTCACTTGTCTTTCTGTTTCTAGTCTGATCAGCTTGTCACTGATAGCTTGTAGTTGTCCTTTCACCCAGAACTCAAATGTATTGCAGGTCATTCTGAACAGAGCAGTCTGAATCAGGTTTGAGAGTGATGAAGTGGACGGGTCACACCGCACTTTATAGGCCTGAGATCAGGTGGGCGGAGCTTAGATGTAAAACGGACGATACAGCCTGGAAGCAGCGATGGAATTTGATGAGACAATCTGCAAAATTTCTTCAAAGCCAAGAAGCCAAGACATTGTTAGATAGTGTGGGCATTAGTCCAAATCAGTCTTGTGGTATAGAAGAATACAAGAAGATTCAAGCCCACCTTTATCCAGACTATGTGATCAAAGTGTGGCCACAATTTGAGAAAATGGACGTGTTGTTCAATCACCCACCTCTGACAGACAAAAGCAAAGTGATTCACATTTATCATCATGATAAACATTATGATTGCATTACATCAATCACTGGTTTCCTGGGATGCAGCTACTTCTGTGAACACTGTAACTACGGTTATAACAACAGAGAAGCTCACTGGTGTAAGAATATTTGTCTGTGTTACGCATTGACACTATGCCCAAAAGAAGGATTCTTTCCATGTGGTCACTGTGGTAGAACATTTCATAGTCAGAAATGTTTTGATCAGCACAAAGCGAAACCAGGAAAATCTACAAAAAACATCTGTGAAAGTGTATGGCAATGCAAGACCTGTGGTCAAATGGTTGTGGGTACAAAGAAGAACCATCTCTGTCCTGGCACTAAAAAATGCAAGTATTGCAAGAAAGTTGTGGATGCAGAACATCAGTGTTATATCCCCACGTACAAAGAACCAGAGAACATGAAGTCACCGACTGTACCTTTCATCTTCTTTGACTTTGAGTGTCGATTTGATTCGGGTGAACATATACCAAACTTTTGTGTTGCTCAACGTGCTTGTAGAGACTGTATGTGTCAATCCATGAAAAACCCGTGTCAGAAATGTGAAGCTGTGGATGAGCCTAGAGAAAAAATATTTCGTGGTAACAACACTTTGTCAGAATTTTGTACATGGCTGTTTCAACCCAGTCACAAAGGTACCACAGTGATTGCTCACAACTCACAAGGATACGATGCACAGTTTATTTTGAGGCACTTACTGACACATGATACAGCCAAACCAAAATTGATCATGAATGGAAGCAAAATTCTAATGATGAAAGCCCATCAAGTGAGATTCATCGACTCACTGAGTTTTCTCAACATGCCTTTGTCCGATTTCCCCGACACGTTTGGATTGACTGAGATGGCAAAAGGATGGTTTCCATTTTATGCCAACACGGATGAATACCAAGACTACATTGGAGACTATCTCCCCGTACATTTTTACAGACCCGACAGCATGAAACCTGACAAGAGAGAAGCGTTTCTGAAATGGTACAATGCAAAAGTGGCACAAAAGGCTGTGTTTCACTTTCAGTTAGAAATGCAAAAGTACTGCAAATCAGATGTGGACATCTTGAGACGAGGTTGTGGAGAGTTTAGGAAAGAACTGTTGGTCAGTGACCAAATTGATCCGTTCCTGGAAGCGACCACTCTAGCTCAAGTGTGTAACAAAGCTTGGCGTAAAAATTCAATGCCTCCAAAGACCTTGGCTGTAATCTCTGATGCCGGGTATCCAAACAAAACTCGATACTCAATCAAAGGGATTCGTTGGATAGAAACAACTGCTTCCATTGAGAATAAGCACATTCGCCATGCATTAAATGGAGGTGAAGTACAAATTGGACCCTATTACGTTGGCGGATTCCACAAAGAGACGAACACCGTATACGAATTCATGGGGTGCTGGACACACGGATGTGCAAAATGTTACCCAAGGAGAGACAGTGTGAACGGTTACACACTTCAAACTATGGAGCAGTTATACAATGCCACAACTTTTCGGTTGAAAGACTTGTCTCAACAAGGTTACAACACAGTTGTAATGTGGGAATGTGACTTTGATCAGAAATGCAAGATTGAACCAGAATACAGAGATACTGTGAACCGTTTCTTTCCCTTCCAAGAACCTATTTTACCTCGGGATGCTTTGTTTGGTGGACGAACCAATGCCATTCAATTATACCATGAAGTGGATACAACCACCAAGGAAGAAATTAAGTATGCTGACATTTGCTCACTGTATCCATTCGTGAACAAGTACAAAACATACCCCGTGGGACATCCCAACATCTTAAGTCAAGAGATGATTGATATAAACAACATTGGAATGTACAAGGGACTCATCAAATGTCGTGTATTGCCACCCCAAGACCTGTGGCTACCAGTCCTACCTATTCACTGTAACAAGAAAATGATCTTTACACTGTGCCGTACCTGTGCTGAGGAAGAGTGTGAAAAATGCAATCACACTCTGTACAAACGCATGTTGACAGGTACCTGGACCCATGTGGAAATAGCCAAAGCTCTTGAGGTAGGATACCAATTGGTAGACGTCTTCCACATCTGGCACTGGGACGCATGGAGTAAAGATGTGTATAAACAGTATATTAACAAATACTTGAAATTGAAACAAGAAGCAAGTGGTTACCCTAATTGGGTAAAAACAGAAGATGATGAAGCCCGCTTTAAACAGAATTACTTTCAGATAGAGGGTATCTGGCTCGACAACGTGAAAAAGAACAAAGGAAAAAGAGCGTTTGCCAAAACCATGTTGAACTGTTTGTGGGGTAAGAATGCACAAAACAATGTTCAAACCAAAACCGAGTATGTGACTAAGGTGAACCGGTTGTATGACCTACTCTCCGACCGTCATGTCACTGTGCAGTTTGCCGAGATTTTCGATCATGACAACTTCATGTTGGTGAATTACTCGGATGAAACAGACGCAACACAGCCCCATTCATCTTCAAATCCAGTGGTAGCTGCCTTCGTTACGTCCTATGCTCGACTTGAACTTTACACCCAGTTGGAAAAACTTGGAGATCGGGTACTGTATTTTGACACAGACAGTTGTATGTACATCTATGACCCTGACCAGTACAACATTCCAATTGAAGAGAGCCAGTTGGGAAAGTGGACAGATGAAGTACCACATGGACGCATTGTCAAATTCGTGGCATTAGGGCCAAAAAACTATGGGTATGAATATATCGATGAAAAAGGAAATCGACATCAGAAATGCAAAGTAAAAGGCATCACTTTGGATTACAATGCTAGTCAAAAAGTCAATTTTAAGACTATGGTCAACTGTGTACAAGATCGCAAACATTACAAGACAGTCATCGAATATGAATCCCGAATCAAGAGACATAGAAATCGCAAAGTGATCAGTGAGACACAGACCAAGACGTTCCGCTCAGTGTATACAAAACGCGTGGTCGTGGACAAATATAAGACAGTGTCGTACGGTTACCGACCGTCATAACCAGTTGGCTTGTGGTCGTGTGCATAGCCTGAACGGTGGTGGAAACATACGGAGATTCACGATGAACACTCTACCAGTAGAAATACAACAGATGATCTACAGACATCTCGTTGAAGCTAATAAGAAACCTGCTGCATTTTGCAACGAGTTATTTTTTACTTGGGCACAGCGCGTTGGAAACAGAATAATTCACCAGACGATGAAGGATTCCTCTTGTTTAAACCAAGTTTATGATATGTTTAGTGATGTACGAGGGCGTAATCTTCCAATCAGCTATAAAAGTGTGGTCTTTCAACGGATTTTTGCCATTTACAACCTGCTACGTAACATGATCTCTGACGTGTGGTACATATACATTGAGACCCTAAACATTGATACAGTGGAGAAACTGAACCGTTTTGATGAGCGTATGTATCTCAGATTTGCGATTAACCACCGGAACGACACACCAGAGGATATACGTGCCATTTTACTGACTCCAGAACCTATCACTTGTGAACAAGTGTTTAACATTTTTGGTAAACAGTGCAGCGCAATATTCAAAAAACGAGGCCAAATCCTAGTGAACAGTTCTTTCAAGATCCCGATTTCAACAACTTAGAAAGGTTTGAGTTGGGAGACGAATCCCTCTGGGACACCTACAAAATAAGATACTACACAGAGTACTTGCAAGACGAATGAGAAGTCAAAACATGGGAAATACTTCACTACAGGAAAAAAACATAACTCCAATTCGGAATCCATGGCGTAGAGCTGTGCTGTTGGCTGTGCGTGTACTTGGAATTCAATCAGAACAGGCGTTAAGACAATCCGAGGAACTGTTTGACGAAGTGTGCATGGCTTTAAATGTTATGGGATATACCATGATATTGCCGGAATGGATGATGTATAAAGAAAGACTGATTCATGATGTGTGTCATAGTTTACATTTTTGACTGATGTTTGTTCAAGTGTTTATTTGCTATGATGTATAAAATAAAATGTTGTCATGTCAATGCTGTTATTATTTCTTGGACCATCATGGAAAGTAGTTTACTTTTTCAACATCCTAGTAACATTTTCATCTCAGGGCCAAGTGGTTCAGGAAAAACTCAATTTGTAAAAAAACTTATTGAGTACAAAACCGATTTATTTCATGTGGTACCACAACGCATCGTCTGGTGTTACAAAGAATGGCAAAGTGCCTACGCACAGTTACAAGAACGTGAAGCTATCAAATTCATTCAGGGTATCCCTGAGGATGATGAAGAGATAGTAGACGATACAACCTTACCACACCTCGTCATATTTGATGATATGTTAGGAGAAAAAGATGAGGAGAAAATTAAATTATGGTTCACGCGAAAGGGACACCATAGAAATGCCACTGTCATTTACATCACACAAAACATGTTCCAACAATCCAAGGCTAGTCGTACCATCAGCTTGAATGCACACTACATGGTATTATTTCAAAACACAAGAGATAAAGGCCAGATCAAAACACTTGCGAACCAAATACAACTACCCCATTTGGTGATGGCGTATCAAGATGCAACCTCTACACATCATGGATAGCTTATCATTGACTTTCATCCAAGAACACCCGACCAGAATCGTTTAAGAACAGATGTGTTCCATCGGTGGGTAACAGGTGAAGATCGAGGACCGACCGTCTACACTACAGTATAAAATGATAGGAACATGACACCCGATCATCATTAAGGATACACCTACCATGGAAAACACACCACATACAGTGATCAAAGCTCTAGAATCGTTGAGTCGGGAAAAGAACCCAACGAAACGACAAGAGCTGGTAGAATCAGGATTAACAGAGATGGTAAAATGGTTCACCTTAGCTGCACGACTCATCTTAGAGAAAAAAGTAACCGTGGCAAAACAGACGATGAATTTTATGGAACGCAACAAAGACATTTTAAGACAGTTAGCTGATCAACATGTGGATCTGGCCACAAAACGACAACTTATTTTAAAACCTGGGGGTGGAGGTTTCCTTGGGGGCACCATCATTCGTACACTGCTTCGATGGAACGGGACCAAAGCTGTGAGAAAATTTGGTCCAGTAGCAAGAAAACAACCACCCAAACGAAAGTCACCAGCCAGGAAACGGTCACGACAACAACCACGAAAACAGCCAACCAAACGCAAGTCACCAGTAAGGAAACAAACAAGGAAGAAGCAGACATTGCCTCATGATCGATTTGTCACTGTAAGAAGAAAACGCTCTGTATCAACTGGAACACCAAAATTGTCCCCATACTGATTCGACGTGATGTTACATCAGGGACATCATCCAAAGCATCACCACTTGTGGCCCCATTCTCTCCACTGACCTCATCTACTCCCCGTTCTAATAGAAGTTCGATGAGGTCTGGGTTGGCTACACCACAAGGATCAATGACGGTTTCACCAAACCCTACAGTTCGACGACAATTGTTTGACCTTTCCAATTCTTCAAGTGGGCGTTCCTCATCATCATCATCATCAAGATTTTCACCAATC